>CM076578.1:579553620-580153620 GCA_034641835.2 Pinus albicaulis | reverse complement strand
AGCATGGTTGCTTGGCATAAATAATTTTTTCATATTTCATGATTATTTAAAGAACACGACAACCAAGATATATACCTTCAATGTCAAGGGAAATGCAGATATATGGTTGGAATATGTAGAGCATGTTAGATGAATTAGAGAACAAGCACTGATTTGGGATGAGTTTGAATGACTCTTTAAGAAGAAGCACATGTATAAAAGATACTATGATGAAAGGGCCATGAAATTATATGAGCTGAGGATGGGTTCCATGAAAAATGATGAGTACATGAGTAGATTCATAAAGTTGTTGAGGTATGTGCCTTGTATTAAGGATGATAAATTAAATATTCAAAGGTTCATATATGGGTTTCCATTCGTATTCAAAGATCATATTGAGTTTGATGAGCCCCAATAATTAGACGAAGCCATCAAGAAGTCAAATAATTTGTATGAGCAGTCAAAGCACAAGCCTAAGTTCAAGCGTGACTGGGAAGGTAATGAGAAGACTAAAGGAAAATGGCCTAAGAAGCGAGAAAGACCTTAGGATGAAGATGACAAGGAAAAAGTGGCATCTTACAAGAAGTTTAATGTAGTTGATAAAGGACATGGGTCTTAGCCTGAGGAGAAAAATAAGGAAATGGAAGGAATCCTTTGACGTGTTAGACTTGCGGTGGAGAACATCACCGAAGGGATTGCCCATCGAACCAGGGTGGAAGGCCTCAAATTTACAGTGCTCAGGAGACACATATAGTTGGATATGTTGGTCATATTATTCCTTGGATTTATGTAGCAATGGATAACATGAAGCCACATAATTAGAAATCCATTATCGAGATGGAAGGTAAGATTTGTGATCAATTTGTTTCTATTTTGACTGATCCTGGATCGAATTATAGTTATATCAATCCTGGCCTGGTGGATAAGTGTTGCTTGAATACAGAAGTGGATGCAAAATATTGGTTGGTGCACTTAGTCACGAGGATAAAGAGAATTTTTTATCATTAGGTGAAATATTGTGCATTTAATCTTATTGGTATGCTTGCATCAACACACCCAAATGGGATTTATATGGGTTCATATAGTATTCTTTTGGGCATGGAATCACTACAAGGATAATACCATTCTAGAGGAGGTTATAAAAGAGGTTTACAATGTTATAAAATTTGGAAAAAAATTCAAAAAAACATCCGATAAAACATCTATTTGCAATAGTGGAGGTCTTAGAATAGATTATAACTGAAATTCATCCCAACTAAAAAAATATGGGTGCCCGAAGATTTTAGCAGATGTTTTTTTTGCGGTGTACTTCATGGACAAAGTAGCACCAGTATAATACATATATAAAAGCTGTGGGGATACATACATAACTAAAAGAACTGAGGTGTTGAATGCAAAGAAAACTAGTGCCTGAAATATCTACTTCCTTGATGCGTATATATTAAAAAACTCCTCGGGTTTTTCTTTTAAGGAACATCGGGGTAGGAAAAACAATATTGTAGACACAGTGTTTTTATTTAAACTCACAATGCCAATGCATATGGTTTGTATAAACGCCTCAATGTGCTAAGGATATAAATGTACTAGTGTTTTTAATGTTAATAATGCACAAGGGCTGGAAATAATACTTTGTAGGATAGTGGTGTAATTTCTATGAAAGAACTAGTGTGTTAGGAATTAGAATACACTGGGCATTAATTGCAAACAATATCAGTGCTTGAAGAACTAAATGCCTCGGTGCTATCATTTTCTAAAAAGGCATTGCTCATGAAAAACATATGTTGTCATGGTTCTTTTATATAACATAATGCGCCGATGCATGTTTATGTTATTGACGCACCAATTTTTTGTATGAGATTTTCTCTTTTATAGAAACATTGACCTATAATTATGCAATTATTGTAATTTTTAAAATCTGTTATTCATTGAAGAGTCGACATATATATTATAAGAATATTCATATAAATTAGAGTTTGATTAGTGCATTTATATGTGATGTTTGGATTAATTTTTTATATTATCAAACTTCACATCTCTTCATTATAATATTTAATCATCTATATATTTAATCAATGGTGTAACATTTCACAACAACAATGGATAACACAATAGAATAAATTAAAATTAATTTTATTATATATTAATAAGAGGCTATTTTTCATACAAAATGGGATTGTTATTGGTAACCCCTTTTCTTTCAATTGGGACACTATGTCCATTACATTAAAAAAAATGTCTCATTTTCATAGACATTTATTTCCAAAAATACAAGAAGTTGCATTGATATCCAAATATAACATCATTCTTCATTGGAATCGATGTTAGTGCTCGAGCTAATTCAATGACTTGGATTATTTGGAGGAATGTTTTGTTGATTTCACCGATTGTTTTTTTCTTCATGACCATGTTCTATCTACGAACATAAAAATAAAGTGTAATGAGCATATATACATTGATGAGAATAAAAATTGAAATAAATAATATACATCAATGTAAATAGAATAGAAATGTGCCATAGAAAAAGTGACTCATAAATTGTACACATGGTTTCAAAACCAAGTCTGATTCCTTGTTGCAACAAGTCTTTTGCTGGCATCGTTTCATACTTTGTTTTTTGCATGTTTTAAACTCCATTATAAATCATATATTTAATATAGAGGGTTTTGTTGTTCCATTAATTATAAACTCAGAGAAGTAAAATAATACAGATGCAAATTCCTCGATTAATTTTTTATATGCTAACATATACTCACAACTCATATTTAACGCAATGTCAATCAATCCTTCCGATGATTCTTCTTTGTATGTTAGCCCCTATTTGAAAACATTCAAGGATGGTTGTTGTAAAAAAACTTAAGATATACGAAAGTGAAACCTTGAGTTGTTATAAGGAAATATTAACAATTACTCAAAAACTTTGATATCAACCCTTTTCTTCCTCTTCATCCTATTTTATGGGTTGAATGAGTTCCATTTTGATTGTTTCTTATGCAAGAAAATACTTGAAAATTAATATTTAATGTAATTTTTTTTATATGTACCAATTCAATCATGATTAGATACATTGGAAGCATGTTTCTTTTTAGATGGCTCCTCTTGTGATGCATTCATCTCCATTTATTTGAGCATTTCCTTGTACACTTTTTTCGACATTCCCCCTGGCATGTTTTTCATATCAGCTCATTGATCCTTTGGTATTTTCATAATCCTCCTAAAATAATTAATAAACTATTTTTATATTGATATATGAAATCTAAATATAACATAAGTGATATTAATAAATGAATGGTTCGTACTAGTCTATACATATAATTCTAGCTAATCATGTTAATTAGGAATATTACCTTTTGAATGATTATTTTTTGTTGTTGTGTGTTTTTTCTATTGCAATTCTAACATGTCTTATTGACCATTGTTCTCAAAATGCTTCCTGTAGTTTAGATATAATTTGGTTCTTGGAACCATTGGATTTATTTTTGTATTATAAGTGGAAAGTATGTTTATACGTTCATTCCACTATATCCCTTATAGTTTTTTAAAAAAAACCACCCCTTTCATTAACCTCGAACACCACTCCAGATGAGCTAAAGACCAATTCATCATCATTTACATGTTCTATAAATTTTCTTTTCTTAGAAATACGTTGAACTTTTGCTTTTTTTTTTTTTTTTTGCTCCGTATAGAACATTAAACATATATAAAATTAATATATTTTCTAAAATATGTCATCTAATATTCTTAAGTATATAATATATGAAAATAAAAGTTATGGTGTAGAGAATGAAACGCTCACGGACGTCTCTACAGAAACCCTAGCTTGATGGCGCAACTGTTCTGTCGTATTGACCTCCTCCAAGCCAACCCGCGTGGTCTGATCACTGTCCATGGCCTCCAGCTCGAGGGGGGAAGGACAGCCCCCCCTGTCCACAATGATGGCACCCACGTTAGCTCGGTTCAAAGCAACGAAACTGCCGAAAAAAGCCAGGAAACGCCGCTTCCTAAAGCGCTGACCAAGCAAACTCAGCAAGAGGCGGAGGTGCCCAAATCCTCTACCTGCAAACCCATCGCGACGGAAATACCCAAGATCGAACTCCCCAGCCATAGGATAAATGCTCGAATCCAGTACATGAGAGACCATGCTCTCATTGGAAAATTTATTGGCTTCTGGCCGACTGAGAAAGCCCTGTATGGCTGGGTTGCTTCCAAATGGAAGCCCAAAGGGCAAGTTATGCTACAACTCGGACCAAAGGGATTCTTCACAGCGATCTTCAACTGCATCGAAGACAGAAACAGAGTAATAGATGGAGGGCCTTATTTTTTCAACTCAGCTGGCTTATATCTTCGGAACTGGGTAGAAAGATTCAACCCAGACAAAGAAAAATTCAATTGGGCACCTGTCTGGATACGCCTATACTCGCTTCCTCTAGAGTATTGGGACGAAGAATCACTCCAAGAAATCGGTAAAGGCCTTGGGGAGTTCATCAAGATTGCAGAAGAAACAAAGCTTCACCGATACACTTCATATGCTCGCATCTGCGTCCAAATGCATTTGGACAAGCCCCTGCCGGACGCTGTAAGTATTTACCATGATGATTTTGAATGGATTCAGCCATTAGACTATGAGCATGTCCCTTTCAGATGTCGAAGATGCCATGCCCTAGGGCATCTTTTCAAAGATTTCCCCCTTACTGCACAGGCTCAGGCAAAGGAGGTGGAGGCAGCACCAGAAACTGATGGTTTCACCAGAGTCACCCAGCGAAGAAGGCATGGCAGGAAACCTACCACGACTGGTAAGAAACCCTCTCCCTCTTCCAATATTCCTTCCACCAGTAATAGCTTTGCTGCTCTCGCCAACCCTGATCTTACCTCTGAGATTGATCCTAGTTAAGTTACAGCCCCCTCTCAACCTTCGGATATTCCAAAGCTTTCAGCCAAACCCAACCCCTTGCAAACCCCAGACCAAAATCTCTTTTCTGAAACTAACCCAGACAGCCACTCTGCTGGGATCAAGCTCCTACCCTGGCATCCTGCCACAATGGAAGTGGATAACCCTAACCCTAATCCCCAACCTGTTGTCTCTAATGAGGCCTTGCTCAGCGGTCGTCAAGAGACTTTCATGGAAGAGGATTCTGAAGGCCTAGACCTAGGCGAAATCGACATATCAGAACTTGAGGAAGCTTGCATAAACCAAAACTTTGACACCATCAACCCTCATCAAATTGAAAAATTAGAAAAGGTCTTCTCAAACGCCCATCAGCAAAAGAAGCTCGGCATCCAACCTGGCAGCCATTGGGACAGCCTCAAAATCACAAGAGAATAAAAAAAAAAAGGGCGAAAGCTGGACTGGCAGCGTACCATCACCATAGGGAAAATATTGGTCGACTCAGGCCGATATCCTAAGCTTACAAGGTTCTTCAAACCTCTGTCAAACAGTTCCACATGAAGTTAATCTCTTGGAACATTAGAGGGCTCAACAGCCCCGGAAAACACAAAATTCTCAAAAATATGATACAGAAAGAAAGACCAAATATACTCTTTCTTCAAGAAACAAAGTGTAGCAGTGAAACTCTAGGAACAATCCTGACCAAGGCTTGGCCTAGCGGTAGCTCCGTAGCAGTGGATGCCTCAGGTTCTTCTGGCGGCCTAGCTATCATCTGGGACACCCTGTCCATGGATCTTAACAATTTTCATGCGGGGCACCACATTATACAGGAAAATTTCCACCCCATTGGATCCAACATTCACGGGCATCTATCCAACGTTTACTTCCCACAGGACTAGGCAAGGAAAATAGCTCTTCTTCAAACCATGGCGAATTTAAATTCAAACAGAACTTACCCCCTACGGATTGCTGCAGGGGACTTCAATATGATCACCAAGATGGGAGAAAGATCATGGGGAAGATTCAGAGTAGACCAGGACAGCGCTCACTTCAGAGAATTCATAGCCAACAGTCAGCTCATAGACATGCCCTTCTCAAACGACACGTTCACTTGGAACAATAAGAGAGCTGGCACTCAACAAATTGCTTCAAAGTTAGATTGTTTCCTCATTTCTGAAAACGCCATCCACATAGGGGGGGACCTTTCAGCTTCAATTCTTCCGCAGACAGGGTCGGACCATTGGCCCATTATGCTCCATTGGCAAAACATTGGCCTTCAATACAAAAAGCCATTCAAATTTGAAGCATTTTGGCTCTCACACCCCTCTTTCAGAGACGTTGTCACTCGAGCATGGCAGATCTTTACACCACCTCCTGGCTCGAAAATGTACCAATTTCAACAAAAGCTCAAGCTTCTCAAAGAAATCATCAAGAACTAGAACGTCTCTACCTTTGGGAACATCTTTCAGGAAATCAAAATCCTCGAAAGCAAAATGGAAGAAACTCAGCAAAAAATCATAAGTGGAGGCAGAACCGAAGAGCTTGCTACTCAGGAACAAGATCTACACAAGAAACTAGAGGAGAGACGTAAGCAAGAAGAACTCCTGTGGCGACAAAAATCTAGAATTACCTGGCTAAAGGAAGGGGAGAAGAACACAAAATTCTTCCACAGATCAATAATACAAAGAAGAATGCAAAATCGCATTCCTCATATAACCAATCAGCAAGGAGCAAGAGTGGAACAACAAGAGGAAATCGAACAGGTTCTACTGGACCATTTTCAAAGCATACAGCAGGAAGACCTTACAGTAGACTGACAGCCGGCCATAGATCAAATATCTCAACTCATTCCTAAGTTAGTCACTGATGAGCACAACAAGATGCTTCTCCGTCCGGTCACTCTTCAAGAAGTCGAATCTGCAGTGACTCAAATGAAGGATGGCAAGGCACCCGGGCCCGATGGCTTCACCTCTAATTTTTTCCACATTTTTTGGGATCTTATTAAAGAAGAAGTCTGGCAGCTAGTGGAGGAATCCAGAGCTTCTCACTGGCTCCTACCCTCCTTACATGCCACATTCATAGCCCTGGTACCTAAATAAAAGTAGCCTAGCACTCCGGAAAAGTTCAGGTCTATTGCCCTCTGCAATGTGATCTATAAAATCATTTCCAAGATCATAGCCAACAGACTAAAGACTCTCATCCCTCTCCTCATATCGCCAGAACAAACTGGGTATGTAGAAGGACAGCAAATCATGGACGGCATCATCCTCATGCATGAAGTCATTCATTCTCTCAAAACTTCAAAAAAGCCAAGTATGCTCCTCAAAATTAATTTATCAAAATATTTCGATAAATTAAGCTGGCATTATATTCAAAGCATCCTTTTAGCTTTTGGCTTTGACCGAATGTGGATAAGATGGGTTCTGGCCCTCATTACCATGCCCTTGTACTCCATTCTTGTCAATGGCATTCCTTCTAGGCCGTTCAAACCTTCAAGGGGCATCAGACAAGGCGACCCCCTATCACCCTTCATCTTCGTCCTCATGTCTGAAGGTCTCAACAAGCTCATCCATCATGTTGTCCGCACTAACCATCTGCGTGGTCTCTCCCTTCACGGCTCTCCCACCACTCATCAACAATTTGTTGATGACAATATGCTATTTGGGTTCCCTTCAGTCCAAGTAGCTAGATCTTTCAAAAAAATACTTAACCTCTTCTCCACAGCCTCTGGTATGACTGTCAATGTCTCTAAATCCCAACTTTTCTTTTTTAACACCCCTCCTCTTATCCAATCCAGCATAACCCGAATTCTAAGCTTCACTCCCGCCCATCTCCCTTCCAAGTATTTAGGTGCCCCTCTTATTTCCACTGCTATCAAGCATTCCACTTGGAATATTCTTCTGGAAAAAATGGAAGCTCGGCTCTCCTCTTGGACTTACAGAGCGCTCAATATATCCAGCAGACTTATCCTCATCAAAGCGGTCCTGCAATCCATGCCTCTATATCTCTTTTCTGTGCTTGCAGCTCCAAAGTGGGTGCTCAATCAAATCAGAAATCTGCAACGACGATTCCTCTGGGGCTCTTCAGACCACAAACGCAAATGGGCCCTCGTCAATTGGAGTACGGTTTGCTCCCCCAAAGCTGCTGGAGGTCTGGGGCTCAGAAATCCCATTCACAGCAACGAGGTTATGGGGGCAAGACTTTGGTGGAACTGGATCTCAAGTCCCCTGAAACCTTGGGCTAAAATATGGACAGCTAAATATGCTAATAACAGGCCGCCTGAAGACCTGGTCAGACTCCACCCTGAAGCAGCTGGTTCACTCATATGGAAAGCTGCCAACCAGCACTTCGCCCTCATACAGCAGCACAGCTTCTGGGAAATAAGAAATGGGCACACGGCCAGATTCTGGACAGACTCCTGGCAGCAGCACCCTCAACTTATTGAAATTCTTAGCCTCTCCAACAATCGACAAACCAACCCCCTAGAAGAAATCAAAGTTCATCAAAGCTGGACTCATAATGCCAACAATGATTTCAGGCAATGGAAGCACCCCTCTTCAATCCTACCCAATGCTCACAGCAACATACAGGAAGCTCTTCAACAGGAACTTCAACATCGGAAAATAAGATGCACAGAGGAACCAGACGTGCTTCGTTGGGGATACTCTCCCAAAGGTGTGTTCACTACGAAGGAAGCCTTCTCTCTAATGCATCCCATTCAGCTTCCGAAAGACAGGCTTTGGCAATTTGTCTGGGCTCCAGGCACTTGGCCTAAAATCTCCACCTTTCTTTGGATTCTTAGTCACAAAAGGATCCTCACTTGGGACAACTTGCTCAAGCGTGGCTTCAGCGGCCCCTCTCAATGTCCAAATTGTAAGCAAGATGTGGAAACAACGCATCACCTTATGTTGACCTGCCATCTTGCTCATCAACTTTGGGAAAAAATATGTTTCAGAAGTCAACGCAGCAAGCCAAAAGGGGACCTAGTCACCATAATGCGCCTCTGGCCCCAGCGACCTTACAATAGTCCCATTCTTAACTATCTCTGGCAGCTGATCCCAGGCTTCCTCTTCTGGACTCTTTGGAAGGAGCGAAACAGAAGGATCTTCAAACATCAAACTACTCCTTTGGACATCATCTGGGATAACTTTAGCAAAAATCTTCAAGAAACCCTCGCAATGCATCCATGGCAGGAGGAGGATCTCCCCAAGCAATCTAAGGAAGCAGCTATATGGCACAATTGGCAACTACGGATAGAGATCAAGCCTAACACCTCTAAGCAAAAGACTCCTGGCACACCAATCCCTTGGACACCTCCCCCCCCAGGCATCTACAAACTAAACTTTGATGGCGCCTCCAAGGGAAATCCAAGTCCAGCAGGCTTTGGCGGCATCCTCAGAAATTCACAGGGGAGCACTATAGCTATTTACTATGGATCGATAGGCTGGGATACCAACAACTCGGCAGAACTGGAAGGACTCTGGCAAGGACTTATCCTTTCTCACCTTTACAATCTTTATCCTATCATTGTAGAGGGAGATTCTCAGATCCTCATTGCCATAGCTACTCAACTTCTTCACGGCACCAGAACCACTAAAGTTGCCACTAGTTGGAGAATGGCCTCCCGTCTCGACAATCTCAGTAGGTGGTTGGACAACAATCAAGCCATATCCTTTGTTCACACTAAAAGAGAAGGTAATAAGTTTGCATACCTCCTAGCCAATCTAGGAGTTGAAAGCATAGACTCTCTCATTCATGGCCCTCTTCATACCATTCATGACAGGGACGCACTCCAGAACTGCATCAAACTGGTGCAAAATGATCAAAATCCTCCAGATGCGGATGTACATTAAGCGCATGGGGACAATGGGCCTTGGCCATTTCCCAACGCACAGAGCGCGTGGTGGCCACATGGCCCTCCACGGCGCCATTAACATTGCATTCACTCCTCCCGCAGGCAGCATTAACTCTCCGGCATTCATTCCTCCGCGCCGGCATTACATTCACCTTGGATCGCCTGGTTCAGGCATTATGGAAATCAGCTCTTGGTCCGACGAGCTCACCGTCTCTCCGCGCAGTTGTATGGTTCCTCTAGGCGGCGCATGCCCTGCCCACTGTGCTGAGCCAAGCGCTCGCACAGCCACAGGCAGGCGCTGTTCTCTTTATAGTTGTATTGAGTTTGCTCTGGAAGCGCATTTCACCAATAGCAATTTCTGCCCAGGTGCTTCAAGCACGTCTGCCCTGTTCGCTCCTGGTTCTACCATTGCTTCGGCTCCTCTCCAGCATAACGAGCCTTTCGAAACAGTGTCTCCAGGCTCAGCCATGCCGCGACTAAGGCAGCGCATGACAGCGCGTCGCGGAAGCACTCGAGGAGGCCTGGGAGGGGAGCGCCCTTCCTCCAGCAGACAATTCTCTGATACTCCTTCCGTTTCTGACCGTGGGCATCCTCCGGCCTCCCTTTCGACTGAAATCCCCCATCGCTTCTCCTCCCCCGCCTCTCAGCCTGCTAGCAGCCATTATATTCACCAGACCACGCAAAGAGCGGAGTTGAGGTTTGATAGTCCTTTCAACCGCCCTTCTATCACTGCATTCATCACCATAACTCTGCGTGAGGATGCCACCCATCGCCCTCCCACCTGGACTGCCTCCTCCCCTGCTCATTTTGACCCTCTTTCTGCCTCTTTCGAGCCTCGTTCCACCTCTGCTTCCACGCCTCATGAGGACTTACCCGAGCCTACTGGCCTAGCCACTCCCCCCACTGGTCTCTCTTCTTTGCAGGTGGACGTTGATGCTGCACAGGGCGCTGAAGGCCACAATAAGAAAACTGAAGCAGAGGATCCTGAAGACGATTTCAGTTTCCCAATAGTGGAGGAACAGCCATCTCCTGCCACTTCCAACTGACTCAGCTATGTCTTGGCACAGTATGGATTTTGAACTTGTTCATTTTCTTAGCAATGCTGGTTTTCTACAATGCATAATAGCTTACTGTTTTTCGATAAAGATAGTGCTCAGTTTTTGTTACTGTCTCATAACAATTATGAATATTCCACCGGTTTCCCTTCACAAGGGCGGTGATACTGTTATTACAAAGCTGGTTTCCCTATATGGGCAGCTTAGTTTTAGAATTTTGCTTGACTTTCAAGCCCAGTTTCAGGCTAATGCAGCTGAACTGAGGCAGTTTTGTACTACTATCTTTACATAAATAGAAATAGCTTAATTTAGAAAAAAAAAATATATGAAAATAAAAAAAAATAAAAAAAACTTGTATTGAATGGTATTTTTTCATTCACCTAATTCATCCTTCTGCAGTTATATTATAAATAATATTATCGACCTTCCTCACTTTGCGGCTCTGCATGACAAACACTAACCAATACATATTAGTTAAAATTACATATAGTTCAAACCTATTAAGTTTTTAAATAATTTACAAAGAAATTGCATTCTCTACTTTTTTCGATGTGATAGCATGGTGTTGATTAATATTTTTGTTACTTGACACCTTCTCATGAATTTGTTATCAATATACAACATGTGTCATTCAATACAGAAGCCATTAAATATATTTTATACAGAAATTAAATAATTTTCAGCCAAAAAGAGCTTTGGTAACCAGTGTGTTTATTTGAATCAACACACTAGTGTGTTTAAGCCATTAAACACATTGGCCATTTAATTGTCCATCATCATCAACAATTTTTTTTTTATATAAATAATTTAAATTATCACAGTGTGATTTGTAATGATAAACACACCACAATGACTTAGCGATGCTATTTGGAAGAGGCACGCTTGTGCATTATATTACACATGGAGCACCAATGAATATATTGGACATAATTGACATGGTTATAATAAACTAGTGCATTGTATTACACAGGGTGCACCAGTGCGTTATATTACATTGGCACATGACAAAACTTACATTGTTTTTAAATAAATGTACAATGTCGATAGGGTTTGGATCTAATTCAATAAGTGACCCCCCTACTTTATACGTCAAACGATATATATATATATATAGTAAGTACACAATCCCATTAAATCTAAAATTCCTCAAATTCAAAACCCTTATTGTAAAGTGGTAGAGGGAGTTAAACCCTAAGGTGAAATTTAGCATCCACATAAGCAAGGGTTTAAGATAAATATTTTTTTTTTCTTTGAATTTTAATTAAATCTAAATAGGAACAGAGATCGTAAAAAACTTCACTAACAAAATCAATAGTATTTTTTTTACTATACATGGTTTTTATTTTATTTTTCTAAATTTTGAATAAATATAACAACAATTGTAAAATTTTGTAATCATAATTTTTTTTTCTATGCAGTGTTTTGAATGAATCACCATACCTTTCAAATTGTGATATTTCTGTGGCTTCAAAATATTTTGTTGCTCCACAGTGCTCTCAGTATATCTCTCTTAAAAATTATCTCTCTTTTAATTAAACCCTAACATAAATTGTACAAAAAAATATTAGTAAAATCAACAATAAATTTTAAAAATTTTTACTATACACAATTTTGAGTGAATCACCATCCCTTTCAACTTCTAATTTTATTAATAGTTCTACTACTCCAAAGTATTATGTTGTTGTGTAGTGATCCTGATATGTCTCTCATGCAAATCATTGCCTTGAAATTTTGGGAAAAATAATGAAATAGAGAATAATTTTTTACTATTTAAAAGACTGTGAAATTAGATTTCGAAAAATCAATTGCCACACATTTTTCAATTTTTTTAAAAAAGAAGAAAAATATTGCTCTTTTATTTTTTCACTTAATATGAATATTAGTGCATTCGATAGTAAATATCACTAGTGCTTTTCCAAGTAAAGCACACTGAAATTGTCAGGGCGCCAAAATTTTTTCAACGCACCGACATGATAGATTTTTTTTCGAAATACGAAATGATGCCTTTAATATTTTAATTCAATGGTGTGGATTGTATTTAGATGCATCAGTGTTGTAATTGTTATAATATCACCGACATGGTATAATTCATTTTTATTTTCAAAAATTTCGGAAACGGACGCATACAGGTGTTATTTTTATTTAAACGCGTTTATGTAGTTTTCTACAAGAGCGTCGATATGATAACATATTTTATGTTTCAAAATGTTGGAAATTGGTGTGAGTATTATTTGAACACCCCAATGCTACTATTATTTAAATGCACCATGGCAATTTGTTTTTTTTAAACACATGATTAGGGTTTAAAAGCTATCTAAATTTTTATTTTCACATAAAATAGCGTATTAATTTCAAATTATCCTTTAGTACGCATCCACATGAATTAAAATAGTTCATAGTATACATTCCCACTTAAGGTCACCTTATTCTTGAAAAATGGTTTGAAAACTATATTGAAATTCATATCCTGGTTAGATGGTTCTCGAAATTAATTTTAAATATGCACACAAAATTTATTTCTGATTTTTCTCAAATGCAGGGACATAATATCAATAATATCAAATGGCCAATTCTTCAAATTACAGCTTGTTCCATATTTTCGATCAACATCCTTTGTGGATTTTTCCCTTTCCATCTCTAATATGTTCATATTTTATTTATATTTCGATTATATAATTTATTTATTTTGTTTGAAATCCATGTCAATTTGAATAAAAATGTATCCAAATTTGCAGGATCTTGATTCAGAATCAAGTTTATATGCATAAAATATTCCTCAATTTCAAAAATGTCAGAAGCTCTTATCAGGTTCTGCATATCATAAGAAATTGGTAGATGAAAATGGACAACCTCTTCACCCCACCAATTTTAGCATTGCATCTTCCAGCCACAATCCTGGATCAATGATGGTAATAATTTTTTGGTGTAATGTAATTTTAAAAAACCAATTGCATTTACATGCTTACTAATATCACGATATTGTACTATGAAGTTCAATATTTTTTGGAATTATGATTCTAGTGATGATGAGTGACCTACCTACCATCTTCTGGTGCACCCCACTACAACGTCGACTTGAGAGAAGGATACATTAAGAGAAAAAATCAGAGAGGAATCATACAAATAATGGTTGAAAAAACCACATATTAAATTCCCACTACGTCCAAATTCACCAATTATGAATGACTACAACAATAATAGTTCTTCATCACAAGTTGGTAATGGAGGTAATCAAATAAAGGTTGGTATGGATGATTGCCTATGGGATACAACTGCTATGGAGGAAATTTTGATAGATGCATTCTAGAGTGATGAGATAGGGGATGATTCTCATATAAATAATAAATTATTCGAAATACTGAAATTTTCTTCCACCACCCCTCTCTTTGGATTGACGGCAAGTCAAAGTCTACTTAGCTGGGAACAATAATGTTGTTTTACAAAGAGATATGTCTAAAATATGGGCATGATAGGCATCGTAATTTAAAAAAAAAATCAGGTAAATAAAATGGTCATCCTCATAAGATATTGAGGCACATGCCTATAATCCCAAGGATTCAAAGACTCTTTCATTTCAAAAAATTAGCTATGTTGCAAAGATGGCATTCCTCAGATAGAAGTGAGTCAGGAGTTATGCTAATCCCAATTTTTTAAGTAGACATGAAGCATATAGATGATACATGGTCTAAAAAATTCAAGGATGAAGTACAAATTATACGACTCAACATATCCATGGATGACATCAACCCATTTTCCATCCAAAACACCATCTAATTTTTTTGGGCTATAGTAGTGATATATAAAAATATATCACAATGGTTGTCCATGAAGAATGAACATATTATTTTGGCTCTCATAGTCCTTGGTAGAAGAAAAGTGAAGAATATGGATTTTTACTTACAACCATTGGTAGATGCATTGAAGGAATTAAGGGAAGGGATACATGTGTACGATGTATTTAGACCCATAGCAACATAGAGGAGTTTTATGTTATATGGAATATGTGTGTACACCATACATGATTATCCATGCGTTATATTAGATAACACTTAGATATAGTTTGGGGTTAATTTTTCAAATTAGCTAGGTTTTTAAATTTTCTCAAAATAAAATCACATGTACAAAGTGTCAATTAGGTCATCTAGTGAGTGTGTAGAGTCAACACGGGTCTAAGTCGGGTCCACAGTATGAGCCAGAGTCCAAATCATTATTTGTGTCAGTCTCACTTCTTCATGATCATTTTTTAGCTACTTTTTTCAATTTTCGTAGCAAGTCCAGTTACGAAAACAAAGGTTTTGCTACGAAAGTTCCTGAAACTTCCGTAGCAGATCTGTAATTTCAGCCACCTATTTAGCTATGAAACCATGTTGTTTTTGATAATGGTTTATATATTTTTTTAAATCACGGGTTAGATTTTCGATGGATCATGATTGTATTTTAGGGTTTACCTTTATCTATTATCCCAAAATGTCACATTGCAAAGCACACAGTCCATCGTTCTCTTTTTCATTTTTGCGTTGGTTTTGTTGTCATAGAGAGGTCTAACTATCATTAGGAGAATTTTCAAGTGTAAATAAGGAGCTCATTATGTGTTGTAGCCATGGATCAGAAGAAACATTTCAAAGGAGGCTTCATGGTACGCTATGAACCCACAGACATAAGATTTTTGAGAAAGACCCTGTTTTCAGCCAACCTTTTGCCAGCATTGGAAGCCAACATTTTTTCCAGAAGTTACAGGGTTTCCATGGAAAAATTGCTAAATATTTTTCCATAAATTTTAGAGGAACAGAAACTAAGGTTGGCATGTTAAATTTTGCAGTCTCTCCTAATAAAATTTCACGTGCTACAAAGATTCCTAGGTTTGGTGAGATGTGGTTCAAAGTTTAGAAGTTCCAGCTACTCAAATATTATGATTTTCTGAAGGATGAATACAAAGGAATTAACATGAATATTTTCATTTCAAGGGTTTTCCTTAAAGAGAATTTTTCAAAATTTTTAATGGTCATCCAGAAATATTTTACATGTGAAGGAAGGTTCAATATGGTTTACCAATATCAGTTCATGCTTCTGTTACATTTTACTGGTAAACAAACTCTAGAAATTCCTTTCTATATTTTTAGGACATTGGGAAATATGGATGATAAAATCCAGGCAAAATGTGATGCTAGCAATAATTATATCTTCCATCATGGCCTCATCAAATTACTTGTTTTAGAAGATTTGAATAAGTTAAACATATATTGTCTTAATTTCTTGTTCTTGAGTGGTTATGAGCTATATGCTACTACTCCCTCTGGAAAAACTCCAAAATCTTAGGCAAAAAATCCTAGGGAAGAGAAAGAACCAGAAACTAAACATGTAGTAAAATTTCCACAAGTACAGGGAAAAGGATGACCGAAAAACAAAGTAAAGGGAAATGTAAGTTAGTTGATATTCCAGAAGCCATTGAACTTGAAGAAAGTCAAGTTTCGCAACCTTGCAAGTGACAAAGACAAGAAATCAGAAAAAGAACAAGAGCGCTAAGAAACTTGAGTTTACACAAGAGGAACCTAGATTCATTTTCAGACCAAGAAAGCCTGTAACAATATCAATGCAAAAAATATAAAATATGGCAGAAGTGACCTTATAAAAAGAAAATCCAGCAAAGAGAAGACAAGGAAAATAACATGTACAGGAAAAAAATGAAAGAAGAAGCGATAAAAGAAAAACTAGATAGAAACGAGCTGATGGAGCAGGTGTCAAAGCAGATAGACTATTATGATGAAGTTGCAGAAAAAACCAAAAGGATGGTGAATAACACTTTTCCATTGCTCATGATGTTAAATAATATGTATAAAATGAATATATGGCTACAGGAAGAGAGAAATAGGTTTAAAAAAAAATTCAGAGGATTGGAAGCTCAAGTAGAGTTGATCAAATGTGAACTCTCAAAAAGAAATCTTAAGCTTTTGGCTGAAGTAGAAAGCACCTCATGAGTATGGTAAATTTCACACATTTTTTCCCATACTATTCTAATTGATATTTTCAGTAATAAACATGATTAGAGAGGCTATAAGGATTGATAAGAAGGCAGAAGAAGTAAAAAATAAAAAAAAATCAGAGAATTCAAAATTTCGTAACATATCATTGATGAAAATGCAATAGAAATTTTCAGATGAAGGAGTTATAATGCTATGATTTTAGCTAAAATTCATAATATTACACTTCATAGCTTACAAAAAAATTAGAAAGGTACCAGAGGAATGTTTTTGTAACTTGCTACTAAATTTTGCTAGGAAACTGTGAAATCACTTTTTCTGCATTATAAATTTAAGTTTTTCATCAGAGAATAGGAAAATTAGATCAGTTACAATCGTCAGAAGAGGGATTCCAACAACACAAGTCAGCAGATTCAACCATGTCAGCACATCCACATGGCAAGAGTACATCAGCAGTTCAACAGACTCAAAATTTGGTTGGATTCGATAAGGTTCAATAACAAGATTTTTGAGGGCTCATAAATGAATAGAGTCCTATTTGAATTCAAATTGTATCAAAACAGAAAATCCCTAAAAAATCTCATATTTTTTGTAAATCAAATAGGATTAGGTCTCTTAGCATGATGGTCGAATCTCGCCCCAAGTGGAAAATTTTGTAATTAATGGAAAATGGAGATGTTTATCTATATATTTGTAGTTTTTTTATGTTGTAAGGGATTAAGGATGTGAGAAATACCACACTTCATACATTTTTATCCAGATAATATATTTTACAACAATACTTTGTTTTAACCTGAGATTCAACTATTTTTTGTTTCATTTTATCCCATCATGTTTTTATGTTATTATCAGTTTTCATAGCTTGTTTGGTTACTTGGAATTAAATTTAATATTTCTCTAAATTCCTTCAAATTTTCTATGATTTACTGTAAATTTTTAATTCACATAAGTTAAACGAAAAATGCCTCAACTTCCACAAAATAAAGTTTGTCTATAATTGAGTTATATTTTAACTGACTCCATGCCCAATGGTGGTGATTATCACACTTTATTTAACCTACAAAATAATACAAAAAATCCAGATTTAGCCATCTATTATTGAGATTATTCAGAATATTATGCAGTATTTCTTGAGAGATCCCTCTCATGATAGAAGGGATAACTTCTTGCTACATGTGGTTTGAAATAGTTACTCTTGGTTGGAGGCTAAAGCAACCCAACCTGTCATATCAAGTGATAACATTTTGGCATGTCTGATGGGAGCTATATTATCATGGGTTATTCTTTTCAACGTAGTTGAACTCTTGAAGGTAGCAAGAGATCAAACATTTCGAGGTTGTACTTCTACCTTGGCGAATCCATTGGCATCTTCAGCTTAAAGGTGGTTGCCAAGAATATTTACACGAGAAGCAATCCATACGCAAATCCACTAAAGATAGTTGATGATCCAAATGAAATGGTATCTCATCAAAATAAAGTACTCCATATCTCTTAAGATATTCATCTTTACCCTCTAGAGGTGTTCAAAGTATTCAGAACATAAAATTTGATGAAAAATTTTAGCAAACACTTTTTAGATCTAGATCATAAAATGAAGTAACATAAATTATTCTATATCTACAAAGGTTAGGGGTAGACACCACATCTATCGTTTCCAAAGAAGATAAAGAAGGGATTTGGGAAACTATCACATCAGCATTATCATTTGAACAAGAGTCTTTAGAAAAATTAAAGAAAATTGATCCTTTCGAATTTCTCTTGAATAGAAGAGCTGGTATCCCTTTACCTGAATGGAGTTCTTTTATTTCTGAGTTGAAGATTCATGTAACACAGTTTTTTGTAATCACATTTTCTTATTTTACTAGTTGGATAGCTAACTCCCATGTTGTAGCCTTTGCTAGTACATCTATTGTTGTCTCTTATTCAATGGCAGGAGTTCCTCCTCTTCCTTCTCCTCCTTTTGGCCCTACCATATATTCCCCTCTTGTCTTGTCTACCCTTCTTCATGATCTGCCACAAGGATATTCTACTAGAATAAAAAAAATTGGAGGTAAGGATGGAATCACTGTAGAACAACATGTTGACCAATTTAATGATTTTATAGACTTAGAGGAGGTGGTTGACAAAGATGTTAAGATAATATTGTTTGTACAGAGTCTCATTGGTGAAGTCAGAAAATGGTTTAAAGCCATAACCCCAAGAAGTATACAAAAATGGGATCAATTAGAAGACAATTTCTTAAGGAAATGGGGAAGTACGGTGAATATTTTTCAAAAATTGACTTAATATAATAATTTAAAGAAAGCGAGTAATGAATTAGTGCAAGATTTTTCAAAGAGGTTTAACAAATTTTATAATTCCATTCCTGCTCATATAAATCCTCCCCCAGGGGCTACCTAGTTGCATTATCCTGAAACTTTTGATTATGAGTTTTCCATTTTGTTGAGAGAGAGGGAATCTACCACTTTTGCTGACATGAAAAATGATTTTGTTAAGGTAGAGGTCAACATGGCTGCAACAAAAAGGTCAAAGGCTAGAAAAGGAAGAGTAAAGGAGGAATACCAACCTTCTACATCTTTAGAAGTAAATTTTGACAGTAAGATGAAAACCATGGAAACGCTTATGGATATACTAACACTTGGAAATAATCCTCCTGATGTACAACCAAAACCATAGATACAAAATCCAAATGTTATAAGACCTCATATTTAAAAGAGACTAAGATAACAAAGAAACTAGCCTGGTCAACAAGTTAGGCCCCCTCTCCAAATAAACCTAGTAGATGAAGAATAAATGCAACCAGAAAATCAAGAAGACATCATACATTGTTTGGATGAGGATGAAACAAGGATTTTTTTAAAAAGGAAGAGCACAATGAATCTAATAATGATATGTGTAACAATAAAATTGAAAACAATCAAAATACCAGAAAGGATACTAGCATGCCATTTTTTAGATGAAAAATTGGTATAACCTAAGGAATAGGAATGTCCCTTAGCTTCCAATAATAAGCGACCTAAGAAAATAAATGGTCCAAATGTTTCTAAATAGGGATGATTCCACTTGAAAAAAATTTCATAAAAATGATGTAGCTAATAATCCTAAGATACAATTTGATGATGGAGAAGTTTAAAATTGTAATCTTGGTACAACAGAAAATCCTAAGTGTGTAAAGTTGTCCAAATTCCTTTCTTCTCAGGTAAAAACCAAATATTCTGAATTGATGAAGAAATACATATATGTATTTCCACGAAGTTATGCAGATTTGAAAGAGTATGATCCTAGTATCATCCAACATACAATACAAATAAAAAAAAATGAAAAGCCTTTCAAACAAAAGCTGAGGAGAATTAATCCACTACTTTTTCCATTAATTAAAAAATAGATTTAATAGTTGTTTGAAGCCAATATTATAGTACTATTGAGTTTTTCCAGGTGGTTGGCCAAATTGGTACTTGTAAGGAAGAAAAATGGGGAGATCATGATATGTATTGATTTTAGAAATTTGAATAAAACCTCACTAAAAGACAGTTATCCTCTTCCCAAGATGGAACACATATTTGAGAACATAGTAGGATAACAAAGGATGTCAATGTTAGATGGTTTATTAGGGTATAACCAGATATTAGTGCATCCATATGACCAAAATAAGACCATTTTTACCACACCTTGGGGAACATTTATCTATGCAAAGATGCCTTTTGGACTCACGAATACAAGGGAAAATTTTTAGAGGTCCATGGAAATTGCATTTGTAGAAGAAAAAGAAAAAATTATGGTTGTATATTTGGATGATATCACTATGTTCTCAAAGAAAGAAGAAGAAAGTCTATAACACTTGGAAAAATTTCTTCAAAAATGCAGAAAATTGGTATTTCTTTGAACCCTACAAATTTTTTTTTTTCCTTGAAAACGAAAAAAATATTAGGTCATATAATTTCAAATGGGATTAATATTGATCCAAGTAGAGTTTTTTCTATTTAGAAGAAGATATACCTAGAAACATAAAGGAAGTTCAAACTTTTTCAGGCAATGTGAACTTTTTAGTAAGATTCATTCCTAACTTTGCAAAAATTGTGAAACATATTATAAAGATGCTTAACAAAGACTGTGATATTAAGTAGATAGTAGAGGCTAAACATTCATTTGAAGAAATAAATAAGGCTCTTACTCAAGCTCTAGTACTCATCAACCCCAATTTTTCAAAATAATTTCTCGTTTTTACCATTGCTTTTGAACACACTATTGCAGGAGCATTGTTAGAGAGAAAACAACAAGGTAACGAACAACCCATTTCATTATTTAGTGGGACACTTGGTAATTCTAAATTGAAGTATATAATTTTGGAGACGCAAGCTTATGCTTTGGTGAAAACACTTAAATATTTAAGGGTATATATCATACATTCACATATTGTTGTTTTTGTACCTTATGTTGTAGTAAAGGACATATTAACCCAAGCTGATCCAAATGGTAAGAGGAGCAAGTGGATTGAAACTTTACTTGAATATGGTCTGGAGATCAGGCCAACCAAATTGGTAAAAGGACAGGGACATGAAAATATTATGACTCAATCCAATTTTGGTTGTCTAGGTATTAATCATATAGAAAAAAATTCAGATGTAATGGTAGATGAAGAGTTGATCCCTGTTGAAGAAAGGTTTACAATGTCAGGCTGATATAGAGATGTTATTTATTTTTCTACAACATCATAGAGCTCCTCCTGAATTAACAAAATCAAAATATAGATTTCTCAAGTTGAAATCAGTAAGGTATTGTATCTTGAATAGATGTTTGTACTGCAAAATCACATGTGGAATACTTCTTAACTCTCTATTAGAAGATGAAGCTGACAAAGTGACAGAGGAATTTCATAAAGGTGATTGTGGGGGTCATCATTACTAGAAAGAAACAATAAATAAAATATTCAGAGAAGAATTTTACTGGCCTTCAATGTTAAAAGATGTGTATAAGAAAAAAAATTATTGTCATGAATGTCATGTCTTTGATGGAAAACGAAAGTTTCTCCCACTACCTTTGAAACCCATTTTTGTGGAAGCTCCTTTCTAGCAGCGGGGGTTGAATTTTATTAGGGAAATACATCCTGCATCCTCAAGCTAGCATCGGTGGATCCTAAATTCCACTGACTATTTTAAAATGTGAATTGAAGCAATTCCTACGAGACAAGCCACAGATTCAATAATCATATAATTTCTCGAAAGCCACATTTTATCTATATTTGGTTTTCCAGAGAAAATCATCACTGACAATGCTCGGGCCTTTAAATCAAAGAAGATGGTGAATTTTGGTAATGGGTATAATATAACCCTTGTTCATTCTACATCTTATTACTCTCAAGGTAATGGCTTGGCCGAGTCATTAAACAAGAGCTTAATTAGAATTATCAAGAAAAATTTGCTGGGGAAAATAAGAGGCCATGGCACTTGAAACTTAAATTTTCCTTATGGGCTGACAGAATTTGCCCCAAAAGTGATCTAAAAATGGGTTGGATAACTTGTTATGCTTTTCAAGAACCTCCCACTCAGTTAAACAAATAAAAGATCTACCTTGTACTTGACTTTTGCAGAAATTTTCACTTGAAAGAGGTGTATGATTTATAATTGTTTAAGTGTCTTAATTCATTTGTTTTTTTTGTAGTTAAAAATTTATAACAAAAATATAATGCAGCACTAAAACATCAACATACAACAACAAACTTAATCTAGGAGTTCACCTGGATATCTCGGGCTACGTCTTGTTTGAGCTTTATCATCTTGACTTGGCTCTTTGGGATTATGGAAAACTTTCTTTTACAAATTCCACACTTAACTCCAATGGATAGTGAACTGATCCAAAGGGCTTAGAATATCATCTATATCCCTTTCATGGCTATCATCACTCTGCAAACAGCTTTCGGCTCCCTTAGATTCGATTCCTTCTATGAGTGCACTGAGCTATACTGAGCTTCTCCATGGCACTTAATCCTTTATAATTCTATTTCTATACCTTAAATGACACCTAATATCTTCAGAACACATCAGACACCAAATATCGACTAATAATTTTCTCAAAACGAGCACTGCATCCCCAAACTAGGCCTTCCTCCATAGTTTGCCCAGGGCTGTGCAAAACTTCCCTTCAACTTCTCGAGCTCTAGAAGTCATAAAATGGCTCTAAAAATCCATTTATTGGATTCATAATGCCAAAAATATTCATGATAGAATATTTTTTCACTGAAAATTGCCTCCGGTTGCTCTGGTTTTGCCTCCAACACTTTTCGGTACCCCCTGGCACTAGGGTCAGTAAAAACTTCTCTGATGGGTTCTTGACCTATATAATTCCTCAAAATATTCTACAACATCCTTAAATGGATTCATAATTCTATTTACAGTCATAAATGACTATTGGTTCACTGCATATGGTCTCTAGCTACCCTGGCTAGGCCCTGAACTGCCATTGGCAAAAGCTGGCACTAATGGCCCCTAGAACTTTACTGAAGCTTCTCAGCTTTCTAAAGTCCTCTACAGGCTCTAAAAAACATCTCATTAGTTTTATAACATCTAAAATATCCAAAATTGACTATTGGATCGTTGAAAAAGACCTCTAGCTCCACTGACTAGGCCTCAAACTGTTGCTGCCCCTGGTGGCCCTCGTGGCCCCTTGAACTTCACTAATGAAAAAAAATACTTAGAAGCTCTTTTATGGATCTAAAACCAAATCCATTGAGTCCATAATGTTGGAGATAGTCTAAATTGACTATTAGCACTCCAAAATTGGGCGAATCTAGCTCTAGATAGAGCCTGAACTCATTTTTCCCAGTAACCCCTAAATCAACTCCACTAAATCTAGAGAAACTGCTATTAAACCCACCAAAATAGCCATTTTGCACCAAAATGGTGCACTACCAAATTTCTGCTGGAATTAATTTTACCAATAAATATTACGGTTTTGGCAAAACTCCATGTGACAGGTTTTGAACGCAGACCCGTCGGCGGAGGTTACGGTTCAGTTAGCAAACATCACATTAAACCCCCTGCCATGTGAAAAATTTAATAAACCATCAATTCACAGCTTTATGGTGGCGGTTAGAGTTTTTTCCTGCGGTCTTAGCACCAGGGCCACATGAGGGGGGGGGGCTAGCCCACCAAACCCCCAAACCATAAATCAACCAACTTTAAATATGACCGCGGTGCATAAGTTGTTAAGAAACGTTGGTAGGCGGGTTGGTAAGGCTCGAAAATGTGGGCAGGGAGGTCCCATGTTCAATTCCTGTGAAGTCCCACAAATTTTACTACACGGTCTTGGGGACACGTGATGGCCTCAGGGCTGGCCACGTGTCGCCCATTCATTGGCCAAATTCAAACAAAATCAATCCAATGCCTAATCACACGTTGATACTTGTCAACCACTGATTTTACCATACGGAATATTCTGGGAAATATTCCAGGAATATTCCCTGAAATATTATCTTTTTTATTTTTCCCAAATCCAAGTCAAACTTGGTCAAAGTCCAATTTTTGTAGTTTACTAGACTTTTCAAACTGTGATGATTTTTTCATATGGTGTCGATTTTTTGAACCATTCGTGGCGCCGCAATTAAGAAGACAAGGTATATCCAGTCGTTCGGGTTATACACACTTCCGAACACATTGTATTTTGAGCTATCACTTTGGTTCATGATCCAATTCTGATCACACCTGCCCGTTAGGAATATTTTGGACCCCAAAAGGTTGATATCCTGATCTATACAGTAGATGAGAGTACAAAACCCTCTTGTTTTTAGCCTCCATAAAGTTTCCTTGCATGGCTAGTGCCTTTGAACCACAACTCAAAGGTAGTCGACACTTCCCTTCCTGGATGCACTTGTCCTCCTGTCAAGACTAGTCTTCCTTGAACTCACTCAAAAAATTTTGGCGAGAAATTTGCAGAAGGTAGTTGAACATTGTTGCCTTGATCATTGATCCAAGGTGGCTAAAACAAACATTAGATTAGAACATATATACATGCATACATAACTGAAACTTGCATATGTACAAATGAGTATGTCTTACTGTGTTAAGAATTCAAACCACTTCTTACCAAGCCACTTCCATGGTGACTTTTGCTGCTGCAAATCTTCTTCATGTAAAACATCCATTCCCACATCAATAATGGAATCCTTGGTTCCACCTTCGCTAGTCTTTCTGTCCTCTTGTTGCATATGCTTGGGATGATTTGTTGGATGCAATGTCCAACATTGGGAGACAACATGTCCCCTCTTCTGTCAATGTGTGCAAGTATTACGCACCT
The DNA here is from genome assembly GCA_034641835.2 of Pinus albicaulis. Taxonomy (NCBI): domain Eukaryota; kingdom Viridiplantae; phylum Streptophyta; class Pinopsida; order Pinales; family Pinaceae; genus Pinus; species Pinus albicaulis. The sequence goes on along the minus strand of CM076578.1, from coordinate 580,128,582 downwards.
TCTTTTCAAGTTTCCTTTTCTTCATCTGCTTCCTATATGCCTTCTTCCTCATCTAGCATCTCAAAACATCATGGTTAAATCGACCATAATATGCACAACAACTCTTTCTTCCATTTAAGCATGAAAAATTTTCATGCCTTGCAAAAACATAATCAACTTGACTATGGGAAGAATTATACCTCATGTGTTGCTTTGCATGTCCATCCTTTTTGCCTTCTTGAGGAGATGAACTAGGAGAGGTTCCAGCTTTCTCTTATAGACGAACATCATCGTTCTTGTCTTGAAAACTGTCTAAAATCTCATGCTCGCCATAAGCTACATGTCTACAATCTTCTTGCTGCAACAAAGGCTTAAAGCATTGGAAATCAACTTCAAAATAAACTTGACATGTTTTTGATTTAGAACTTGGAACAAAAGTTCTCTTTGAAGTTGCCTCACATGCCTTCATGGCTTTGGAGTCTTGGCCATTAGACTACACATAACCAAGACCAAAATTCTTAGGTCATTCCTCAACCAAAATAGGATCAACCATGCCTTGTGCATGCTTGCCTAAACCCGTGCCTTCATAGCCCATTTTAAACATTAACTTGGACCCTATAGTTGTGAAGAAAGCTCTAAAAATAGAAGAAAAGAGATATAAACGCTGTAGAAATAAGCCACTTCGAGGGGGAAACCTCCAATACATTACATGAATGAAAAATTCTTGGATGATACAAATTACAAAACCCCCTTTCTATATAGGAGTCCATGGGGCCACAATGTAATCCTAGCCAAACTAACAATAATAATTTAAGGGCACAATAATAACAATATGGGGGTTGCAGGGGTACAATAATAACAATAAGGGGGTTACACTAACAACAATAAGGGACTATACTAGTAATATAGGTACCTAACATGCCCCTCTCCTTCAAAAAAGTTTTGTCTTCAATGCTTGAGTAGCTCTAGGTGCTTCTGTATAAAATTCTCATCCTCCCATGTAGAATCTTCAGTGGGTAAGTTCTTCCACTTGATGAGATACTCTAAAATTGATCGATTCCGTAGTCAAGCGAGTTCTTGTTTCGTTGACCGCTTCGTGTTCCAATATGATTTTTCCTTCCTCATCAAGTTTTGGAAATATTGTTTGAACTGGAATATTTTCACCTATAACCTTCTTTAAGCATGAAACATGGAAAACTGGATGCACTCGTGAAGAAGCAGGAAGCTCCAATTTATATGCCATAGTACCAATCTTTTGCAACACCTTGTAAATACCATAGTACTTTGGCGATAATTTATTATCCTTCTTAGCTTTCTTAAGGTACATTTGTTTGTATGGTTGTAGCCATAAAAATACCCAGTCTCCTACATCAAAAATTCTCTCGCTGCAATGTTGATCTGCCTATTGTTTCATTTGATTTTATGCCAAATTCAGGTTATCCTTTAAGAGTTGGATAACTTCTTGTTGATGCTCGATGTGATCTTCCACTGCTTGAACCTTTGAATTTTCTCTTAAAGATGATGTGATGGATGGTGGATGATATCCATAAAGTGCCATAAATGGGGTCATTTTTGCTGCAGTATGGAAGGAAGTGTTATACCACCATTCAGCGAGAGGTGACCACTTGACTCATTGTGTTTCTTTATTAGATATGAAACAATGAAGATATCCTTCCAAACATTTATTTACTATCTCAGTTTGACCATCAGATTGAGGATGATAAGATGAGCTATGAGTTAATTTAGTACCCAAACAAGAAAATAACTCCGTCCAAAAATTTTCAGTAAAAATGGGATCTCTGTCACTCAAAATAACCCTTGGGTTTCCATGTAGCTTTTGAATTGTGTCCATAAATGTAGTAGCAACTGTACTTGCTTTAAATGGATGAGATAATCCACAAAAGTGTGCATACTTGGTAAGTCTATCAACTACCACCATGATGACACTCTTTCCTTCGAACTTAAGTAAACCTGTGATAAAATCCATTGAAATCTCCTCCCAAAGTTGACTTGGAATGGAAAAAGGTTGTAGAAGTCCCGGGGTCTTAATTTTCTCAACTTTATTCTGCTGGAAAACGAAACATTCCACCACAAAATTTTGAATATCATATTTAAGGCCATCCCAAAAAAATTATTTCTTCACCCTGTGGTAAGTTTTTAAAAATCTTGAGTGTCCTCCTAAAGGAGAAGTGTGCAATTCCAAAAGAATATTTTGTTTTAGTTAGGAATTCTTACAAAGATATAAGCGATCTTTGTACCATAAAGAATAATTTTTCCAACTAAATGTATCAGATGTACTAGGATCTTGCTGCAACTTTTGAATGAGTGTAAATACTTCTTTGTCCTTCTTCCATTCATCTCTTGCTTCGGTTATCCAATCTGGTTGGATAATAGAAATGGCACAAAGCAATGCTTCCACCTCTTCATTCTTTATTGAGAGTGCATCTGCAACAACATTAAGCTTCCCTTTTTTGTAGATTATTTCAAATTCATAACCCAACATCTTTGTGACCCATTTCTTCTGCTCTTCTGAAGATAGTCTTTGTTCCAAAAAGTGTTTAAGACTATCATGATCAGTTTTTACCTTGAAGTGTCTTCCCATTAGGTAATTTTGCAATTTCTTTAGTGCATGCAGTATTTCTAACATTTCCTTCTCATAAATAGGTTTCTGTAAATACTTTCCTTTTATTGGATGACTTTCAAAAGTAATGGGTCTTCCTTGCTACATTAAAACAACACCAATTCCATTTCCTGAGGCATCATATTCCACAATAAAGGTTTTTGTGAAGTCTGGCGTAGCTAAGACCGGTGCTAGGCACATTGCCTCTTTAAGATGTTCAAAGGCCTTAGTTGCTTTAGGAGTCAATGAAAATGCATCTTTCTTCAATAATGTTGTTAGAGGTGCTGCTATTCTCCCATAATTCTTAACAAACTTGTGATAATACCATGTTAACCTGAGAAATCCTCGCAACTGCTTTATGGTTGTGGGGACTTTCCATTCCTTAATGGATTTAATTTTGTTAGGGTCTACCTTAACACCCTCGTGAGATACAATATGACTCAGATATTCCACCTCTTGTACTCCAAAGAAACATTTGGATGTTTTTGCATATAATTGTTTCTCCTGCAATAGTTTGAGCACCCTGTCAACATGTTCAACAGGATCCTTCCAAGACCTGTTGTAGATTAGTATATCATCAAAAAATACTAGCACAAATTTTCTAAGGAAGGGTTTGAAAATGGAATTCATCAACCTTTGAAATGTAGAAGGTGCATTGGTAAGGCCAAAAGGCATGACCAAAAATTCATAATGACCCTCATGAGTTCGAAATGCTGTTTTTGGAATATCTTCTGTCTTCATTCTAATTTGATGATATCCTGAACGAAGATCCAACTTGGTAAAATAAATTGCTCCATGTAATTCATCCAATAATTCATCAATCACAAGAATGGGATATTCATCTTTAATGATGAGCTTATTGAGCTCCCTATAATCTGGACACATGCGCCATGTTCCATCCTTCTTGTGTACCAATAATACAGGAGAAGAGAAAGAGCTTTGGCTAGGTTGAATTATACTTGCCTCTAACATTTCTGCAATCATACGTTCAATTTCGCTCTTTTGGACATAAGGATATCTATAAGGCCTGGTGTTTGGAGGAACACTTCCTGGAATCAAATGAATAGCATGATAATGATCATGAATAGGTTGGAGTCCTTTGGAAGTTTCAAACACCTTGGAATTATTGTCCAATACTTGTTGGAGATCTGCAGAAATAGATGATTTTGATGTTGGAACTTCTAGTGAGCATAATTCTGAAATTACGCCTCGTTTTTCTTTCTTTAGAAGCTTTGTAATGACGTTAGAGCTTATTATCTTTCCTGGCTTCCTTGCAATACCCTGTAAATCGACTTCCTTTCCTTCTGAAAAAAATTCAAGAAATGTTTTTGAAAATTAAAAGCTATCATCCCCAAAGATTGTAACCATTGTACTCCTAGTACAACATCAGCACCTCCCATAGGAATGGAAAGCATTGGACTATTCAATACATATTCCCCCATGGTTAGCTTGATATTATGGCATTTTCCAGAGAAATTTATAGTTCCTCCATTTGCAACCATCACTTGACATTCGGGTGCTGGGTATAGGAAACAATTTAATTCCTTGGCTACCTTACAATGAATAAAATTATGGGTGCTACCTGAATCAATCAACACTATTACCTTTTTCTTCTTGATTTTTCCTTCTATATTGAGAGTTTGAGGAGTGGTTATTCCTGCCAGTGCATTACACGATATGGTCGGATTCATTTCTTCCTCTTCTAGGGTCGGTTCCTGGTGTATATCCTCTTCTTGTTCATTTTCTTCTTCCTCTTCACAATCTATGTAAAATAATTTCTTCTCAGCACACTTATGACCTTTAGTGTATTTGCTATCACAACTATAGCAAAGCCCTTTTGCTCTTTTTTCTTCCAATTGTTGTGGTGTCAACCTTGTAGGTTGTGGAAATCTAAGCGTAGCAACACTTCCTTCTTTATAGAATTGAGTGGTAGGCTTCCTTGTCGCCATAATTTTACATTCAACTTTTCTTGCCAACCTGAATGCCTTCTCCAATGAATCAGGTTCCAAAACGAGAACTTCATGTTGGATGTTATCCTTTAAAGTGCCTATGAAGAGATCAATCCTGTGTTCCTCTGGAATATCAGTTACCCTTATATTCAATTTTTTGGAAGTCCTCAATGTGCTCCCCCACTAAACCCTTTTGTTTGAGATTTATCAATTGGCTAAAGAAGGTGTTTCTCTTTGTATCCTCATAATGTGCTATCATTTCCTCCGTAAAAATTGACCAAGTGACAATTTTTTTACAGGAGCAAAGCCATCGATACCATGCAAATGTATTTTTTTCTAAATGTAAAGTTGCAATGCATACCTTTTGTGTGTTTTGAACATTATGGAGATCAAAATATTTCTCCATCTATAGTATCCATCTTACAAGATCCTTTCCATCGAACTTCCTCATATCCATTTTTTGAATATGGTGGTTCTTCCCGCCAACATTAGAGTTTATGAAGTCACGATTAACATTTATTTTTTTCTCATCATGAGTTTCCTCTACTATCTTTTCACCATTAGGAAACATTTCTTGTATCAACTTTGTCAAACCTTCCATGTCTGCTTTTAGATCATTCTTCATGTTTTCCATGTTGTCTTTCATTTTTTTATCGATCTTAGCTTCCATGTCATCCATCTTAGATTCCATGCCAGCTTTCATGCCATATATCTTAGATTCCACACCTTTCTTCAAACCATCCATCTTCTCTTCCACACCTTTCTTCAAAACTTCCATTTCATTTTTTGTTGCTCTTTGCGAGAGCAAAATTTGGTGCACTTGCTCTTGTAATTTTGATAGATCATGTTGCAATTCTTCGTCTTCATGAGTCATAGTAGAGCCTTCTGAAGGCTTAATAGGTGTTGAATTATTCTTATTGGGCATTTTTTATAACCCAATACTGATATCTATTCTACAATATGCCCTTGGAATCAATTCAAATTGATTCTTCAAACAAGACTAATTTCAAAAAAAAATACACGCCTTTTTATTTCTTTTGAGGAGCTCAATATTGAAATTGGATTATCTATGTGATTGTGGATCTTAAATATCTGAAATTTGGCACTAAGGTATCCTTCTGAATTATCTTTCAAATGCCACAGGTCTGAGTTGATTTGGATTCTCCAAGGCAAATTTATGTCCAATCTCCCACAATGACCTAGTAATTATGGACTGGTTCAGTATAGCAAAATTGTACGACTTGCCAGATGTCAATGTTTCATCTTTTAGCTCTGAAATTGATAGAAAAGAAACTATAGTCTGTGTACTTGTGACCAATTTTTACGGCACTCCAATCCAATGCTCAGAGAGAGAGTTGTGAATATTTTCCCACGATCATCTCTTTGAGATGAAATTCAGGAGCCTGAAAAAGCACTACTTTCCACAGATCATATCTCCGAAAATATTGCGAACCAAGCTCTGAAATTTTGCTATGCTTTTCCTCAGGATCTCATATTCTCTCCCTAAAAATTTCAAATTCTTAACCTTTGTAGAAAAAACGTTATAGCGCAAATTCCACGATGACTTGTTTAGATTAAATTGAGGAGCCTGCAAAAAGACCTAACTTCCACAGATCATATCTCCGAAAATATTGTGAACCAAGGTCTGAAATTTTGTGACGATGTTCCTAAGGATTTCTGCTTCACACCCTAAAAATTTCAGCTTCTGAAACATCGTAGAAAAAACGTTATAGCGAAAATTCCACGATGACCTGTTTGGAGCAGCGAAACCCTAGAATCCAAAGCCCTGATACCAAATGTTTTGAAGCCAGCTCCAAAAATAGAAGAAATGAGATATCAACGCCTTAGAAATAAGCCACTTCGAGGGGGAAACCTCCAATACATTACATGAATGAACAATTCTTGGATGATACAAATTAAAAAACCTCCTTTCTATATATAGGAGTCCATGGGGCCACAATGTTATGCTATCCGACCTAACAATAATAATTTAAGGGCACAATAATAACAATATGGGGGTTACAGGGGTACAATAATAACAATAAAGGGGTTACACTAACAACAATAAGGGACTATACTAGTAATATAGGGACATAACATGTTTGTGATTTAGAACTTGGAACAAACGTTCTCTTTGAAGTTGCCTCACATGCCTTCATGGCTTTGGAGTCTTCGCCATTAGATTGCACATAACCAAGACCAAAATTATTGGGTCGTTCCTCAACCAAAATATGATCAACCATGCCTTGTGCATGCTTGCCTAAACCCGTGCCTTCATAGCCCATTTTAAACATTAACTTGGACCCTATACCTCTAGTGTGATTTCCAAATGAACCAACACATCTTTCTGAAGAGGAAATTAAAGAAAAATTAGAGTGAATTACCTTTGCTTCAAACATGTTCTTGGTTAAAGCCTCTTGGGCTTGATGGAGCTGCATCTACATCTCATGAATTCTTAGAAGAATTTCTTCTTTCTCTTGCTTCATAGCAATCAATTGCTCATGAAGTCTAGTGATTTTTCTTCTATCTTCAAACAAAATTTGCACCATGTCCTTCAGGATGTAGAAGTCACACTTCATGTCTTTGTTGGGTACCAAATATGTGTACTTTTCTTTCCTATTTTCACCCAACTTTCTACCTCTTTGTATCATTAATTTTTCTAAACACACGAGGTAAATCCCTTCCCACTGTCTTATATGGAATATTTGATTAATGAAGTAATAGTCGTGGAGGTTTTACCTATGCAACCTATGCAAGTATTAACTCTGTTATTACCACAGATTTGGCAAGTAAAGCGATTACATTTTCAAGCGACAAAGCAACTCTGAATTCTAAGCATTATCTAAACATGCTGCAACAACGCAGCAAATTCCAACTTAGCCCAGATCTATTTCAAGATTTTCGTGGTTTCCTCTCGACAACTGGTTTGTTGTTGTAACAATTATATAATTGTAGATATTTAGTTGTTAGATGGAAAATACGATTTTCCTGAACATTTGTATAAAAATGGCCTCAGGGCTGTGAGTCAGGGTTAAGCAGAAAGAGACTGATATTGTAACATAACTATTTTTGATCAATTGAATGCACATCGTTTTGTTGTTCTATTTGTGAGTTGTGAGTCTACCACAACCCTGATCAGAGAGTAGGGCCCACTCTTCTGATCAGGTGCTACGTTATTTCCCTTTTGTTGATTTCGTAATTTTGTTTATTTTTGTAACTGTTGTTCAGGTATGATTATGTAATTGTTGTGAATGCTTTTATAATTATGTGATTTATCTGTAATTGTTGTTACAATATTTTTCTTGTTTTAATTTTTAAGCCTCTCATTCAATAGAAGATTATGTTGTTGCTCTTGAATATACTGTGCACGTTAGTTTTGAAATAACCAATGCACCTGGATTGATAATGAATGTGGAAAAAGAATTTTAATATTTGTTCATGCTTGGACACCAACATTTTGGCACCGTTGCCAGGGAGGATAACAGGTGCAAGAACACGATCTACAATTGATCTAAGGATTAATCTCTCGTATTAGGGAGGGAATTCATTACCCTTCTCTAAGTCCTAAGGATAGTGTTCTGTTTTCTCTGCTTTTTCATTTGATTTTTAAGAACTAATCTCTCATCTTAGGGAGGGAATTTACTACCCTGCTCTAAGTCCTGAGCGTAGTGTTCAATTTTCTTTTATTTTTCATTTGTTTTCTTTATAACTAATCTCTTGTCTTAGGGAGGGAATTCATTACCCTGCTCTAAGTCTTGAGCATAGTGTTCCATTTTTCCTTTTCTTTTTCATTGTTTCACTTAGACCCAATCTCTCGTCTTAGGGAGGGAATCTGTTACCTTGCTCTAAGTCCTGAGCATAGTGTGTTGTTTTTCTGATATTTTATTATTTTTCTGAAGGGCCAATTTCTCGTCTTGGGGAGGGTATTTGATCACCCTATTTTAGTTCTTGAACTTTGAATTTCTTTTATTTTATTTGATTTTATTTTTGAACCTACTCTCTCATCCCGGGGAGGAAACTATCCGTCCTACTCCGAGTCCTGAGCGCTTATGTTATTTTAATGAATTATTCCCACCAATTGCATGAACAAATATCTCAATAAGAGGGGCAGAGGAAGACCCCAAAAGAAGGTAATGGATCTGAGAAAGAAGACGTATATCCAGGAGATCATTGAAAATTCTGAATCAGAAGCATATTCTCGTGTTGCTATTAGGGTAAGGGTTCAGATGAAGTCCAAAGGGTAGTTAGTTGAGTAGCCAGTGCCATCCACGATACCAAAGGAAATTATTTCAACATCAGAAGGAGGAATAAATAAGGTATCAGTGGAAGATATATCCCTACTGCCAGCAGAGGGGGCAGAAATAACAAGCAGAGGTTCAGAATAATTGAGAAATTCCAATTGTGAAGAAGAACTCCTGAAGGGGTTTTCATCACCACGAGACCAAGGGAGTTCTATGAAACCTCCTCTAGTTGAATTAAGCAATTCCAATTGTGAAGAAGAACTCCTGAAGGTCTTTGCATCACAACGAGACCAAGGGAGTGATGTGAAACCTCCTACAATCAAATCACCCCAATTACAAGTTGAAATCTCGGGTGAGTATTGGAGGATATTCATGGCACCTACAAGTTATTCTATTGATTTTCCAATTGGAAACATTATAGGTGATGCACCAATGAAGCCCATTCCTTTAACAGATCTACCTAATTTTCATGGGCTTTCCTCTCAAGACCACGATACATTCCTCTTCGAATTTAACATTGTCTATCGAGGGTATGATTATATCGTCGATGCTCAAAAAGATAAAAATATTTCCTGCTACCTTAAAAGGGACAACCCTACGATGGTTCATGGGTTTAGGGGGAAATATTATCTCCTCATGGGATGCGATGAAGGAAGTCTTTTTGGAGAAATACCAGGATTAATGTAAATCCCATGACATCAAGGAGGAGATTTTTAAGTTTGCACAGAAAGAGGACAAGAATATGGAAGATTGTGTGCAACGATTCAAATATATACTGCAGAGATCCAGCCATAGTGACCTAGATAAAGATATTCTGAAGATAATCCTTCTCCGGAAACTTAGGGACAATTCCCTACAACTTTTGAACATAGTAGGAAAGGGGGACATTTTGAAAGAAGAATTTGATACCATTTGTGAGTTGTGCATTCAGTGTTCACGAGTGCCTGAAAGAAGTGGACGAGGAATTCGGTCATTAAAGACTTATGGTGGAGGGGTTACAAAGGAAAACATCAAAAACCTACTGGATAACCTAAGGACTGATATCCTAAGCACATTATCTACCCAGATGGAAACTTTGCAAGAAAAACATAAACAAATAGAGTTGGAGAAGTCTATGGCTATATTCTGCCCACAATGTAGAAATAAGAATCTGTTGAAAGAATTCCCATTAAACATAGTTGAAGCATGTGCAATTTTCGAACAGACCCATGTGACTAGATCGTGCCCTTCGTTTCCAGGATTGAAAGCAGTTTTTCAAGGGGCAAGTGAATAAAATGTGGTAGATCAACTATACTTCATGGGACCGAAAAATCCATTGCAACCTCAACCACCAGCTAGGAATCCAGGTATGCCCCATGACCCATCTCAATATTTTAACAATTTCAATATGGGTCCCCAATCTATACCTTTTTCACCAATGTGGTCTCAATATCAATATCCCCCCTGGCAATAGTGGGCTCCCCAGATTAGTTCGAATCCGTCATGGGCTCAGAACTTGTGTGGACCCTATCCTTCTGGGAAATTTCCCCAATTTATGCCTCAACAACAACTTCAGTTTCCCTATAATGTACCTCCAGGCAACCCGTCCCTTCGACCCTAGCTTCCTATCCATCCCAATATGAATCCTAATAATAAAGGGGTCCAACAGACTAACACTCTTAACCTTCCATCATATATCATTTCTACCACAGAACTTAATGAGATAAAATTATGATCTGGGTGGGTGGTCAATTCTCTGACTTCACCTATTATCATAGAACATATTGACAATGAAGTTATAGAACCAGAATGAAAGAAATTTGGGGATAAACCAGACCAAAACATGATTAATCAAACACCTCCCCAACCTGCTCTTAACCAGGATCATCCTATTACTCCACCATATCCTGAAACATTGACCATGAGTAAACAAAGCCCTAAAGCAGAGTTTGACTTCCTAGGGGAATTACAAAATATTTTGGTTAAAATACCTGTGCTCCAAGATATGAGAGATGTACCTATATATGCAAAAACTATCAAATATTACTTCTCTAAGATACCTGGGAAGAAACCAAGGGATCCGCTAACCATTCATGTGATGGGTAGATTGTCCGAAATCATGTTAGGAAAAATTATTCCTATAAAATATGGGGACACAGGGAACCCAATTCTAATGGTACAAATCAATGGGGTTGAAATCCCAAATTTACTAGTAGATTTGGGTGCTACCATCAATATCACTACCTCCGAAACAATGAATGCATTAGGTCTCAAAAAAATTAAGCCAACCCCTACTATCTTGGAATTGGCAGATAGGTCTACAATTAAACTGGTAGGGAAGTTGGAAGATGTGACTATTTCGGTGGACTCATGGCACTCTCCCGTGGACCTCCTTGTATTACAAACATGTTCCTCATTCGGTGGTCATCCACTGATCTTAGGAAGACCTTGGCTCACAACCACATATGCCTATATTAGGTGTCGATCTAGACATATGATTATATCAAATGGGATGGTTACAAAGAAACTTACTCTCTATCCCCCTACGAAACCCAACCCATCTGAAAAACTATTAGCCAGAAATAAACCTCTACCAATAGAAGAGTTTGAACCTGAAAATGAAGAATTTAGACCAATTATTACCATTGGGAAGGCCCTTCAATTCAAAACCGAAACTGAGGATGATACCATTAACATTTTTATTAATGATCCTTGTTCTGTTTCGAATTCAACCCATCAATTTTTAGAGTCTTATATGAGTTGTGAGAGACAGGAAAACATCAAACCAGAAGATGAAATTGAAGACATTCCTGTAACTTCATCCCATGATATTATTTCGATTGAAATTGAACTAGGGAAGGCACTCAATATCAACCCGAATCCGTCAAAATCCCAGATAAAGCAACTTTTAAAAGTCCTTCAAGACCATCAGTAAGCTTCTTCCTGGGATTATACCGACATGAAGGGGATCCCTTCTAGTTTAGGTACTCATCATATTTATATTAAGTAATATTTTTGCGCTGTGAGACAGCCCCAATGGAAAATTAATCCTACTCTAACGAACATTGTCAAGGAAGAATTACATAAATTACTGGATGTAGGTTTCATTTACCCCATATCGGATATCCAATGGGTATCTCCACTGGTTATCGTTCCCAAAAATAATGGTAAATGGCGGATCTGCGTAGATTATAAGGAGCTAAACAAGGCAACTCAAAAGGGCCATTTCCCTTTGTCATTCATTTACCAAGTCCTGGACACCCTGGCTTGGAAGAAGTTATTTTCCTTCCTAGATGGGTTTAGCGGGTATAACCAGATACAGATAGCCCTAGAATATGAAGATAAAACAACCTTCAAATTCCCATGGGGGACCTATCCATACAGGGTCTTCCCATTTGGTATGTGTAAGGCACTTGCAACCTTCCAAAGGGAAATTATGGAAACTTTTTCTGATTTAGTCAATGATAGTGTTGAAATGTATATGGATGATTTTTCTCCATATGGGAACTCATTTGAAGAAGGAATTGAAAATATGGAAAAATTACTCAAAAGATGTAAGCATACCCATGTATCTCTGAGTACAGTCAAATTCCATATGATGAGGGAAGAAGGAATAGTATTGGGACATTTTCTCTCAACTGCTAGAATTCGAGTTGATCTGGCCAAAGTAGAGGTAATACTGCAGTTCCCAACACCCAAGACACCCACACAGGTACGTAGATTTATTGGTTTTGTTGGTGATTACAGACGTTTTATAGAAAATTTTGCTAAAATAGCACATCCATTTTTTCAATTGCTAACAAAAGATGCAGAATATTTGTGGACAGAACACTGTGAAGCAGCTTTCATAGAAATCAAGGGACTGGTTTTCAAAGCTCAGATCCTTCAAGGACTCGATTGGGAATTACCATTTTACATACATGTTGATGCCTCTCAGATAGCAGTAGGAGCAGTCTAGGACAACAAGCAGACAAAAAACCATATGCAGTTTACTACGTCAGCAAGAATTTAATTCCTGCTAAATTGAATTACACGATTTCTGAAAAAGAATTCCTGGTTGTCATCTATGCTATCAACAAGTTTTGACACTACATCACTGGGTATCCTAATTTTATACATACTGATCATGCAGAAATAAGGTATTTGATGAATAAACCTATCACTCATGGTCGCATTACAACATGGTTTCTTTTGCTTTAAGAATTTAATATCATAATAGTAGACAAACTAGGAAAAGATAATGTAGTTGTTGATTTTCTGTCTAGAATGGATAACAATGATGAATGCACACTGTTGTGGTGGATTTGATGCATGGGTGTACGAAATCGCACCAGTTTAAGGGGTCTGGTCTACCCCTATAAACTATTGGTAACAGGAAAAAAGTGGTGGAGCTCAAAAGCATACAATCTATAGGAAGAAGTATGCAAATGTATGCTCAAATTAAACTAAAAACTAAAACACAAATATACAGAATCTATTGAAGAGAGTAAAAACGATAATAATGCAAATGATTTCTCTAGGCCTCTTCTTATTAAACGTTTGATATGGAGAATTAATTTTAACCACTTGCCAAAGGGTCCCTAGACAATGGTTCTAGGTCCCGATGCAAGGATGTTGTTTTTCCAAGCTCTGCCTCTGATGAAGTCTCCCTCTCTCTCCACTGTGGTGGACTAGTATTATTGGGTGGCCAAAAATCAAGTCCCCTCTATCTCCAGCTTTGGGTTACACACTGCTATTATTGCTTGGGAAATTCTAGCCAGCATAACAATGTGATCACCTATTCTTCATCTCTTGGTGGCATTATATAGGGGATTTCAAATCCTCCTTCCCTCCCTTGGTACATGGTGGATAGTGACCCAAGGGAGAGGTATGATTCCATTGTGTGCTCCAAATATTCCTTTCTGTGCTCACATAGTGTCTAAGGAGCCGCTAGTGGCTGTCCTTAGGCGGCTTCATATAAGGAGTAACTATCCTTTGCTTTCTTTGGTCTCCGAAAGTGACATTTTTCCACTTTTAGGAATGCACGCTTATCGGGAAAAAAGGCACGTAGAAGCCACTCTTATTGAAGGATAAAGGGAGAAACTATAATTTTAAGACTAATTCAAATTTTATTTTCTCAAAACCTTATAGATTTCAAATACTTTCTTGATTCCATAATGTCTTCCTACCCTGTAAATCCTTTGGCTTGACATTAATTAATTTCATCTTCTGTTGTACGATTTTCCAGTGTTAACAGTTGCCCCCTAATGTGTGAGGTCTAGGAAGGACTGTATAGTCGAAATACATTATAGTTTCTTTTATGTATCATGCACAGACAAACCTGCGTGAATCTTGGAATTGACAACACCCTGCATCGTTTTCGAGATGTCCATGGCCCAAGGGACCCCTACAACCAAAAAAAATATACAACATATATACAAAATTTCAATGAGGCGGGCATGTCCCATGCTCGTGATGCTATGGCTAGTTAAACAAAACTTATAGATACATGTGTTGTCTGCGTCACTACTGTGATAGTGATACTAGTGGTTGTTGACGACGACTGCTAACGCCCCCAGGGGCGTTTTTTCTTTGAATATTGGTGAAATGTGGTACCCATATACATGAACTTGGTATGGCATATAGTTGTGCGATGTATGCATAGGTACTGGCTGGGACCTTCCCGTGTAAGCATTGTTTGACAGAGACACTTATGGAGGCATGGGTCTCCAACGAATCTGATCAAAGTGAAATGGTTGTAAGGTACGATACCATCTTGACATGAAAGCTTTTTCCATAGTCAAATGTATGTCAAGAGGATCGATGACATATGTGGACAATGATGTCTCCCATAGTGCCACGTGAGAATACCCCTTTGTATGGGGAGGGGTGATCCAAGGTACCGCTTCCTTTTTGGAAAAGAGGTGTCGAGGTCGAAAAAAAGGAAGCCTTAATCGAACCATGGGTTTCCGACCTAAGAGGTTGGGGACCTAGATGTGATGGGTTTAACATAGGCATGTTGGTGATATGTGACTAAAAACTGATGACAGGGATTCAATGGCCCGAGGTTGGAGTATACTTTAGCAGCTTGGCGGCATTCATAGTTATTTCTGAAGGGAAAATACTTGGAGTCGGTAGGACGTCTAGGGCAGGCGTAAACCTAGCTATGAGGGTCATGATGGTGCATGCATGTGGGTGAAATGCTCCGACCAAGGGGAATGAGGGACCACTTCCATGGGAGAAAAGATGAAATATTAGGGTGAAGGGGTGAAGTGCACTGTTTGCGGTCTTTGTACACTTACCAAAAGAATAAAATAATGAGGTTTGGTTTGTACAAAACACAAGAGACGGGTACCCCAAAACATGAAAGTGTTTTCTCACTGAAGGTGTGAGGATGATGTTTTGCTGGGGGTGGGGGTCCCATTGGTTGGTCTCATGTGCAGGGTTGATGAAGCAGATGAAAAAATGTCGCAGATGGGATTATGATGGTGCGGGTATGGTGGGCCAAATGCAATGTGTGGAGGTGTGCTTTCGATCTACTTGTACAACCTGGTCGTCTAGGAAGGGGGTTTTAGTTTGTATGGTAAACTTGACCTTTATGCATGATGAATGGATGGGCATGAGGTGCTTCCTGGACTAGAGTGGTATGGCCATGGTGTCACTGTTGCTTTGATATATGGTCTACTTTCGGTGATGAGCGCCATGGAGGGGAGGCTCTACCAACCAGCGCGGATGTTTATCATGTGCAGGGTGAGGTGATGATAAACACGGTCGGATATGAGGACCCTATGGTTTATTTATGATGGAGAAATGATATCAGGATATGCCAAGTTGACTGGGACTCTATCATGCTGGGGGTAGAATGATACCTACTCTAGGACTTTCGGTACATGATGTTGTGAATGGTTCTGCAAGATTTTCCTACAAAAAAAACTACCTCAAGTGAAAGCATCTTCTTAATCAAATCTTATTGAAAGGCATGAGCTTTACAAAGGAAGATGAGAGAGGGCATACCTATTGGCACTGAAAATTTATTTTTTTCAGGAGTGGGAATGTGTGGCATCACCTTTGTTTGTTATGGAGTGCTCATCACAGTGCTGCTTTCAGTCTGGTCATCAGATACTCTAAGCTCTAGTTTCCCCCTGGGATTTGCTACTTGGCTCCTAGTTTTCATTTCAGTTGCGGTTGCCCCCAGACTGAGATCATGGGTGGGAGTTGCTGGTTACTGCCCCCCATCCAGGATCTTCCCGAATATAGATTACTGCTGCCTAGGTGACCTTGGGTCAAAGACTAGACCAAGCCATCTGCAGTAATCAATGTGCCTGATAACTCAAGAGGATGAGGCAACCAGGTTCCCTTGTCCCTAGTTGGCGTATGGTGGCTTGGGGGGAGGAGAGACAAATGGTTGTATTTCTGGTGAGTGTTGTTCCTCCTGCATGTATAGGACGACACTAGGTTCATCTCTGATAGATTGGTCGGTGGGATCCTCTTGGTAGGATCACTCAATGGCATGTAAGGCATCACTGTATCGTGGGATCTCTAGGAAATGGTGGGTATAATGGCCATAGTTGCTGTAGAGAGCGCATGCGTGATTGGTACGCAGCAGTTTGCCTTTACCTTTGGTGTTAGGTTCCTTTTTCTGGGAACACAGCATCGAGATGTCTATTTTGGAGCCAAGGAGTGGTTTTAATTCATCCAACTCTCGACATATGTGAGTAGGATGACCTATCACGTCGCATATGGCGTAGACTAGTGATTCCTTTTGAGTGGCGGGGGTCACCATATTCCTTCCTCTATTTGCAGTTTTCTTGGCCATGATTACCAGTTTTGCAATGGGAACTTCCTTTGCAGGGGTGGTCTTGACTATTTCTTGGATGGGTGGGGGCTCCACGAGACTAAGGGGCTTCAACCCTGTGGCAGTAACATGGGTGGCTCCTGTTCCAGAAGGAGGAATGAGGTGCCAAACTAGGAATGCCAATGATATGTTGGGTAGTACCAGTGTTGCCAAAACCTGTTGGGAGATGAAGCTAGATGGATGGTAGAGGAAAGGGGTTTGGGAGCCGACGTAGGCTAGAGAGGTTTTTGTGGCTGATGCCTTATTGTTGTTCCTGCTTGAGTCGGTGTCTTGACTAGCCTCTGTGCTTGTTGTGGACATCATGCACACCGGAGCCCCTATGACATTGGGCGATGCCTCAGGGATAATGGGAGGATCTCCTAGGAATGACCCTAGAACGAACGACAGTTTGAATTTTCCAGGGCAATATTCTTGGTACCGTGAAAGACCATCCAAGGCTATATCTATGTAGGGTAGAATTACATCCGTGTTGGTTAGAGGGCACTTCTTGCTGTGTGTTAGCTAGTCTACAATAATGATGCGATCCTCGTGGGGGAACATCATAATGTTGAAGATAAAGGAGGCTATGGCAGACATCACATACATATAACTCTGCCCGAGGAGTATATTGTAATCCAAGTGAGTGTCCAAGACTTCAATGTCTATGTGGACCATCTTCCCAGCTAAGCAGTCCGAGACATTTTGGTAAAGGCCGACGGGGGTCGAGGGACAGCCATCATATGCTTGAAGCATTATGACCGAGGGTTTTAGTTCTGGATAACCCAACTTTTGCCAAACATTTTTTGACACGATGCATGTCGATGCACCCTCGTTTATGACACATCGATGAATAGTGATATTCTGGACCGACACTGGTATCTCGAAGGCGACCATAAAAGGAATCCTAGGGGTGGATTTGTATAATTCAAAACCCATCAGGCATCTATCGGCAGGGTCAATAGTGCCTAATGCTGAAAGTAAGGATTTCCGTTGCTTTGGGCACGACTGCAATACTTCCAGCGCGGACATAGTAGTAGGTGATTGAGCTAAATCATCCACTATGCTATAATTATGGGCCACTTTGGAGTAGTTACATGCTCGCCTATTAGGTCCCTTTGCCATCATTGGAAATGGTTCTATAGGCATCTTTGAAATGGTCAAAGGTGTAGTCAGCATACTAGTACTATCCCCTGACATAGTGGTGTCTAGTGAGGTGTCGTAGCTGCGGTTCCATGTTTGGAAAAACATCTCTTCCTCAGTCATGTAAATTTCACGGCTACTTTTCCCGGAATCATATGGTTTATGCTGGTGAGTGCTTACTGTCCCTTGTTTTGGGAATGGTTCTTGCATCACGGTGGATTGCTGGGAAGATCCTCCTTGTCCTTAGTTACTCTAAAGATTTTTTAGCTCAGGGATATCGGGACGATGGAGAGTATAGTGCATGTACTCACTACATATTGAACAAGAATGGTTTGTTCAAGATGCCTTTTGCTTTTCCGTTGGGCATTGCTTGGCTCCTAGCTCTGATTCCTGTTGGAGATAACTCTAGCCTGGGATCGCGATGGGCGCTGTTAGTTGCTGCCCCCTGTCCAAGGTTCCATTTTGGCTTGTTTTTTTACTTTTTCTTAACCACGTTAGGAGGGTAGTTCTCCTGGTTATACTGGTGTGGTTGATTTTGGGACAGATGCACAAAGTTCACATGTGCATTGGTTTGCGTAGGTGGGTCATGTGCTAGGGACTGAGCATAATGTTGTCCCTTGTTTGCACCTGGTTGTTGGAGGGGAGCTCTTCCGTCAGTGTTTCTTTCTGCGTACTGGGTCCCCTCAGCCAGAGGATAGGGTCCTCCTTAGTGATACGCTTGCGCCCTATTAGTAAAATTTTGTTGAGGCATATGATGACTCTGAAATCCGGGTTGAGACATGTTCTGGGTAGAACTATATGTGTAACTGAGATTTTGACTACTGCTACCTAGGTAGCCTTGGGTCATTGACCCTATTAATTCGTCTATAGAGTTCAACATGCCTAGAAAGTCTTGATAAGTTTGCAGGCGTGGGGCATTAGGCAGGATGTTGTAAATGTATCCTGACTGCGTATAAATCAGTTCAAGATTTTGGGCTTTAATGATTGCACCCTCTTTGGATGTGGGGTTTTCTTGCACCACATCCTTTGAAATCTTTGCCGTCAGAGTTTTCAAGAATAAATCTAAGAGGAACTGATCGTCAAGTTTATCTTTATAGAAACTTCGATGTCACCTCCATTCATTGAGATGGTCTGAGATATGAAGGGCGGGGCTTTGTCTAAAATGAGTTAGTAATTCCATTCCTAAATCATGGTGAATGGGTAACTGAAAATATGTGAGGAATGTAGTAGCGAGGGCGCTAAAGGTTCCGTGTGAAGTAGGAGGTTGCTCCACGTACCACTTCATGGCTACTCCCGTAAGAGTGCATTGAAATATCCTCAATCGAATACTGTCATCAATGATACTATTCGATGAGCACCATAGGTGAAAGGTCATTACATGATTACCTGGGTCTTCCAATTTCTTGCCTTTGAATTTTGGTATATGCGACGGGAGCTTTGTGGGCATGGGAGGCCATGAAGGATTGTGTGCGATGGGGTCATTCGTTAGCTTGGTTAAATCGTGTAGATTCAATGACGTTGAGAAAGGTGATTGGGAGGTTGACACCATTGCAATGTGTGAAGACACAAAGTTTTGGTTAGAACGAGGGTTAGTCTGTGATGTACCCTAATGTGTGTTTAGCTGGCTTCTCGAATGGGATGCACTTCTCTGCTCCCCAGGGGTTGAGGGAGGAATGGTGTGCGGCGTGGTGTTGGAAGACCAACTAGGGTTCCCAACTATGGTTGCTCCAATAAAGGATGAACCAATGACGGTGGCAGTGTTCCGTCTTTGATGCCTGAATGGAAAAATACCTAGAACCCCTCCCTGTAATAGGGGGAGGTCCAAAAGATGCTTGAATCGATGAGGTTTCGTTGGGACCATTCATGTGTCAACGAGGTTTTATTTTTGAAAACTTTAAGAGGATATATTCTACGATCAAAGCAAATATATGGCCACATACATAAAACAAAGTGAAAATGAAATATATTTTTCCTTTAACTTAATCTATGTGATCAATCAAGCAAAAAAGATGGTTTCTGTTTGTTTGCGCATGATACTAAAAATCGTAGAAGACATATGCATCCTCACACACTAAAATGTAACTGGGCCTTGAGAATATTTCTTGCGAGTGCTAGCACAATGTCCCGTAAAAGCTGACGACGCCCCCAACCAACCAAAGAGAATCCACCAAGGTAAGGGTAGAGGGTCTGGCGCTTGCCTGCATCGTCACTTATATGGTAAAGGATACACTAGTTTTTGGCCACTAAGAACCACCATCCCATGTGAGTGTTCGAGTCTTCCTCTTCTTGGTAGTCAGCTAACAGTAGCGAGTATCAATCAGGTCAGGTAGCCCCAACTGATATCGCACGCACTGCGCCTAAGCCTAACACCCTCTGAATCAAGTCTCTACCGTGCATGGGTTTTCTTTGCCATGGGATGACAGGTGGATTTGAAGCTCCTTAAATACACAAATTCTATGTTTCAATGAGGTATGACCAAGGCATGTTATTGGATGCCTACCCCCTGTGGGGAGAATTTAGTGAGTTTGGTTAAGTTAGTTTTATGTGTCTTCCTTTACTTAGTGGGTGAGTGTGTGTGAGCATAAGGTGAACAAGCTCATAGTTTGAACATATTGATATCGATGATCCTTTACAAAAAACCCCTAGTTAAAGTATGTTATATTGTTCCTGGCTCAAATGGAAAACATGTGCGGATAATGGGCCACTTTCAAATTTTCCTAGTTAATCTATGTGACTAACTAAAGGGATATGGCGAATTGTAAATATAGAGATTTCATATGCTTACCTAGGATCACCAGAGGGTGCAAAGGTAGCAGAGATTACTTTCTATAATTGAAAATTCAATCCTAGTCCTGCAATTCTTAATGCAAAAATTGAACTAAACTAAACAATTTCTACACTAGAAAGAATAAAACTAGCTATGCATGCATGGTCTTGGGCCACTTAATTGGACTAGTTATCTAAGTGTGAATACTAGAATTTGAAAAACATAAATTGTTCAGAATGCAATGGTTAATTTCCCCCCTACTTAAACTATGTGAAGATTTTTGCAAAATCCAACTTGAAGCGAAACAAACTCTAAGCCTATAGAAGGCAACTAAAGGTGAGTTCTCACAAGTTGTGGGGTATCAACATAGGTGCTGGCAGATACATTAGGGGCTGCCCAGCACACTAAAAGCAGAAAAATGTAGAATATAGGGAGAAACATCTCATTCTGTAAATTCTGCACAAAAGGCCCTGACAGGTGTGCTTTCTTGTGCGCAAGTCAGCCCTAAACGTGCGCACTGCACATCTGTGAGAAAAAACTACGGGCCAATTCCTGCAAGTAAAAATATTAGGAGCTGCCTTCTTTAGTTTGTCACTCAAATTGAATCTAGGGATTGCAAGATGGATCAGAGAACTATCAACTCCACTCTCCAGCATAGACAAATGTCTCCTGCAAGAGATGGCACAACCACATAAACTTGTAAAATGTCAGTGGAGTCGCCAATCCTATTGTGGTGGATTTGACGCATGGGTGTATAAAATCGCACTATTTTAAGGGGTGTGGTCTACCCTATAAAATATTGGTAATAGGAAGGAAGTGGTGGATCTCAAAAGCATACAATCTAGAGGAAAAAGTATGCAAATGTATGCTCAAATTAAATTAAAAACTAAAACACAAATATAAAGAAGCTATTGAAGAGAGTCAAAACGATAATAATGCAAACGATGGATCTAGGCCTTTTCTTATTAAAAGTTTGATATGGAGAAGAAATTTTACCCACTCGTCAAAGGGACCCTAGACAATGGTTCTAGGTCCCAATGCAAGGATGTTGTTTTTCCAAGCTTTTCCTCTGATGCAGTCTCCCTCTCTCTCTGTTGTGATGGACTAGGATTGTTGGGTGGCTAACCATTAAGTCCCCTCTATCTGTAGCTTTAGGTCACACACTATTGGTATTTCTTGGGAAATTATGGAAAAAATAGCAACGTCACCACCCATTCTTCATCTCGTGGTGGCTTTATATAGGGGATTTCAAATCCTCCTTCCCTCCTTTGGTACATGGTGGATGGTGACCCAAGGGAGAGATATGATTCCATTATGTGCTCCAAATATTCCTTTGTGTGCTCACATAGTGTTTAAGGAGGTGCTGGTGGCTACATGTAAGGAGTAACTTTCCTTTGCTTTGTGTGGTCCCGGAAAGTGAAATTTTTCCACTTTCAGGAATGTGCACATATCGAGAAAAAAGGCGCACAGAAGGTGCTCTTCTAAAGGATAAAGCATGCAATTAGCACTTTAAGACTAGTTCAAATTTGATTTTCTCAAAACCTTAGATATTTTAAATACTTTCTTGATTCCATAATGTCTTCCTACCTTGTAAATCCTTTGGCTTGACATTAATTAATGTCATCTTCTGTTGTACAATTTTCCAGTGCTAACACACACCTATAGAAGATAGTTTTCCTAATGAGCATCTTTTTGCAATTTCTACTAACCCTCCATGGTATGCAGATATTGCTAACTATCTTGCTACAAGGAAGGTGTACCACCATTTTTCATACAGGGAACAACGTAAAATTACTCATCACAGTGCCCGATATTCTTGGATGGCAAGGTACCTCTTTCATACAAGAGTTGATAAGCAGATTCAGCCTTGTGTATTTCAGGATGATATTTATGAAGTGCTGAAGGCTTTCCATGATGGCCCTTGTGGGGGGCATTTTGTAGATAAAAGAATAGGCCATAAGGTGTTACAAATGGGATATTACTGGCCTTATATCTTTCTGGATGCACAAAATTATGTTTGGAGTTGTGATAGTTTCCAGCGCATGGGGCATCCCGGTCGATCTGATGAAATGCCTTTGCAACCACAGGTAGTCCTCGAACATTTTGAGAAATGGGCTATTGATTTCGTTGGACCCTTCAACCCACCCTCCTAGTAAAATGTTCATATTTTGGTATGCACTGATTACGTGACTAAGTGGGTACACTAGTACATTTGGTCAAAATTCCTACACTTTAGTTCTGACACTTTTGACGTATTGTCGAAAATTTCCCCAATTTTTCTCAAATTTTTAAATCCTGCCAAGAACCATCGCTATCGCGTCATTTAGGGACATTTTCGGTATTGCGAAATTTAGGAACATCGTCGGAATACCGACATTTCGGGACACAACCTCATAATTGCGACATTTCAAAGACATGAGTCGGTATTGCAACATTTAAAGATAAGTGTTGCTATTGCAACATTTAGAGACACTTCTCGGTAGTGCGATGGTATTGGCGAAAACCGTTTGTATTGCGATGGTTTGTGGACAACTATCGGTATTGTGACGGTTTGGGGACAAGCTTTGCTATTGCGACGTTTAGAGACACTTTTCGGTAGTGTAACAGTATTGGGGACAACTATCGGCATTGCGACGATTTGTGGATAACCGTCAGTATTGCGACGGTTGGCGGACAACCGTCAGTGTTGCAACATGTAGACCAAACGTTGGAATAGCGACGTCGGTAAACATTTTGTAACATCGGAATATTTTGTAATGTTTTTTTATTTTATTTTATTAATTTTTATAGGATTATAATAATATATTTGTTATTTGTTTACTAGGGTGATTTAATTAACAATTATTATGTTAGCTATTACCATGTTAGCTAGGTCAAGCTAACAAAAATAATAATATATTTGTGATATTTAATTCTTATTAATTTCTCTTTAACTTATAACATGTTTAATCTTAAAAATGAATATAAAAAAAATTACCTTTAAATTTAATGAATGAATAAATTAGAAGTTTTATTATAAATTTTTCAAAATATAATGTCCTATATATTGAAGAAGATTTACCAATTTTTCATTACAATATTTGTATTGTTATTACCCCAAAAATCGTAGCCCAATGTGGGCCCTCCTCACCTGCTTTGACATGGTGACAAATTACAATTTCATGGGTTGCGATTCATGAATGTCACTCACCTACTACTGACTAATGTGCGCGTCACCTTGGCAATTCACTTCAACATGAAATTTTGTCTTCAACGTTACTTAATTCTTGTATCACACCAATATAACCTCACACATAACCACGTCATCGTTGATGGTGAAGAATTTGTATCAAAATGGTAATATGATGGATCTCATACATTGTCAAAACACCCCTAATCACCTCCCTGAGGATGCAACCACCATGTAAACCTTGTGCAACAAAATCATTGGGACGTAGAAAAATATACATCGCAACTCCAAGTAGAGTGAAACACCCTTAAATCATGCATGGTGTGCCCAAATAATGGTAATGCAATCTCCCTTAGTCTCAACAATATTACGCATTCCAATAATTTCATGTGCTTTAATTACCATGACCATGCAAAGCTATTTAAGATCAACATCCCTTTTAGCTAGAGCATATCATTCGGTGTAGGTTGCAATATGTGTCATAAAATTTGTGATTCAGCTTCTCAGCGAAGGCCTCTTAACCTTAAGGACTTAGCCTTCTAGCCAATATCTACCTTCAATATCTCTCCCTCTCTAGCCTTCTGCTCGAACTTTCTATTACCCTCACCTATGTTCATGTATGTCATCCCTTTAGCCTTTTTTCAAGCTTCACATCCCAAATTCTTTTGTCCAAGCAGGTCCAGTTAGGTCGAGTGGGGTCGTGTCAGGTCGTGGTGTTAGGTTGGGTCGTGTGAGGTCAGGGCGGTTCGGGTTGTGTGAGGTCAGGTCGGGTTGAGTCGGGTCGGGTCAGGTCGAGTCAAGTTGGGTCAGGTCGGATAGTGTGAGGTTGGGTCAGGTCGTGTCGTGTGAGGTCAGGTCGGGTCGATTCGGGTCGGGTCGGGTCGAGTCAAGTCGGGTCAAGTCGGATAGTGTGAGGTTGGGTCAGGTCGGGTCATGTGAGGGCGCCCAAGGAACACATCCGAGTTGGGTCATGTTGGGTCATGTGAGGGCGCCCAAGAAAACACGTTTGGGTGGGTCGGGTAGGGTTCGATCAGGTAGTGTCATGTGAGACCGCACAAGGAAACACATTCAAGCAGGTCGAGTCAGGTCATGTCATGTGAGGGCGCCCAAGGAAATGCGTTCGAGTAGGTCAGGTCAAGTCAGATCAGTTCGAGTGAGGGCACTCAGGAAAATGCATTCAGACAGGTTTGATCGGGTTGTGTCGTGTGAGGGCGCCCGAGGAAATGCATTCAAGTGGGTCGGGTCAGGTCAGGGCACCCAAGGAAACGTGTTTGATCGGGCTGGGTCAGGTCAAGTCAAGTCAGGGAGTGACAAGGCTAGGTATGTTAGGTACCCCTAACCCATTTAACCCCCTAAACCCTAAACCTCTAAACCCTTAACCCCTAATGCTTTCCTAATTTCTCCCCTGTGCCAACATAATCGACGTTCGAGCGTGTTGGATCAGGTCAGGTCGTGTCATGGTGCCCAAGGAAACTTGTTCAGTTCGGGTCGGGTCTGGTCATGCCGTATTGTGAGGGCACCTAAGGAAATGCCTTCAAGCAGGTTTGTTTGCACCATTGTGCCATACTAGCCATTTATAAAAAGAGTATGTTGACATAAATTGAAGATTCCTTGATGTGAGTTCATGAAATGTAAATTTATTACAAAAGAAATCAGAATATGACAGACTCAAGGGTTTCCTTGGGTGCCCTCACACGGCATGACGCAACCCAACACGACCCACCTGAACTCATGTACCTCGGTGCCCTCACACGACCCGACCCGCCCAAATGCGTTTCCTAGGGCACCCTGACACGTTCACAAAGGTCGTTCACAAAACGTCGAAATAACTACATGGATAGAAAATGTCAGAAGCACGACATAGGCTATTGAGATCGTCGGAATAAAAACGATATGAAAAGACTATTTACAAAACGTCAGAATGGTGACGACATGAGGCTTGTTACAGATTTAGTATATTATTTCATATATTAGTGTATTAATTTTGTTAATATATATATATATATATATATATATATATATATATATATATATATATATATATATATACTATCACGATTAATTAAATAATTAAATAAATAAAACTAGCCGTTATTATTCGATTTTATTTTTCAAAATCAAACTAGTTGTTATCCTAATGGCTAGTTTAGCCATTTCTATAAAAAAAAAAAAAACTGATATATATATATATATATATATATATATATATAATCACAATTAATTAAATAATTACTTAATTACTTAATTAAATAAAACTAGCCGTTATTATTTGATTTTAATTTTCAAAGTCAAACTAGCCGTTATCCTAATGGATAGTTTAGCCATAAAATATTCCAAGCTATTAGATCTAGATCTTGGTTAATAATATTTTACTATGCACCATTATCAACGATAACTCAATATTTTGTTATAAATAAGATTAGGGTTTTCCATTCAATATTTAAATTTGATCGTTTTATCATGGTTGAACTTTGGTCACTTTTATTTTATTTTTTCTTATTGAGCTCCCATTCAGTTCAACACATCTGGGGTTTTCTACACCATTGAGAGATAATTCCTAAATATATTTTTTTTTTCTTTATAGGATAATTTGCATCAATGGAAGAAAACATTAGAGGTGGAAAAAAAAATGAAGAGGGTGAAAGGGGTGATGGTAAAGTTTATTGCCCTTGAAAAAAATGTTGTATGAGAAATACTGTTAGAGTTTTAATAGCAACAACAATAATGCATTGTAGGAAATATGGGCACATTGATGGTGGATCGAATGACTATCACCCCGTGGTAATTAATTATCTATCTTCATTATCCATCTTCATTTTTATTATATCGTAAAATTTTATATTATTTTACTATTTGCTATATACGCACTAATTTTTAATGATTGTTTGTAATTTTTATAAAGGCACAGTTTCCCCCCAAGTTTTTGCAAAACCAACTTCCACAGCTAAATAGTAGTAGATTAGATTATGTTGCACAAGTACAAGAGAATATTGCAACAAATATTAGTATTGGAAATGATGTTGTACAAGGTAAAGAACATGAAGCGAATGATGAAGATGATTTTAATGATCCCATGGAGGTAGATGATGACAATAATGAGACAGTTCACATTAATGATGGGACAAATCAAATGCTTCAAGACTTGTATGGTGAGTCAAATGATGATGGTGGAGATATTAACAGTATTTATGTTGTACCTCTGATTGAAACATCAAATGAACGACTTTTTGAACACTCAAATGCAACTCTTCTCTCTCCTACATTGTTGCTGGTGAACTTAAAGGTTATGAATAATTTGTCGAACAGATGTATGACATAGATCCTAAGGTATGCAATATGTATATATGATCACATATATGTAAATGTTGATTATTTTCCCTTTTCTAGCTGTAATAAATGTGTAAAATAATAATTCAATACTTATATATGATTAATAATCTTTACATTAACTAGTTTTTGTTTATGTCATAGATTGTTGGGTGAATTTTTGTTACCATCGCCAAATACTTTACCTTGAACATATCAAGATCTACGTGCTATTATGAAAGACTTTGGAATGGAATATAACACTATATATGCATGTCCTAAATATGATATTATATATTACGGAGAACATGCGTCAAAAATAGAATGTCCAAAATGTGCTACCAGTAGATATCGAACTAATCAACTAACAAAAAACGTGCCTCAAAAGGTTCTTCGTCATATTCCCATAATTACACATTTTCAGCGAACGTTCAGGTGTATGAGAATAGAATTGTTTATGGATTACCACTCAAAGAATAGAAGTGGAGATGGTGTTCTTCGAATTCCTTCAGATGGTTCTGCATTTAGGGAAATCAAGGAAAAATATGTAGATTTTAAAAATGAACCTTGTAATGTCAGGATTTCATTGGCAGTTGATGGTGTTAATCCATTCAGAGAGCTTATATCTACTTACTCAGTGTGTCTTATTTTCGTTATCAACAATAACATTCCTCCTTGGATGTCAATAAAGAGGGAGCACATAACGTTGACTATGATTATTCTAGGTATTTGATACATTATTTATTCGAATGTAACATTTTTATTTCTCTCGTTATTTGCATAATATCTTCTATTTATTTACTTACTTATATATACATATATCATGGTAGTAATTATTTATCGTAATTTTGAACAATTAGGTAAGTACCAGGTCAAAGATATGAATGTATATATTGAGCCTCTTATCGATGAGCTAATAAAGTTATGGCATGGCATCACTATGTATGACATCACTAAACCAATCAAGCAGAAGAGATTTCAATGTCGTGGAATGCTTGTATGGACAATTCGTGATGCCCTAGGATTAACACATTTTTGTGGTATGTAACATTTCATTGCACTTTAATATAATATATAATTATTGCATGTTTTAAAAAAAAAAAATTAGTATAATTGTTATTGATATATCTATTGCAGGTCTTCAAACAAAGGGTAGATTTGCATGTCTAGTTTGTGGTCCTAATATGAAGTATCATCATTCGCCGGACTTAGGAAAGATGGTGTTTGATGAGTTTAGGAACTTCCTCTCTAGGAACCATAAGTATCGTACTACTAAAAAACATCTTTTCAATGATAAAGAAGAAACTGGATTAAAACCATGAAGAATGACACCTCGGTTTTGGAAGTTGGAATATAAAAAAATTAATAATCGTCAAGCAGCTGGTATGTAATTTATATATATATATATATATATATATATATATATATATACATATATACATATATACATATATACATATATATATATATATACATATACATATACATATATATATATATATATATATATATATGTATGTATGTATATATACATATATATATATACATAGACACACACACACACACACACACACACATATATATATATATATTGTTTATGTAATGTTTGGAATTTTTGTTTTAATTAATGAAGTTATTTTATTATATTTGATAATTATTTTTCTGATTTATTTTATTCTTTGATATGAAGGTTGTCATCGTGAAGGTACTAATATTGTACTTCCACCTGGAATGAAATGTCATCCTTCTCAATTTGCGAGGTTTCCCTACTATGAGGACATAAAAATAGCTCATTTTTTTTATACAATGCATATCAGGAAGAATGTGACAGAAACGTTATGGCGAATCATAGATGGTGCACATGATAGAGATAAAATTGACAAAAATTGTGCTGACATTGAGAAATCGAATCATGCAATGAAAAGTTTGATCGACCGATCAAATAACAATGGAGTTCGAAATTATAATAATACTCCATGGTTATTAACATAAAAACAAAGAAATAATGTAAAAGAGGTCGTTATAAGAATTAAATTTCCAACAGGTTTTGCTTCAAACATAAATAATATCTTAACAAAGGAAGGTGACTTTAGTGGGGTGAAAACACATGATTGGCACACCTTTGTTAAGGTAATTTTTTTGGTATACATTTTTGTATATTATTTCTTGAATAAATCTTTTAAATTTTCCTTTTTTTCTATTTAATTTGGAAACCAATAACGATTCATTTTTTTATTTCTATAGTATGTTCTACCTGTATCTCTCCCAAACGACTTCGACAACAATGTCAAACAAGTTATATATGGTCTTAGTAAATACATGAGGTAAGTAGTTTTGATTTATACAAAAAATATAGCTGCAATTTATTTTTGTACTTAATGACATAATGTGTTAATTTACTTGTAATGTAATATATATTATGTTTCATTGAAATAACCTTGCGTAGTGATTTTAAGATGGTTTTCATTGAAAGAAATCCATCAAGATGAAATAAAGTATTGGAAGAGAGAAATTCCTCAACTAATGTGTGAAATGAAAAAGTGTCTACCTCCAACATTTTTCAATGCACAAGAACACTCCTTGATACACCAATTTGAGGAGATTGAAATATGTGGACCAGTACACACAAGGTCAATGTGGATGGTGGAGAGGCACTTGAAATCCTTGAAGGCTTTGGTTAGACAAAGAGCACGACCTAAGGGTTCTATGGTGGAGGGATATGTGGCATATGAATCCATGGTGTATATTAGTCATTATCTTCCTATATTAGTCACACCAGCTATGGATGTTGTGTATTGCATTTGGGATGTGAACTCCATTAAATAATTTGAAGTGGAGCACCTGTTGGGAAAAGGTAGAATGAAGAAATTGAGAGGTAAAATATTTATTATATATAATACATATAATGTTTCATTTTTTTACATCATGTATATGATCATATTCATTTAAGTCTTATTCTTTCATCGTTTATTAATTAATATAATTTACCATGTTTATAATTTATATTTAATATTGCTAAATTATTGTTTTTTTATTCAGGTGCTAAAGATTATGAGGCACTACTTTTATACATTGCAAACAATATTGAGTGGATGAGTGAATGGATTGAAAGATGTAAATACCATAACGATGATAGGTTATCATGGAAACTACTGTCTGAATTGGTTAGAGAAGCTTATCATAGTGGAGATGGAAATGTTACGGATAGGGAAATTGATTTAGCATATGGTTTGAAAGATATAAAGGTAAGAAATTAATTCACCTATTTTATTCATTACTTATTTTATATTATATTTATAATGTGACAACAAGTTTTATTTTTCATTTAACTTTCAAGATTTGTAAATTATATGATTAATTATGAATTGAGAATGAATCTTTTTCATGTTTGGCATATTGCAGTTGAAACACCACAAGGATATGTGGTGAAATGACCATAAATTTCACATTAAACAGTTGGATGATAATACGAAAAATTATGATAGTGGGATAACTGCAATATTCGAGGTCACTAATGTTTCCTCCAGGAGTGACAGAAATCCTTGAGAATCTGAAAATAGATATTATGGGTTTTTAGATGATATAGTTGAGTGTGACTTTAATTCCTTCAAATTAGTTTTGTTCAATGTCAAATGGTATAGGCTACGAATGAATGTACGTGATGATGGAAAAACTCTTATTCAACACGAAAATGGATTTCCAATGGTTAAAACATCGGAGTTTGAAGCAGGAAAATATCGTTATGTTTTTCCAAGCCAATGTGAACAAGTATTTTACTCAAAGGTTCCAGGTGAGAACGGGTGTTAATTTTCTATTAGATATGATCCAAGAGGAAGGCCAGTAGAGTATACAGTGGAGGAAGAAGATGATATTGATCAAGAAGAAGATGATGCAGTGGCAGATGAGCAGGAAGATGCATTGACAGACGAAGAAGATATAGAATATGAACCAGGCGTAGGAGACGAGGCAACAATTATTGATGATGATGTCGATGAGGATATTATTGAAAATTACATAATTGATGATGACGATGACATGGTCGATCATATCAACAGAATTTCTAAATTAGATGTTGGTATAGATGTCGATCAGTTGGATGAAGATCAAGAAGATACAGAAGAAGAATATTGATAGAGATGTTCTGTTCCAGTATGAGCTGGTATGTTATAACTTTATATTCTAATATGTAGGAATTATTGTCATTAAATAATTTACTAATTATGTGGGTTTATTGCATGTTTTTAATTATTTCAAGCCAATAAATAATGGGCATACTAGTGTACAGGCTAAACTAAAATTATGTATTTATACAAACACATGAAAATTTTGCTTACGACCTTAATTAATTTTTGGTTTGTTCATATTATATTTCATAGATTGGGTATTGGGAAAATGAGAGTGATGTGAGGGGGATGGGAGGGGCCATATGAGCTTCCATCTTCACATGGTTGGCCCTGTTCAGTAGAGAATAAATTATTCTTGAAACCAAGAGAAACTCATTCATCTATATTTGCATTATCGTAAATGTTATCATTGTTCTCAGATTATTGCAGCGCCAAAATTGTTGAAATTGTTAGAAAACATTAGGCCACTTATGAAATGATATTAATGTGCACCATTATCTTTATAAGCCAAGAGTGACCCACGAATGGGGCCATTAACATTCATTATATGTTTCTTGAAAAGGTCTTCAATAAAAAATTAATTAATATATTCCATTGTAATTCACTATTAATTCCTTCCAATCTCAACATATTCAACACCATTTGGGCAAAAAATTTCACTACCTCACGAAGTTCTATTTGTCAAAAATTTCCAACAGAAGATTCACTCACGAATTTTCTCAATTTTCACTCGCGTGTGCTCTATACTCTCTGAAAATTATTCTTCCTCACTTCTCAGGCACTCAACACCTCCTCTATACTCATTAATAAACTTGTCTACTCAACCCCCACCTACATTTCTTTGCTCTTGCCAAGGAAGACTTGCGATTTTCTTGGCCTATAATATGAGTTTTCGTAGGTCAATCACATAATGTGAAATGGGTATTTCTTGTACTCTTGGTAATCAACATTTAAGGTAATAGGATTTGGAAGAGGTCCTTACCTTCACAACAAGATGACGTGATCATTAACAAAAAATTCAATTGTAATGACATCCTCAATGCTTTTGCACTCATTTAATATTCTCTTATTCGCTATTTAAATAGCATTATAAAGAAATTATATTGTATTTTTCATTTGCTTAAGATTTTTCAAATTGGAACATTTTTTAACCTCTTCCCTGTAAATATTGCTAGCCATCATCTCCTTCACATAACATAAGTATTAAGACACATGGAATTTTATCCTTTTCCTTCACATAATGTAAGTCTTAACACACATGGAATATCATCATTCTGAATACCCAATGTTAAGTATGGTGAAATATAATGGAAAAATTAGCTTTATGTTAGAATAAAAGTGCATTTATTTTAGGAATTTTCCAACGAGGCCATAATTTTTTCCGGATAACGATTTTCTTGCTAGAATATGAAAATAAATTATTCAAAAAATCCCACTATGGTAGTGTTTAAATTGTTATTTTGATGATGAAAATGGATTCAACACCTTCAAGGACCATTGGGGCATCCAAAATCTTAAAGATTGACAACTATAACCTAGATTTTCTATAACGTCCACCAGATTTTCTCAAAATCATGCTAGAATTTCTATTTTTTTATGGATGAAATTATGGCTTCATTAGACTACACATTTATTCTATATGAGGTTTAAGAATATTCCCTATATCTTGTGTTGTTAGAATGACATGATAACGTTTAGCCATAATGTAACCACATGATTTCATGGTTTTATTCCCAGCTATCCTCCTACTTCTTTTTGTTTTATGTTTATAATTGAATGATATTTCCCTTCACTTATTGTTAATTCTTTGGAATTTTATAAATCAATAACTCTAGTGGATGTTCTATCCTCTTCACAATGGTGCCTCTTTATAATAATTGAGCTTACCTAACTTTACCTAGAGTTTCTACAACTTAGGGTTGCATTACCTTGTAGATAATATTGAGGATATAAAAGGAATATGCCACCACTTTCCTTAATTGGATCCAAACACATTAAATCTTCCAATGTAAATGTTAAGAAGTTATATGATAAATGGTGATGGTTTGAATAAAAAAATTTAATGGCCAACATGATTGATGGCTTTATTTGTTCAAAATAAAATGATTACCATTTACATTTTTAAAAGAAATGATATAGCATAATTTTTGAAAAGAACCATATAGCGTAGGCCAAAAACATTTGGGGTTTTTAGTGCAATAGGCTTTGATATGTAACACAGGGAAGTAGGGTTTTAAAAATTTCCTGGGAGGGTTCATTAATTTTCATTTGTATAGAGGACAGGGAGACCACATTCAAGTCCCAACAAGTACGTATAGTTTTAATTCATCATCATCTTCCTCCTCTAGCAAAGGCGATAGACAGTAAAAATGTTGATGTCGATGTTAAAGCAACGCAGGGAAGTAGGGTTTTAACAATTTGCTGGGAGGGTTTCAGGAAAGCAGTAGCAGCACAAACAGGGAGCCGCAACAGACAAGAAGAGCAAGAGGAGAGGTGAACCCTTCATATTGTCCTCCTCTATGGGGAAGAAGTCGTTAATATGATAGTCGAAGGCCCGCCCCTGCCTGATGAATCGTGAGTCAAGACTACATCTACATCTCAGGCAGGCCTCGACTTAGGCAAAGCGGTGGGTAGAGGAATCCCCACAATGCCTCTTTTTCAAGCACAGTCGGGCTTAGCTAGTCCTGTCAGAGGAGTTGGAGGCCCTTCACCAGGAATGATGCAACCCCATATCTCAAGGCCTCCCATTCTTCAGGTATTGACGCCCCCCGTGACTTATTCTACCCCAATGCCAATGCGTCCTCTTGACCCTCCACCACCATTTTCGTTGCAGGGAGGTCCTACAGACCATCCCAAGATTATGAATCAACCTCCACTTAGGCCTGGAATTCCCCCTCCTCCACCCAGCGGTGGTGCCCCTCCTATGTATGGTGCTCCTCCTCATATGCAGCCAAGACCTCCCATGTCGGCTCCACCACCTAGTCAGCGGCAGTAGCAACAACAACCACCTCATGGACATCAGTAGTAGCAGCTATCAATTGAATCAAGTATTTTTTTAATTTCCCTGCATATTTTTGGTAAATGAGAACATCTTTTTATGCTTTCCAACAGGATTGAAAAATTAATTTCACCATTTCAAGTCATGAGTATTTGAATATTTTTCATTCTAATGATAAAATGAGTTAGCATCTCCATCTGGGCAAAGCCCAAATCATCGCAAACATTAAAATTGATAATCCTCCTCCAACTTATATTAAGTGAAGATACTTTCATGGAAGAAATTAATAGGCATAGATTATGTAGAATTTGTAGTTAGTTGAGCTACTGCACTTTGCCTTTACTTTGATTAAGCTGATAGTACTGATCATTTTTTTTTAAATCAAGGACCCTTCGCAAGAGTCATTTTTATTTGTATAAAACATTCAAAAAATCATCTTATTCTAGCTGGAATTCTCAAATACTTAAATGCATCTTATTAATCACCATATTCCATGCTGAAATGCTAAAAAATGTTTCCTTGATTGAATATCTGTACATATACATTTTCTTATGTTTAGAAAATAATAGGTTTTAAAACCATTTCACTGTGTGATTACCATATTATATACATTTTTTGGCGTAAAATTCTTTCTTTAATTATTAATATAATAGTAATGTACAGACAGAGGATTTGTTTTACAAAAGTAGGGTGTTGTGTGGCGCTCACCACAAGCTTAGGTATACCATAACTACCTAAGGGCATAGAAGTGAACAAAACCACCACCTGGGCATATCCAATAACACTAACATTCCAAAATGTCGAGCTAGCACTTAACCATTAAAGCTGATAAAGTCTTGCCTTATGGTATGAAAGTAAATAAACACATTTTTCAAATCCTGAAGAATCTGTTGTTGGGTTGAGACTTGCATCAGGAGAGTTTTTTTTGTCCTTGGGAGTGGGCCTCCAGCCATTATTGGTTGATTCAACATTATTTATAGCAAGCCACTACCAATCATTTGTGACTTGTATGTTTTTGCAACACCACTAGTCACCCACTGGGGAATATTACTATCTTTGTAACCTGGCCTTTGAAAATTTACCTTGTTTCTGCTCTATTTTACACGTTCAATGCACAATATTATGCAATGCATCCTATTCTTAACCTTTGCAGCATAGATAATTCATAAACATGTAATCTACAAAAAAACACAATATAACATAACATTTATCTTTGAGAAATGACACCAATTTTCTTCAGACCTAGATGTTCCACTCAACAATAGACTATGCTACTTATATCTCTTAGTAGTGTGTCATCCCTGAGTTGTGGTCAAGACTCTATCGGGGTAAAAGGCTACCTAAGCTAACTATGGTCCATAGCTGCACCAATATGGTAGCAGGCCAAGGTACTTGATTCCAAAATCTTCCAACTGACTTTCTCTCATCCCCCATTTGACTTCACAACCCACGGTAGTCCACCCCTTCCTCTGCACTCTAGTCCATTAGGTTGTAGCACTACAATCAAAGGTTTCCAACTCAGAGTGGCTAGGGATGTTCTAAAGGCCCATGGCTTCTGGGAGTTCCAAATCCACTTAGGATTGATAGGATATGAAATTCACATTATCATACAACATTGGATGGAGTTGCATAGAAACCTCAGAGTGGAGACAAAACTTTGGATCCCTTGAGACAAGTAAGGGTGGGGATGTATATCTCTGGTTGGGAGGAAAATTGTGAAACATATCCCTATGCCCATCCTGAGCTGTATCAATAACTATGATACCCATAACTTATTCAATACAACACTCTGCAAAATAGGGTTACAAAATGGCAATCATTGCCTAAAATTTAAGACATATTGAAGCCATAGGCAAGCATGGATTATGTTGTATATTTCACCATTGTGGCAGAAATTGTAGTCGTGACATTGTTGTACATTTAGGTATGGGTTTGTGATCTTCAATATTGTTGTACATATAGATCCCATATATATATATATATATATATATATATATATATATATATATATATATATAATGTAAACTCTATAAATGATATCCCAGTCTATCCATGTAGATGTCAGGGACAGGGTTATTACAAGTCATTGTCAAATTATATGCCGATAGATTGGAGCATGTCCAAGGCTAGAACAAAATTAAACTGCATCTGCGACATCGTATATTATTATGATATCATGAATTCCTTCAAGTGTCAGGCACCACTATTTCAAGTATGGTGACCTATTCATAAGGGGAACTAATGCCCTACTTCAAGTTTGATGTCTCCTATGTAGGTCATTCAACCTATGGAGGCACCAAAGGAATATATATATATATATATATATATATATATATATATATATATATATATATATATATATATATATATATATATATATATATATATATATATATATATACACAGACGTCAGACTTGAAGTAAGGCATTATTTCCCCTTAAGACTAGGTCACCATACTTGAAATAGTGGTGCCTGACACTTGAAGGAATTCATGATATCATAATAATATATGATGTCGTAGATGCAGTTTAATTTCGTTCTAGCCTTGGACATGCTCCAATCTATAGGCATATAATTTGACAATGACTTATAATAACCATGTCCCTGACATCTACATGGATAGACTCGGATATCATTTATAGAGTTTACCTTATATTTACATGCCCTATTTAATGGTTATGTACTGGAGAAAGCCTAGAATGGGTTGTTAACATACCATGACTAAGACAGAAGAATCATTTCGAAAGTAGTGGACTGAGACCCATTACCCATCTTAATCACTATAGTGTCGAGTATAACATTAATTGAGATACTTAAGTTTGTTTGGGATACTTGTATGGATACTAACCTTAGTATTGTATGTTATATTTTCATAACAGAATGATGCTCTTTGTGTGATTTTATATAATGTCATGGTAGAGCATGGTCCAATTTCAATATTGCACCTGGGTAGTAACATAGAATAATATATGAATAGACGTTGTTTGTATTTTCATAGGCCTAGTGGTACAACCATAATTAATAAAAATCCTTAGTATATTAACATGAACTAATTATATCACATTTTACAATTAGAACTTAAGGTTATAAATATGGTCTTGTTCTTTAAGCGCTTTGTGCATAGCAGCTACATAACACTTTAGTCTATTACTTCACGCTTATAGTTGGGTGAAGAATTCCTTTTTTGCATTGAGTGCTAGTATGAGGAACACTGGAAGGCTATAAAAGAGATAACTGATGTTCTTGAAAGTGCCTCTAATGGTTTCTATTACATGTAGATAAATCCCAGGATTTATGCACATCTAGAGTGATATTATTTATGCACAATATTAGTTATATTAATTGTAGCTACAAATCCTTAGTATATTAACATGAACTAATTATATCCCATTTTACACTTAGAAATTAAGGTTATAAATATGGTCTTGTGCTTTAAGCGCTTTTTGCATAATAGCTACATAACACTCTAGTATATTACTTCACGCTTATATTTGGGTGAATAATTCCCTTGTTGCATTGAGTGCTAGTATGAGGAACACTAGAAGGCTATAAAAGAGATAATTGATGTTCTTTAAAGTGCCTCTAATGGTTTCTATTACATGTAGATAAATCCTAGGATTTATGCACATCTAGAGTGATATTATTTATGCACAATATTAGTTATATTAATTGTAGCTCGCTTTCGCTCTATTCCTGATGTAGCATTAATTAATGGTGGCTTATGATAACCTTGTGTGTGTTAGTTCATTGTATAAGCTTGGTAGACATTTCTACTATTCTAAGCATTCATTTTTATATGAATAATTTAATAACTACACAACCTCCAATTTTGTAATACATATGTATACAATCAAGAAGTGATGCTCATTAGACTTCCCTCATAGACAATAAAAGAAACCTAAGAAATTATGAAATACTTGTAGCTTCCTAATTATGTAGCCATCATTTGATATTGTTATGCATTACATTGTTAGAAGCATTTATACAAACTGATAATAAATGAAAATAGGCTATCCTAGTTTGGCATGATGTCAAGGTGTTGCCATGGTGTATTCATGCTTGGGAATGATGTCAAGTATTAGTCTAAATTTAACATTAAACATGGTTTATTTTTTAATGGACATAATATTATAGATAATAGACACGTATTATTTCCAGAGGTATCCTTTATGGATATACCTAATATTGTTATTTACCTTAGTAAAGGGTACAAGGTGATGTTATCGAATATTTTTAGTTATGTTTTATTGTTTGGAAGTTTGTCTTGCTACAACAGAAAGCAAATGGAGTCATGTTTTAATGACTGGGAAGTTTGACTTGCTACAACATCAAAGAAATGGGGTTGTGTTTTAATTGTTGGGCAGTGTGTCTTACTACAGTAGCAAGGAAATGGAGCCATCTTTTAATTACTGGGAAATATATCTTGCTACAGTAACAAGGAAATGGCCATCACTACACTTCACATCTAGTGGCTCAACACTATTACCATCACCAACTTATTTCCCATTGACCACCAAACTAGTGGACTTATCCAACTTCGGTGTTTGTGTTAAGAAACTGAAATTAGTGGTGCATTTTTCCTTTAAAATTTTGCGAAAGATAGTTGAGTCATGGAGTCTTTTACACTGTAATGGTACCATAAGACTACTTGGTATAATTTGTGTGATTTTAATATATATTTGGTCTTTATATGAGATATTTCCATCACTTGAGTGTGTAACCATTCTAAGCACTAGTACAAAGACATTCCATTCTTGATATGGTAAAATTATTGGACATGTTAATTTCTTTGTGACTTGGCATTTCCATGGTGCTTTTGATGTTTATTTCACAAGGAAAGCTTCATGGATGGTAGATCATAATAGGAATGTCAATTATGTGTACACTTGGATATGAGATTAAGATTGTCATGTTATTGGCTTTGTTCTATCATAATACCTCTCTTGTATGTACTACAAGAGTAATCACCCTATTTAATGGTTTATAATTGGGTATACACTTGATGACCCTTCCCACATGCACCATGTATTAAATGAATGCAGGTATAGCAACATATAGAGACCTCCCTTTAAGGCACAAAATATGACTTCTTTAGAGGTAGTAGTATGAAATGATAATTGTAGGTTTCATTTCCCTCTTTACAATCCTCTTGTGATGATTCCCTTGGAGGAATTTCAAGCATAGCCTTCCATTCTTGTAAATGCAACCGACGGGATTCTTGTAAATGAATTCATATTTTTTTAACCTTATTTTCAAATTATAGGAGACTGTCTTTATCTTGGGGATGCTTGGCCAGTTTTTCCTTCTTGTTTCAAAACTAATCCAGATTCTCTTTTCTTGCTAGAGATGATTAATGTTTATTTCTTTCAAACATTTTTTGGATAAAAATTGTGTTGTGAGTCCCCAAGTCTTTGAGAGAAATTTTCCTATGTTTGGAGGACAGTCTTTGAAAATTTGTTGATTTCTCGCTAACCAAAGCTGCCAGCAAAGGAAGGATGGAAAATTTTCCCAAAATCATTTTATAGAGTGTTTTTTCTTAGTGAATAAGGATACTTTCTTTTCCAAGTAGTGAATAAGTCATTATAGGAGCTTAAAAGATTCCAATCAGTTTCCAAAGGACTCACTAGTAGGTTTATAATTGGGTATACACTTGATGACCCTTCCCACATGCACCATGTAGTAAATAATGCAGGCATAGCAACGTATAGAGGCCTCCCTTTAATGAAAAAAATAGGACTTCTTTAGAGGTAGTAGTATGAAATGATAGTTGTAGGTTTCATTTCCCTCTTTATAATCCTCTTGTGTTGATTCCCTTGGAGGAATTTCAAGCATAGCCTTCCAGTCTTGTAAATGCAACCGACGGGTTTCAAACCTATAGAACACATCTAATAGAACAATGATGTTAGGCCCAACCTCAGCAAAATGGTGTTGGAAAAATAACATAAGAATGGTCAAAAATAAGCCATTCAAGGAATAGTGGATCACCCAAACATAAACAGGAACAAAAAAAATCACAATTACACATGGGGGTATGTTACAAGTGACATCATATCCTAAGTTCCAACACTCAACCTTGGGCTGAAAAATAAGTATAAGAAGGACTCGTCTTATTCATGCATGCATATATCCTCGATCCTTATGTTATCGCTGAGTAGGGTGCCATTGTAGGTAGATGAAACTTGAGGTGAGAAACAAGAGTTAGATGTATTAAATGAGAAACAAGAGTTAGATGTATTAAATGAATGCATGTATAGAAACGTATAGAGGCCTCCCTTTAAGGCACAAAATAGGACTTCTTTAGAGGTAGCAATATGAAATGATAGTTTTAGGTTTCATTTACCTCTTTACAATCCTCTTGTGTTAATTCCCTTGGAGGAATTTTAAGCATAGCCTTCTAGTCTTGTAAATGAAACCAACGGGTTTCAAACCTATAGAACACATATAATAGAAAAATGATGTTAGGCCAAAGCTCATCAAAAGGGTGTTGGAAAAATAACATAATAATGGTCAAAACTAAGCCATTCAAGGAATAGTGGATCATCCAAACATAAACAGAAACAAAAGAAATCAAAATTACACATGGGGGTATGTTACAAGTGACATCATATCCCAACTTCCAACACTTAACCTTGGGTTGAACAATAAGTATAAGAAGGACTAGTCTTATTCATGCATGCATAAATCCTTGATCCTTATGTTATTGCTGAGTAGGGTGCCATTGTAGGTAGATCAAACTTGAGGTGAGAAATAAGAGTTAGATCTAACAGTGGCACAATACTACCTCGGTAGATTGGCATAGAGATATAAATTACATCATACTATCAATGGTCCTAACTTATTCACATTTTTTATTAAGAACAAGTCCCATCATTAGAATTTATAAAGGATAATATCATCAATAATTTTTCCAAAATTTCACAACTTCCTCGAACTAGAAGAGTGTCATTTCAATACTTCTTCTTATGCTAACTATATACATGAATATATGATGATTCCAATATTGATTTTCCTACAAATATGTTTTCATGCCAAATTTTCATAGGTATCCATCCCTTTGGCTAGGGCTTCCCATTTTCGCTAGTAGGCTGATATTTCCTTTTGAGAATTCAACTTTCACATGAGTGAAATTTCAAAGTAGTTCAAGGACTTGTTCAAGAGTCAAGAACTTGACACTCTTTTACATGAATTTTGATGAATGTCTCCTAGTATTATTCTTACGCTAATAAGACACCTAAATATTTTCTCCTTTCAAATTTGGCCCACAAACTAGGGCTTTTAGCAAGCACAAGAAATGTTTTCTCCTTCTTTATTACTACTCTGAAATTGTTTATTCTTTCTAGTTTTTCCAATGCTTGTCAGTTCGAAGATGAAATCTTGATCATTTGGAGAGTTCATGTACTTTTATCTATATCAAAATCTTGGCTTATTGTTCATAGCTTATCCATGGCTCTATTATTTGCTGCTTCTTGTTTGCTTTACTCTTTATTGTTCTTATGTATGATCCATATTCTTAGGTTGAGTCATGAGTGTTATCTTCTTTCATGGAGGGAGGGAGCCAATCTTACTTAGAGTTTAGGGGAATTGCCATAATTGGGAGGGGAATGAATCTCCCAGAGATTGTACGGGTCCTTCTTCACCTAAAATTTGATGCTTTGGGCATATTTTTTTTGGAGATGATCATTATTTTCTTTCTGATGTAGAGGAGTGATTGAAATTGGGATATTTCCAATCTCCAATTCCTGAATTTTGGTTTTGATTCATACTCCAGAGTCTTGAGTTGCTGAGTCCTCTAAGTGCTAAGAGATTTGACTCCTCTTCTTGTCATTGTTAAGAGACTTCTATTGTTTGGGTCTTTAATGGATCCTTTTTTTTTCTTTTTGGTTTTGAGCAGTGTTTCTCTTATTGTAATAATTTCATATTTATCACAATAATGTCACCAAAACCAACCTCGACGATAATATCAGCAGTATTTATCAACAATATTTATCGTAATATCAGCAGTACATGATTCCAGTCATTGATTTGGATTTCTATTGATTTTGGTAAGCCTTTCTCCAAATTCAGTTGAATGCGGATTATTGCACAGGTTTTTTCAATGTATTTCCCTGAGGAGTCCCAATCTCAGCTCGGGTTGACTCCTCCAATATGTTGGTGAATGGTAGATGGATCGAAATTATGGCACCATTTGGGATTTCATCTTCCAGATCAAAGCTCATGGACCAGTTAGGTACAATTCATCTGCACCTAAAATCTTGGCCTCCCTAAAACATTTATCTATGAGAGCTATACTAAAAAATAATAGTAAAAACGCTTACCAGAGTGGAAGTGAGTAAATTTTCCTTCCACCAGTGATGTTTATTTTGCTTGAATACAAGATTCCATTAAATTTAGACTCATCCATTTCTAGTAGCTTACCTGGCACATTGTGGTTATAAGAAACCTAACCGAGAGACCTATTTCTTGTTCCACTCCCATTCTCTATGCCAGGCTCATCTTGACACTGCATTACCAATCAATTTTGTATGCATAAGACACTGGGAAGGGGTGTGTTTATGTTTGTTATTTATAATTTCGTAGGGTATTTCTTTCTTGCCCTAGGGATTATGTTTGTCTAGGATCTTTACAATGATTTGACAATAGGACACATTTATTTATTCATAGTGGGCATCCATCAATTTAATGCACAATATAATGATCTTCAACATTAGTATATTTTTCATCCAAACTTCAATAAGCTATTGGACAATAAATTTACCCAATGATTTACATTATAGCATTTGTCTATACTACTGACAGTGACATAGTTCTTTAGAAAAACCACAGAAGTTAGGGTTAACTGTGCACAATAGTGAATGTATCCAATCCAATCAATCTACCAGTGTTTGCAATATCTGAATTTAGCAAATCAATGTTCAAATGTGACCATGCTATATTTTCTAATCTGAGAGTCCCTTACTACAATGCTATCTACTGTACTGTTACTGTATCAAGGCCCAATTTTCCATGGAAATACCAGCAAACATGAATTGTAATAGGTGGCCTCAAGAAGGGCTCATGGATTAGTGGTTGAGCTGCAATAGGGTCCGTTCACTCTGTTCAGGATGAGTTGCAGTCTTAAAAGTGTGGTACCAGACAACAAATTTGGCTCTGTGGTTGTGGCCTTGCGGTCTCCAAACCTCACTGCCCAGATCAATGTTGCTACCAGAATCTCACTGCTTGCTAAGGTATGTGTGTTGACCAATCGATTAACCTTAGAGCATTGCTTCCAGGATATATCCGAGCTGTTCAAGATAAAAACTTTGTTCCAGAAGTTATAACAATGTAAATCTTTAATTATTAAACCAAACCAGACTACTCCAATGACCTGGGCTCAAACTTTTTTAAGGAGATCAACTCCCTTTCATAGTGATTGTGGATATCAAAATGAACTTGTTTGATATACAACCAAATTTCTCCTTTGATGACTGATGATGATATATTCACAAGTTTTGTATCTTCAATAATTGACAAGTAGCTTGTGGAATTTGAGTATCAAAGCATCCATATGATATAGTCAATTATTCTGACGTTTTTTTGAAATATTATATTGATAGCGTCGGTATTTCGATGCTAGCTTATCCCACGTTTTTTTTATAAATGGTTTGTTTCTGTTAGTATTCTGACATCTTAGCACTGTCACTCTAGCGATGTTTACTTCTTTTTTTAAATTTTTAGTTTTGTCAGTCTTCCGACTGCTTAGAACCATCGTTCTAGCGAAGTTTTTTTTTTTTTTATAGTTTTGGTTTCGTCGGTCTTCCGACCGCTTAGAACTGTTGTTCTAGCGACGTTTTTTTTTTTTTTTTTTTTTTTTTTTTTTGGTTTCGTTGGTCTTCCGACCTTCTAGTATCATCGTTCTAGCAACGTTTCATGGCATCGGACTAGCGACACATAGGCGGCCCAAGAGTGACGTTTTTCAGTGTGCCAAAACGTGGCTTCTCCTCACGTCAGAATTTCAGCACTTGACGTAAGGCGTCGACTAGCGATGCTTATGACCGTCGAAAATGTGATGAGATATTAAAAGAAAAAAGTGCGACAAAAATATAATACGTTGGAACTATTGTCGCTATACCGACATTTATGTCAAGTGTCGGAAGTCCGACGTGAAGAGAAACCATGTTTTGGCGCACAGAAAAACGTCACTTTTGGGCTACCTATGTGTCGCAAGAGCGACATTTTGGCCATCAGAATTTGGGGAAAATGTGCTAGTGGTAGAAGCCAAAGCTATTTCAAAAGCAACAGAATAGGTGGTTTCAGATTTTCTATTTGAAGAAATTTTTGCTCGTTACGGTACTCCGGGGGAGATTGTTTCAAATGGAGGAGCACAATTTACATCACACATGATAGAAAAGCTTATGCAGAAATATGGGGTCAAGCATAGGGTGACATCTCCATACCACCCCCAGGCGAATGGAAAATTGGAAAGCAAAAACAAGACATTGGAAAGTATATTGACAAAAACTGTGGCATACCATCGTCGGGATTGGGCTCATAAGATGCCTGAAGCTCTCTGGGCATACATAACAGCATGGCAGAACACAACTCGGTTTTCACTATTTGAGCTGGTTTATGGGAAATCCCCATTGTTTCTAATAGAATTTGAAATTAGTACACTCAGAACATCTCTTGAAGTAGGTTTGGATATGTCAGATGCCCAGAAACAACGACTGGCTCAGCTTAATGAACTAGATGAAATCCATTCAATGGCTCTCTAGAGGACTATTGATATTCAGCAACGGAGGATGAAATGGCATGATAAGTTTATAAAAAACAAGGTGTTTCATAGGGGACACTGGGCATTACTTTATGACTCCCTTTTAAGGATTTTAAGGGAAATTTTTGC
The DNA here is from genome assembly GCA_034641835.2 of Pinus albicaulis. NCBI lineage: Eukaryota > Viridiplantae > Streptophyta > Pinopsida > Pinales > Pinaceae > Pinus > Pinus albicaulis. Next base: position 580,083,617 of record CM076578.1, on the reverse strand, counting down.
ACTCGCTGGATGGGACCTTACGAGGTGGACGTTGTATTTGATAATGGAACAGTCATGCTAATTAAAATTGATGATACACATGCTTCTTTTGTAGCAAATGGACATCGCTTGAGATTATACCACTGCCCAGCCTCTAAGGATGATTTCATCAAACATCTCTCCGAAAATTAGTTTGAAGGTTATCAGTGCAGAGAACTCTTCCACGAAATCCTCGCTCTAATAATAATAATAATAATAATACTAATAATAATAAATATATAAAGAATAAAGAAAATATATATATATATATATATATATATATATATATATATATATATATATATATATAGATATATATATAGAGAGAGAGAGATAATAAATACTATTACTATTTATTTGTTGTCTTTTTGCAAGAATTACTACTAAGGAGTAATGTTTGAGAGCTTGAAAATTTTCTAAGTATCGATGCTACTACTGATGATGTTGTTACTCCTTGGTTGCTGCTACTCATTAGGGGAATTTTGAGGTCTAAAATGGGCCTCATAAGAAACGTGTACAACCAAAATAAACTTTATTAGAACTAATGTGATTCAAGATTATTATGTCAACCATGGGGGATGATTCACCTACTAAAAATTAATACTAAAAAGTAAAAATAATAAAAATTAATAAAATAATAAAACTACTATTTCAACTCGTATTTTTAACTTATCTCCCTAAGGGTTTACTCAAATTTTGAGTGGGAGTACTTGTTGGATGCAAAATTTAATTCCTAGTCTAAGCCCAATATTATGGATTTAATTCAATATTCCATGCATAAGACATTGATGTTGTGGATGGCTACTTTTAAGTTGGGGGGCGGGGGGGTGGGACGTCATAACTAAACGATGGAATAATGATTATTCCAAAACTCATTATTACAACTTCGTGTGATGGTACGACCTACAATACTTACTATATTATGTATAATCATTAAATATGTATTGGGATCAACAACATGCATATGATACCAATTGATTAGTCCTTTCCACCTCATGCAAAATAATTACTATTTCATCCATCGCACTTACCATACTTTTCCATGATTTTCTTCGTTTCCCGAGGAATCATCAGCCATATTTACCGTTATTACACCTCATTTTTCACCATGTTGTTTTTGCAAAATTTGGTACCCACCAATCTTTCCAACGGTCTGTTGTTCTAGAGTGTTGTTATAGTCTCTGCAGGATGGGCAAGCTGGCTGTGCGGCATGAACCCAAAGATAAAGTCTCAGTCCGTAGCAATGCAGATGTGTGGCAAGTTTTTGTCAATGCAGGATGGGATATCTATTTTGATAAATTGTAGGGATTCGACAAGGGAATCATGATGGAGTTTGTGCTAAATTTGAATGATAATTTCTCTCAAGTCAGAGGATTAGAAATTCTCGTCACAGAAGAAGTAATCATGGAAGTTAACGGGCTAATACATCAAGGGAAATAGTGGTTTTCTTGGAGAATTCCCCTCCCAGAGTTTCCTAAATTGTTTCACGAGAAAGAGTCATTCAATATGGGAGAGGGTATGAGCATAAATTTGTACCATATCCATGGAATGCGGTAGTAGGCTTTGTGATGAAATACATAACCTACGAAGGATGGGCCACAACTCTATTCAAATACCATTTCAAAATCCTAGCTCACCTTCGATTTCCACAGGCACAGGTTCATTCCTTAAACATCCCTTTCTTTTTATTAAAAAAACTTCATCACATGGCACAGTCTGCTCAGCATTTGTGCCAGATGATGGAAATCCTCTCCAATCATGGACTGGTTTGTTTGTTGGTCATGCATGCAATAGTTAGATTTCAAGTTTCCTGGGAAGAACTATGCGAGTCATCGAAAGAAGAGATAGCAGTTGTTATTGCTGCTAGAGAGGAAGAACCAATACCTACGGCTGATTTAGCATAAGAAGAAGAGTCAGAGGAAATGGAAATAGATCAGGAAGAACCAGAAGAAATGGAGATGGAGATAGATCAGGAAGAACCAGAAGAAATTGGAATGGAGGAGACAATTGGTGATACAGTCGAGGTTGCCACACAAGAACCATCCTCGCCTGAAGAACCTACAGATGAAGGAATCATGGGTATAACAGATGAAGTTGAGATTGTACTATAGTCATCGACTTTCATTAATGAATAACAAGGAGGTGGAACACCAGTCAGAGGGTTGGAAAGTGATGCTATTACGCAATAAATAGCTTCACCTGCCAAAGAAGATATGAATATTGAAACAAGCAGAGGTGTCACACAAGAACCACCCCCGAATCAGTCAGAATAGGGAGATAAAGAAGAAACAACCCACGAAATCGACAATGCTCCAAAAGAACCAGTATCGAATATAGGCAAGGAAGCAATGCACGAAGGGCAGGAGGACAGAAAGGAAACGATCCTGAAAGTCGACACTGTTCCACAAGAACTAGTGTCGACTACGTCTGAAGAAGCAATGCATGAAGGTTCGGCCCAAGTTATAAATGAGGGCAATGAAAGTATTCCCTATTCTCCTTTTTATTCTATGATGCCTAGAGGAGCAAGGGGGTTTTTCTTGTCCCAATGATTAATGGAGGAGATCGTTGTCCCACCAGTACTGAGGTTTTTTGACTCAGGGAAAGATATGACCAATATCGGTCTAGCAATTGATGATTCTAAGCAAGGGCACCCGGAGGCTCAAAAGGGAGAAGAAAATTTTATGGAGACACCGGAGCATAGGATGGCCGATGAAAGCACTGACTGAGTGACAGAATTCCCTGAGGTAAATGAGAAGGAGAATGCTCCTGAAGAAGGGGAACCAAGTCAGAAATACCTAACAGAAAAATCAGTTGATGACATTCACAACGTTCCACCGCCTCCTGAGCCTACTACAGGCCTGGGAGATGAATTCATTGTCAAAAAAGAGTGGATATAACAGTGTGAAAGCAGGATATTACCTCTCAAGAAAAGGTATCAGCTTCAGTTTAATGAAACCATGCGATTGAAGAAGGATGTTCGAGAGCTAAAGAAGCAAGTATCCCGGTTGAAGAAGAAGGTAAAAGTATATAAATGGAAGGCAATAAAACTAAAATTTAGGTCTCCTCTGCAGCTAAATAGACTGGTTTGATTGTTTGAAGGCCAAGAATTCTTCCTGGCTTCTGAAATTCAGAGATGGAAATCTACTGCGAATGGACATAAGAAGGAGAAAATGTAGGTTCGAGACCATGTTGACGGGATTGTTACAGGGTATATAGACTAGTTGGATAGAGCATGATAGAGGCAAGAAAAAAAACAGGGCAAGAAAAGGAGTTATAAGAACAAGTGCAAATTTTGCAATCAGATAAGGAAAAGATGTTTACCTTGGTGCAGTAGGTAATGGCTTGTAGACCTCCCGCTCATAGTTATGCCTCATTCCTTCATGAAAAATTCCTTTTATTTTGTCTGGAGAGTATATATAAGGAAATTTGTCATGAAATTGAGGATCCAATCCAGTTCCTCCATATTTTCAAAATTCATGATATCATAGGTCAACATTTAATGTGCGAACTCTACATGCATGGCTACTTCCTAAGGCACAATCAGGCCTTCAACCCCATTCCATTTGTGGGGGATATTCATTTGAGGGCCTTCACTTCTGACATTATCAATCAGATTAAATGGAGAAAGGCCTATGATACGTTTGAAGAAAAGCAAGTTACAAGGTTGCTAATGATGAGGAGGGAGCATGGCCAGGTAGAAAATATTTTTAATTATCATTTTACCTTTTTACACATTGAGGGGCATAGGGGAAATATGTTGACAACCCAAAAATGGTGTGTTGACCTCTGTGTTAGACATATAGTAGCTTTCCGAAATGAATCGTTGGACAGTTTTCAAAGGAGGTGGATGTTGTCATCATCAGCCGTCAGAGGTCGAGAACCTTTTAGAGCACCCAAATTTGCACGAGCACTAGAAAGGTGCCATGTTTTATAGCCTATATTCAGACTTGTGGGGTCTAGTGGATGGGACTGAGGTTTCATTTCCCCCTTATTTGGTTTCCAGCAGAGCAATATAATCTTGCATACAATGTCATCCAAGATTGGTGGAAGGATGTTGTTTTGACAAAAGGATATAAACCCCCTGGGATAGAGATGGCCAGAGAATATGAGCTCGCACAGCTTCATTCCAATCACAGTTAGTCCAACCCAAATCTAAGAAGATGACAAGCTGCATGAGGACATGCAGATAGACCAGTTGGGAGGAGATGTTGGGTGCCAAATCTGTATATTTTTCTCTCCTATTTTCATCCACCTTTCTACCTCTTTGTATCATTAATTGTTCTAAATACACGAGGTAAATACCTTCCCATTGTCTTATATGGAATATTGGATCAATGAAGTAATAATCATGGAGGTTTTTCCTATGCAAGTATTAACTCTGTTATTTCCACAGATTCGGCAAGTAAAGGGACCAGATTTGCATGCTAAGAAGCAACTATGAATTCTCAGCATTATCTCAACATGTTGCAACAACGCAATAGATCCCAACTTACCCCAGTTATATTTCAAGATTTTTGTGGTTTCCTCTCGGCAACTAGTTTGTTGTTGTAACAATTTTATAATTGTAGATATTTAGATGTTAGATGGAAAATATGGTTTTCCTAAACATTTATATAAAAAGGGCCTTAGGTCCATGAATCGGGGTTAAGAAGAAAGAGATCGATATTGTAACAGAAGTGCTTTTAATCAATTGAATGCACATCATTTTGTTGTTCTATTTGTGAGTTTTGAGTCTACTACAGCCTTGATCAGAGAGTAGGGCCCACTCTTTTGATCAAGTGCTGCGTTATTTCCCTTTTGTTGATTTCGTAATTCTATTTATTTTTGTAACTATTTTTCTAGTATGATTCTGTAATTGATGTGAATGCTTTTATAATTCTGTGATTTATCTTTAATTATTGTTACAGTAGTTTGGTTGTTTTAATTTTTAAGCCTGTGATTCAATAGAGGATTATGTTATTTCTCTTGCATATATTTTGCACGTTATTCTTGCAATAACCAATGCACCCGGATTGACAATTAATGTGGAAAAAAGGTTTGAATATTTGTTCACACTTGGACACCAACAATCTTCATCGAAGAATCTTGTGAAGGAGGAGGATTTTGAAACCTCACTTGATGAAGTTTTCATCATGAATATGAACTAAAGAACTTCAACAAGGTTCACAAAGCTTTCAAAACAAATGACAAATCTTTTGAACTAAATGACAGTAGAGACAAGCTCATATTCAAGCAACCAAACAAACAATCGACAAAAGGGTTTATGATTCAAGGGTGGCCTTGAGGTACTTTGGGTAAGGAAAATTCCTTCAACCCTTATTCCTTCTTTTCCTCTTCCGGAATTAGCAAAAATTAGCTCTCCCTTCTCCTCCAGCAAACTCAAACAGCAGTCAGTTTGAAAACAGTAAAATAGTTAAATCCTTTGCACTGTTTAAACACCTTTCATGTCAAACAAGCATGTTATTGTTCTGTCAATCAAGAAACCAAGTGCTCTGATACCAACCTGAACTGAAAATGGGTTGGATAAATTTTTATGCTTTTCAAGAACCTCCCACTCAGTTAAACAAATAAAAGGTCTACCTTGTACTTGACTTTTGCGGAAATTTTTAGTTGAAGTAGGTGTATTATTTTTAACTGTATAAGTGTCTTAAGTCCATTTTTTTTGTTGTAATTAAACATTTATAACAGAAATATAATGCAGCAATAAAACATCAACACATGATAGCAAAATTAATCTAGGAGTTCACCCAAATATCGTGGGCTACATCTCCTTTGAGCTTTGTCATCTTGACTTGGCTCTTTGGGATTATGGAAAAATTTCTTTTACAAGTTCCACACTTAACTCCATGGATACTAAACTGATCCAAAGGGCTTATAATACCATCTATATCCATTTCATGGTCGTCATCACTCTGCAAACAACTTTAGCCTCCCTTAGACTCGATTCCTTCTATCGGTGCACTGAGCTACACTAAGCTTCTCCATGACACTAACTCCTTCAGAATTTTGTTTTTGTCCCTGAAACAAAACCTACTATCTTCAACACACATCATACACCAAATATATACTGATAATTTTCTCAAAACAAGCATTGCATCCCCAAACTAGGCCTTCCTCCAAAGTTTACCCAGGGCTGCCCAAAACTTCCCTTTAGCTTCTCGATCTTCAGAGGCCATCAAATGGCTCTGAAAATCCATTTATTGGATTCATAATTCGAAAAATATTTAGGATAAATTATTTTTTTACTGAAAATGGCCTTCAACTGCTTTGGTTTCGCCTCCAACACCTGTTGTCACGCCTTGGTACTAGGGTCACTGAAAACTTCTTTGATGATTTATCAACCTCTAGAAGTCCTCAAAATCTTTTACAACCTCCTTCAATGAATTTATAATGATTTTTATAGTTATAAAATGACTATTGGTTCGTTGCATATGGTCTTTGGCTGCCCTCGCTAGGCCCTCAACTACTGCTGGAAAGAGCTGGCACTAATGGCCCCTGGAACTTTACTAAAGCTTCTCATCTTTTTAAAGTCCTCTACAGGATCTAAAAACCATATCATTAGTTTCAGAACATCTTAAATATCCAAAATTTACTATTGGATTGTTGAAAAAGGCCTCTATCTCCCCTCGCTAGGCCTCAAACTATTGTTGCCCCCTTATGGCCCTAGTGGCCCCTTGAGCTTCAATATTGAAAAAGCCTTCTTAGAAGCTCTTTGATGGCTCTACAACCTAATCCATTGAGTCTATAATTTTGGAGATAGTTGAAATTGACTATTGGCACTCCAAAATTGGGCGAATTTGGCTCCAGATAGAGCCTGAACTCATTTTTCCCAGTAACCCCTAAATCAACTCCACTAAATCTGGAGCAACTACTGTTAAAACCACCAAAATATCCATTCCGCACCAAAAATGGCACACTACCAAATTACCGCTGGAATTAATGGTAGCAATAAATATTACGATTTTGGCAAAACTCCATGTGACAGGTTTTGAATGCAAACCCTTCGGCGAAGGTTATGGTTCGGTTAGCAAACGTTGCATTAAACCCGTTGCCATGTGACAAGGTTAATGAACCATTAGGTCATAGATTAATGGTGGTGGTTAGATTTTTGGCTCGTGGTCTTATCACTAGGGCAATATGGGGGGGCTGGCCCTCCAAACCAGCAAACCGTAAATCAACCAACTTTAAATATGACTGTGATGCATGTTTTGTTAAGAAACAATGGTAGGAAGGTTGGTAAGGCTCAGCGCTGTGGGCGGGGAGGTCCTGTGTTCAATTCCTGTGCAATTCCACAAATTTTACTACACAGTCCTGGGGACACATCGCAGCCTCAGGGTTGGCCACGTTTTGCCCATTCATTGGCCAATTTCAAACAAATTCAATCCAGTGCCTTATCACACGCTAACACTTATCCACCACTGATTGGCCCATACAAAATATTTCAAGGAATATTTTGAGGAATATTGAAAAAATATTCCCTGGAATATTATCTTTTTTATTTTTCCCAAATCCAAGTCAAACTTGGTCAAAGTCCAATTTTTTCAGTTTATTGGACTTTTCAAACTGCGATTCCTTCTTCATACGATGTCAATTTTTTTAACCATTCATGGTGCTAGAATCAGGAAGATGAGATATATCTAGTCACTCAGGTTCGGCACACTTTAAAACACTTTTAATTTTGAGCTATCACTTTGGTCCATGATCTAGTTCTGATAAAGAATATCCATAGGGGTTTCTCCTTGTGAGTTGGTTTATGGGACTGAAGTTCTGTTTCCTATCTCTCTTGTATTTTTAGTGATGAACTTGTTGAAAGGATTGGAGGAAGACCTAAATTCAATTCAACGGAGGATCAATCAATTTATTGCTTTGCAGAAAAAAAGAGAAGAATTCTACAACAACTATTAACAATCTCGAAACAGGGTTAAAAAGACATTTGACAAAAAGACAAAAGAAGCAGATCACACTATTCATGATGTGTATTTGAAGTGGGAGGCTCGAATTGAAGACAAAAGGAAACATGGAAAATTTGAGAACCGCTGGAAATGGCCATATAATATCTCAGCTTACCATGGGAATAATACATTTATACTGCAAGAGATGGATGGTCAACTGTGTAAAGGAGTACTTGTCAATGGAAGGTTTCTCAAGAATTATTTCTCTTGATTCATTTACCTAGAAAAACGTCATTGTACATATTCCATTTTTCATTTTCAAATTTTCAAGTGTGGATGGTCTCTTCAACAGGTTTGAGCCCGAAGTGAAGGTCATAAAAACTTGGAGATGATGTCATCAGTTTTTAATGTTTGAAAAAGGAACGTGGTTTATTGGTTCTTTATTGCACCATAGGGGAGAAGCATCCCCATTGGAACCACTACTATCTTATATAACACTTGGATATAGTTTGGAGTTAATTTGTCAAATTATCTAGGTTTTTAAATTTTCTAAAAATAAAATCACATGTACCAAGTGTCGATTTGGACATCTATTCAGTGCGTAGAGTAAAAATGGATCTAAGTGTGGCCCACAGTATGATTCAGAGTCGAAATCATTATATGTGTCACTATCACTTCTTCATGATAATTTTTTAGCCACTTTTTTCAAATTTCATAGTAGGTCCAGTTAAGAAAACAAATGTTTTGCTATGAAAATTCCCCAAACTTCCACAGCAGATTTATCATTTCTGCCACTTGTTCCACTACAAAACCCTATTATTGTTGATAACGGTCCTTTTTTTTTAATCACAGTTTAGATTCTTAATGGATCATGAGTATATGGAAGGGTTTAACTTTATCCATTATCCCAAAATGTCACATTTCAAACCACACAGTCCATCGTTCTCTTTTTCATTTTTGAGTTTCTTTTGTTGTCATAGGGATTTTTAGCTGTCATTAGGAAAGTTTCAAGGTGGAAAGAAGGAGCTCATTATGTTTTGGAGCCATGGTGTAGAAGAAACAATACAAAGGAGGATTTGTGGTATGCTATGAACCCACAAACATGAAGCTTTTGGAGGAAGAACCTGTTTTAAGCTAATCTTTTGCAAGCATTGGATGCCTGATTTTTTTCCAAAATTTATAGGGTTTCCATGGATAGATTGCTAGATATTTTCCCATAAAGTTCACAGGAACACAAAAAAAGGTTGGCATGTTACATTTTGTAATCTCTCCTGATATAATTTCAAATGCTACAGATATTCCCAAGTCTGGTGAGATGTGGTTCAAAGTTCATAAGTTCCAGCTACTAAACTATGATGATTTTAAGAAGGATGAATATAGAGGAATTAACATGACTGCTAACATTTCTAGGGTTTTTCTTAAAGAGATTTTTTCCAAATTTTAAATGGTAATCCATAAATATTTTACATGTGAAGGAGAGTTTAATATGGTCTACCAATATCACTTCAGAATACTCTTACATTTTATAGGTAAACAACCTATGGACATTCCTTTCTATCTTTTTATGAGTTTGGAAAAGATGGTTAATAAAGTCTAGGCAAAAACTGGTGCTAGCAATACTTCTATCTTCCATCATGGCCTCATCAAATTTCTTGTTTTAGAAGAGTTGAATAAGTTAAACAGAGATTGGCTTACTTTATTGTTCGTGAGTGGTTATGAGCTAGATGTTGCTACTCCCTCTAGAAAAAATCTAAAATCTTAGTAAATAACTCTTATGGAAGAGAAAGAACTAGAAATAAGACATGTAGTAAAAAATTCTACAACTACAAGGAAAAGGATGACCAAAAAACAAAGTAAAGGGAAAGGTAATTTAGTTGATATTCCAAAAGCCATTGAAATTGAAGAAAGTCCAGTTTTGTAGCCTTTGCAAGTGACAGAGACGGGAAATTGGAAAAATAACAAGAGGGCTAAGAAACTTGAGTTTACACAAGAGGAACATGGACTCATTTCCATACCAAGAAATCCTATAACAAGATCAATGCAATAAACAAGTGTAGGTTTCAAAGAAGATATATTAGTATGATGAAGTTACAGAAAAAGCTAGAAGGATGGTGAAGAGGACTTTAGCATTGCACATGATGTTAAAGCATATGTTATGAAACCAACTCACAAAATAGAAGAAAAGATATATCAACGACTTATAAATCAGCCTATTCGAGGGGCCAACCTCCTTTACATTACGTAAATGAACAAATCTTGGATGATACAAATGAAAAAATCTCCTTTCTATATATAGGAGTCCATGGTGTCAAAGTATAACCCTAGCTGACCTAAAAATAATAATGTAATGGAACAGCAATAAAAATAGTGGGCTTTTATGGGGAACAATAATAACAATATGGGGACTACAAGGGTACAAAAATAAAAATAAGGGAGCTATACTAACACTAACAATAAGGGGATACACTAGTATCATAGGGACCTAACATTCCCCTCTCCTTCAAACAAGTGGTGTCCTCAACACTTGATTATTTCAGGATGCTTCTGTATAAAATCCACATCATCCCATGTGGAATCCTCAGCGGGTAAGTTCTTCCACTTGATGCGATATTATGAACTTGATCAATTTCATAGATGTCGAGTTCTTGTTTCTATGACTGCTTCAGGTTACAATATGATTTTTCCTTCCTTGTCAGATTCTGGAAATATTGTTTGAATTGGGAGTTTGTCACCTATAACCTTCTTTAAGCATGAAACATCGAAAATTTGATGCACTCGATAATATGCACGAAGCTCCAATTTGTATTCCATAGTACCAATCTTTCGCAACACCTTGTAAGGGCCATAGTACTTTAGAGATAATTTATCATCCTTATTAGATTTCTTGAGGGACATTTTTTTATATGTTTGTAGCCGTAAAAATACCCATTGGCCTACATCAAAACTTATTTCGCTGCGATGTTAATATGCCTGGTGTTTCATTTGATTCTGCACCAAAGTTAGGTTATCGTTTAAGAGTTGGAGAACTTGTTGTTGATGCTCGATGTGATATTCCATGTTTCCATTCAGTTTTTTTTATATACCATAAATCTTATATTCCATTCCATTCTTCAAACCATCTATCTTATCTTTCATTTCTACTTTTAAACCATCCATGTCACCTTTTAGTTCATTTTTGGTTGGTCTATGTGAGAGAGAAATTTGTTCCACTTGATCTTGTAATTTTGATATATCATGTTGCACGTCTTCCTCTTCATGAGTCATAGTAGATCCATCTAAGGAATTAATGGGTGTGGAATTATTTTTTGGAGGAATTTTAGAATCCAATACTTATATCTATGCTTCAATATTCCCTTGGAATCACTTCAAACTTCTTTTTTAAAATAAGACTTATGCAATTAAAAAAAAAATACACACTTTTTTCTTTCTTTTGAGGAGCTTGATATTGAAATTGATGTATCTCTATAATTTCGGATCCCCAATATTTTACCTTTGGTCCTTTAGTGTCCCTATGAATCTTCTTTCCAATGCCATAGGTCTAACCTAATTTGGATTCTTCAAGTCAAAGTTATGCCCAATCTCCCACAATGACCTAATTATGGACTGGTTTAGTAGATCGAATTTATGTGGCATTCCACGTGTCACTGTTTCCTCCTTCGCCTCTCAAATCAATACACAGGAAACCAAAATATGTGTACTTTCATCCAATTTCTACGGAATTCTAATCTGATGCTCAGAGAGAGAGTTACGAAGATTTTCCCAAGGTCACCCATTTTAGATGAAATTCGAGATCCTGCAAAATCCCTAACTTCCACATATCATATCTCTGAAACTATTGCGAAGCAAGATCTGAAAATTTTCCACAAAGTTCCTCCTAATTTCAGTGCAAAAGGGTTTTTGTTTTAGCTTCTAACCCTTCGTAGGAAAAAATTTATGGCACAAATTCCACGACGACCTGTTTGAAGCCATAAAACCCTAGAATCCAAAGCTCTGATACCAAATGTTATGAAACCATCTCACAAAATAGAAGAAAAGAGAGATCAAGAACTTGGAAATCAGCCTCTTCGAGGGGGAAAGCTCCTTTACATTACATAAATGGAAAATTCTTGGATGATACAAATGACAAAAACTCCTTTCTATATATAGGAGTACATGGTGTCACAATATAATCCTAGCCAACCTAACAATAATAATGTAAGGGCACAACAATAACAATAGTGGGATTTTATGGGGCACAATAATAACAATATGGGGACTACAGGGGTACAACAATAACAATAAAGGGGCTATACTAACACTAAAAAGAAGGGGATACACTATTATTATAGGGACCTAACAACATATGTATCAAATGAATACATGGCTACAGGAAGAGAGAAATAGGCTGCAAAAACAAGTCAGAGGATTGGAAACTCAATTACAGATGATCAAAGGTGAACTCTCAAAATGAAATCTTAAGCTTTTAGCTGAAGTAGCAAGCACCTCATGAGTATGGTAAATTTCTCGCATTTTCTCCCATACTATGCTAAATTATAGTTTCAGCAACAAATATGGTTAGACAGACTATAAGGAGTGATAAGAAAGCAGAAGAAGTCATAAAAAATAAAAAATCATAGAATTCAAAATCTAAACACCCCATAGCTACTACGAAAATGTTGTAGAATATCATTGATGAAAATTCAAGAGAATGTTTTAGATGAAGGAGTTCCAATGCTACAAGTTTAGCTAAAATGCATAAGAGTAGACTTCAGAACTTACAAAAAATTCAGAAAGGTACCGGAGGTTTGTAACTTGCTACTAAATTCTCCTACAAAATTGTCAAATCACTTTTTTGCATTATAAATTTTGGTTTGTCATTAAAGAATAGGGAAGATCACTTACAGGTCACAGGGATATCCACATCATCAGACAAGGGAGTCCAACAATAGAAGTCAGCAAATTCAACCATGTCAATGCATCCATGTGGCAGGAGCACATCAATAGTTTAGCAAACTCAACATTTGGTTGGATTCGATAATTTTTGAGGGATCATAAATGAACATAATATTATTTGAATTCAAATTGCATGAAAACATAAAATCCCTAAAAAATCTCATATGTTTTGTAAATCAAATAGGATTAGGTCTCTTAGCATGATGATCTAATTTTTCCCCACATGGAAAATTTTTTAATTAATGGAAAATGGAGATGTTTCTCTATATATTTGTATTTTTTTTACTCTGCAAGGGATCGAGGATGTGAGAAAGACCACACTTTGTAAATTTTTATCTAGTTAATATATTTTGCAGCAATACTTTGTTTTTAACCTGAGATGCAATATTTTTTGGTTTCATTCTATCCCATCATGTTTTTATGTTATTATCAGTTTTCATAGCTTGTTTGGTTACTTAGAATTCAATGTAATATTGCTCCAAATTCCCTCAAATTTGTTGTGATTGACTGTAAATATTTACTTCACATCATTTAAACCAAAAAGTCTTGAGCTTCCACAAAATAAATTTTGTCTGCAATTGAGTTATATTTTAACTAACTCCATGCCCAATGGTGGTGATTATAACGCTTTCTTTCACCTGCAAAGTCATACAAAAATTCAGAGTTAGCCATTTGTTATTGAGCTTATTCAGAATATTGTCTAGTATTTCTTGGGAGAGCCCTCTCATGTTAGAAGGGCTAACTTCTAACTACAAGTATTATTAAATAGTTACTCTTGGTTGGAGGTTGACACAGCCCAACCTATCATATCAAGTGATAACAGCAGGATTAGGATGTTTTCTCTGGTAAATTACATTTTTATTTATTTATTTATATACATATCAATATTGTTTTGCATATCAATTTAATTCATTGAAACTATTATTATCTTGATGGTCACTAATATGCCAACCTATATACAATAATTTTGCAGGCCTTCTAACAAAAGGGTATCATGGATGTAAATGTTGTGAACCTTTGCTAAAGGCTAGGTGGTCCGACCACCTATGAAAGCCAGTCTATGACTACTATAGGGTATTCCTCCCATAAGATCACCCTTACAGAAGATTAACGTCCACTTTCCATGGTAAACGAGAGATAACCCAAAGGCCTGCAATAATGTCACCAATTGAATGGCTTAAAGAATATGAGAGAGAGAAGGAGAAGGAGATTGCAAAAATGTTCGATCCAAATGGGGAGCCTACGTTTTATGATCTAGAATTCTTCGACGCCTATGTTAAGAACAGGGAAAATTTTAGGGGCGAATTTTAGCCCAAGGGATAATTTTAAAGGGTTTTAGATTTTGGAGGGGCGAATTTTTTATATAAAACCCATTTTTTATAGTCTTATATAGTTAGCCCTATAATTATTTTAAAAATAATTAATTATTAGTTGTTAGCCAAAACAAATAAATGCACATAAACATTTAAACGATGGATTCGCCTCTGATTTCTGGTTTGGAGTCGATTTGAATGGAATTCGCCACGATTTACTGGGTAGGAGGGGGATTGGAGTTACATTCGCCCCCATTTTTTACTGTTTTGGGATTTACTGGTTGGGGTTTCACTATATCAATAATTTTTTACTGGTTGGTGCTTTACTGGTTGGGGTTTCACTGGCGTTCTCATGGACACATAAGAATCCATGCCGATGGATATCTTCCACCATACATGTTGCAGGTGGGGTCTCTATCACACAAAAATACCCAAAGATGCCCTGTCTCCTTTCATATCATGTGAAATATGTAGCTCCCTAGTAGTTAATTCTGATCCTCTAATATAGTATCTAGGGGTCTGGCCGAGGCTCGAACCATGGCCACTACATTCCCACCTTCATATGCTTCTTCTCGACCCTATGCTCTTCTCCTAGTAGTTGTAGTGGTCGTGATTCTTATGGTGCCACTTTTGTTTTCAGAATAGAGCAATCTAGTGGAGATGGCAAGTGAGATAAATTCAGTCTTGGTCATGGCGGCACCCATGGTGTTGATCTTGATCATAAGGTGGCTCTCCTCCTCTTCCAACACAAACATGATTTCTACATTCTTTGGTGGTGGGGATCCCTCTTCCATTCATAGGGCCAAGGGAGCTCCTGTTGGCATGGCCATTGTGCTTTTGATTGTTCTGCTCATGATCTGGTACCAGTCCTCTGGCATCCATGATGATTCTGTGTAATAAACCTTGAGGCTAGCCATAGATAGATTAATTGAGGTTTGTGTGTATTCTTCTCTTCTTATCATTATTTTGATTCTTCTATATGTATTCCTTTAGATCTTTTGCAATGCCGAGGTTATAATTAGCTATATGTTGTATAAAATAACAAATCAGAAAGCTTTATATAGTGATATATACGAATTTATTTTTTTTATCAGTTTAATTGAAATGAGAAGGATAATTTGTTGCTAGATCCAGGCAATTTATTCATTGAAAAAAAAAAAAATCCATGCCAACAAAGGTGGTATGGACTTGGGTGTGAGAATGGCGAGTAGTGAGGCTTGTGCTCTATTATCTCGACCTTGTCATTCAAATAAGAAGCATCATCAGTTGAAATGGAATCATTTCCATTAGCAGTGAAAGGAGCAGTTGAAGCATCATAATTCCCGACAGCAGCAGCTGAACCAGTAGAACTACAAGCATCCCCGGGAGCAATACCAATAGCATTTTCATCATCAGTTGAACAAAACGTTGATTGAGGATCCATCTTCTTTAGAATTTGATCACCCTTTGCAGCAAACTTCCATGCAGAGTCTTATTTCATGGATACTCTCATGAAAGATCTATATCCTAGCAACATCAGATTCTAAAGTGGAGAGGTAATCCTTTTTTACAATCTATTCCCTTTAGGTCCTTCCTTAAGTTTCAACCAAGATCAGTAAATAGGAGTTCATGTAGTTCAACATTCCACAGTTCTAAGTAGTGGTACCCTTGTGGTAGAAATAATATACCATGAAGGAACACTAATCACAAATGATTTGGTAGATATTCATGGGAAACACTAAGATATTTATAGGTCCTACCATTGCATCCCTAATTGTTGTATTAGCCACTATAATCCCCTTTTATTCCACCTAGTATATTGTTTCCATAGGGTTCCACCTAACAAAAAGTATCTAAATTCACCCTGCAAAACTTGATTGACCTTTCTCAAGATGATACCAAGTTTCTATGTCCCTTGAGACCCCTTAAGGTATATTCTAATCACGATGGAGCATTTTTCCTCAACCTAGCGAAACATGGAGCATTTTTTCTCAATCCATAAACACACATGAGTATTGTTTCTCAAGGCAATGACATGGAGGAGCATTGTTTATTAATACAGTGATACAAAGGAGCATTATTTCTCAAGCCAATGACACGGGGAAGGATTTCCTACTCTAAGAAAGGTCTTCTTATGCTTCCAAACCATATTGTTAAAGAATATTTTTTTTGGGGGTTTTAGTCTCCTCTAGGACCTTAAACATTGATGTATTTTAAGTGCCAGTTAGATTGTGTGCTTATTATGTTGGTTTGTATTTTTATGCCTTGAATTTTGTTAAGGAATCACCACTTCAAGATACTGAGTCTATCATCATAGAACATGAAATTCCATTGATTTGCCACTATTATGTTAACCCTTCTTCACAGGAGTGTCAAGTCTGCATGTTGAATATTCTACTTATGTAAAAGTGTTGATAATGAATGTCAAATCATATAAAATTTGAGCTTATCTCATGGGTGTCGAGATAGTCATCACATGAATTTGAGTTTTGTCCTTCATACACATTCTAATACTGCCATTATAACACATTTTGAGAGAAGGTAAAGATCTTGTCCCAAGAGTTACATTCACTATAGTCACAAAGACACCACACCCATTACGTCATGAAGATATTATAGGTGTGCCAAGATTTTTATTGAGAGACCAAATAGGTTTTTCACCTCTAAGTAACAGAATATATGTTTAGACAGTCATTATACACTAAAAGGTCAAATGAATGTTTAATATATTGCCACATTCATCCTAAAGAACATATGATTGTTGAGAATGTCATGTAATACAAATTCTATAATATTGTTGAAGTTGTTTGTCAATATTTCAAGACATATATTTCTAGGTCCATTCATAATTTTTAGACATGTATATCAAATCTATCTCCAAACAACCACTAAGATAATCACCATAGGAACTTGAATTTTGTTTACTTGAATTCTGGAAACTGAGGCATCTTAATCGACAAGTTTAATCTGTTATTTGAATGTCAGAGGCATGAACTCATATTTACAAAATATAGGATGATATTAATTGTTTTTGAGCATAGGATCTATATCTAGAAGCAATGAAGTAGAAAAGTATGTAGGCACTTACAGGATACTACAATGTATTGCTTAAAATGATACTTAAAGGCTCCATTGAATTATATAAAATGCAATTTTTTGGTGTAAGGATTTGATTTACATAAGTCACAATGATAAAACAATGACCAAATCTACCCATTCAACATAAATGATAAAGACACTCATGACTCAACTACAAGTTCAAAGTAGTGAAGAAATCAGAAATTTTGCCACATTTGAATGGATCTGGCTTTTATGTCAAGTGTATGATAAAAGAAGGTAAAATGAGAGAATTTGTAGAGTACGATGCCTCCAAATTTATATCCTTTCTCCATTAGGTTTAATTTTACACGTATGTATTTTTTACAAATTTTCTTTGTACAACTTGGTTATTGCATTTGTTCTGACGTATTGTCTTGGACAAGTCTTGGTGTAATGGCACTATCTCTATTATGGCTCTCTGGATTTTATTTTTGGTTGATTTCTTTGCAATCTTGGATTTGCACTGTTCAAAATTTTAATCTTAAACTTTTTTACATTGGTTCACTTACGTTTTTTCTAAAGAAATTAGGTGCTTAGATCAAGTTCCATGCCACTGTTTAAACTAGTAGCTCAGTTAGAGTTGATAAGAGTTTGATGTTATGTTAATGAGGAAGCCATGACATTTATTTGTGTATTGACACCTATACCCTGGTCACACATCGTTATGTGGTATGGTATGGGACTAAGTTTAAATGAGAATTGGATCTCCTCAGAAACCCTAAACAAGTTTGTGTCATTTTCCCTCTTTGACAAAGCCTACAACTTATTATAGTTTAAATATAATAAGTCCAATGTATTGAAGAAACTTTGTCATGACAAGTTTGGCTTCCGGCTGAAGAGAGATCTAGGAGAAAAATTATCCTATGAGGTCACCCACTTTTAGTGGGTAACACATCTTAAATAGAATTAAAATATTTTACGCTTTTCAAATTTTTTTTATATATGTAGATTGATAGACAATATTTTTAAAGCCAAAATAATGTGCTACCGTACATGCTGTCAATGGAGAGTACATTGCATGGTTGCAAAATGCAATTGTAAGTTTCAGAAGTGAAAGTGAGTTGTCTTTCTTTTGTTTTTTCAATAGCTATCTGTATGCTTATTATATGCTTCTCAATGTTCTTATGGTTGTTCTTTTTCATGATACAGTGACTATCTTCACTGAGAGTTCAAACTTCATATTTATTAAAATACTGCCCATACCTGAAACCACAGGCAACTGCAGAATCATTTTCACACCTCTGTTAGGTGATAACAAATCCCAAGTAGTGTAATCATTAATACTAAGTTTGTTTGATTCTTTTTCTGTAAGAATAAATTTACAAGTTCTTGCATCCCCTCTTTATTTATGAACATTACCATAGTTCATGATCCTCCCTTTTGCTCTTGTTTCTATTGAGTATTTTTTATTTATATTGTATATATTAGGCATTTGACATAGATAACAGGTTATTCTAGCTGAAATGTCTCTTTTCTTTCCAAGAAATGTAAATATGGTAAGTTTAGGGGGATGGAAAATTTGCAATTTTGTACAATGCCTGAGAATATGAGTATGTTACCAATAAATTATTTAAGTAACCTTTTAAGCTTGTGACTTCTCAGTATATGGGAACTGGCATGCACTTTCATATGATAGGTCTTTGAGCATACTGAAGAATTTGTAACAGGGATATAATCTTCATGGTATGAATGCATCATTTTTTGAAAGTTGGCATTAGGTATGAGCTGTGATCATACTATAGTTTGTTTTTTGAGCCAGAGTGGCCTTGGTCTTCTTTAGTTGTTGTTTTCTACAAATAAATTAAATGCTCATATTTGAAGTTATGGTTTCAGGCATGAACTGTGAATTATTTTCATGAAATACACAATATACCAAACACACTAGGGTATGTTTTGTTTTCTATTTCTTTTGGTAGGAGATCTAGTTTTTTCATTAATATTTTTTGATACTAGAGTTATGCAAGCAACAAAAACAATGAGGTAAATCGTGCAACTATTCCATACAAACTGTCTCTGTGATTTAATAAAAAGGGGATTTCTTCCATTTTGAGTGCAGTACCTACTCCTTGGTTGCTTTCATTTCAGAACCTTTTCCAGAGCTCTGTTGCACCTCGTCCTTTATTGGTATTCTTGTATTTAGCAGTTCCATATATTGATTTCACTTGCTTGTGGACATCAATGTTACGTGTTTCTTTGATTGAGACCTTCAGATTGGAAAATGTGAAGTTAAGATAAGAGGGAAAATATGTTATCTTGGTTATCCATTGATCACAATTCAAGTTTTAATCTGTTATTGGCCTTGTGGATTTTCAATCTTAATGCATTATTTACCCCATCCTAAGGTCCATATGCTGGTGACCATTATTGAAGCTCTATGCTTGTTTCCAATATTTTATACTTATTTACAATGGTATGAATACCTACAAAACAGCTCTTGTTTTATTATCTTATACTGCTTTCCACCTTACATTTTAGGAAAACATACATAGTTCATATCCATTGGAATTTTCAAGGTTTGAGCTGGTCTTTGCATCCAAGGAATCAAATGCATTTAGCATAACATGTATGATTTTAAAATTTGACGGAACACTCAACATTGTTAGGTATTAAATTTTGATGTTTGTTTATGTTCTATGATTAGATGGATGGGTATATTTCTAAACAAAAATCCATTTTTGGTGAGGATTTGTTGAAATGTCTTCTTAGAATATTTCTGTGCAGAAAAATTCACTAGCTGATATGGAATTTTTAGGTCATCTTGGTTGAAGAGCATAATATATGCTGATGATGTTACCCAAAACAAACTCTATGTTTCTTTATTGAATACATTATGATATGTTTTTCTTTCATGAACTTTTGGGATCCTCAGTCTGGATTTGTCAACATCTGTTGGACACAAGGAAATATGTGCCTACCTTGGTAAATCTCATCTCATGGGGCTTTCACATTTTTTGGCAATGCATAGTTACATAATTATTATTTGTCCTTCTAGAGAGTCTTAATCCCAATTTGTAAATTTGTATTTTAAAAATATATTTATATCTTTGATTTCCAATGGTACTTCCCTCATGCATGTAGAAGGGTCTCTGCCACTCCCCTGGTCTATCAGGATGAAAATTTCATTGCGTGTAGCAAAAGGTCTAGCATTTATTCATGGAGGGGTTGAAAGACCACTGATTTATCGAGATTTTAAAACATACAATATTCTTCTGGATTCATTTTGTACCTAAAAATTCAAAATTATGAGATGGATTAGTGTTACACTTTGGATTCTCTTAAGTATTTATGGAGAGATATGTACTTGGTGCAAGAATACAATGCAAAGCTGTCTGATTTTGGACTAGCAAAAGATGGACCTGAGGGAGACAACACCCACGTTTCAACTCAAGTTATGGGACATATGGTTATGTTGCTCCAGAATATGTAATGACTAGTGAGCATTTTAACCAGTTTAAAACCTGTGGCAATGATATCTTGGTGAGGAAATTTTAATATTTATATAGATCAACAAGATTTCTAGCCTCTTTAAGGGTCCTGTCTAGTAAATGGGGCAAGCAAAAAAACTGACAAGATTGTTCTGGGAGAATTATTCAGGTCTCGTCCTATTGGCATAATGTTGAATGTAGACCAACCAATGTACAGGACTCAGGATAGCTTATGTGAGGTTGAAATTTCCTTAATTTATGAAAAAAGTATGTAAACATGCATACGTCTCCTAAAAGAAAAATGTGTTTGGTGATAAAGATTTAAGTTGATCTCAATGTACTCTTCATTGGATTCTCTCTTATTCTTGACTTACAAATTAGCATAGGCATTGCCTTTTTTACATTGCCTATTACCGATGTGAATTTTAATAAAAGTTAGCATAGACATTTCAAATATTTACAAAGATAAACAAGAGTGATTGAGTCAATGATTAAGGTTGGAAGCTAGGACAGTTTGCAAACTGCATTTTTGTTTAGTTTCTAGATGGATGCATCCAACAATAATCCTATTAAAACCTTTAGATGGAGAGGTTATTATAATACAAAATTTAGCTTTCTTCAGTTCATACTATCTAGGTTTTTAGCTTTACTAGTTCACACTCTACTGTTTGAGACATCTTCCAGGCTTCAAAACTACTCATATTTTTTTAAGAATTTATAGTCTATAAAACATTGTTTCAGATGACTAAATATCCATAATAATAGAGAGTTAGTTGAGGTAGATTAACTTGTATATCTCATTACCCTTAAAAAAAATTGTAGCCACCCTCTTGGACCCTATCTCTCTACAGTCGCCCCCTTTGAATCCCAGTAAACTTGACGTGAACATGAGGTATTTACTCCCATTCCTCCTTACCCTACAAGGAAACCAAATTATTGTAGTCTCTATTAATATTTAAGTATAGATCAGATCTCTTACTATATCTGGGCAACTATAGTAATGGGTAGAAGACTGGCATCATGTAAAAGGAAACTGTTAATATAAGATGTCAAGTCTGATCTGTTAAACTGTGAGTAATCTCCTTGTGAAAATATGTTGTAATTTTATGTTTGAAAAGTATTTTGAGATAGCCACAAAGCTGGAACATGATGGATATTGTATTTTTTTTTCAGTCCTTCTAATAAAACCTTAAGCAACACAACATTCATAGGTTAAGGCCTTCAAACTGTCCTATAAAGTGAAGCATGTGTGATTCAAATTTTTACATCATTTGATTTGTTACTTCGTACATTTTAATTTTTACATCCTATAGATATTCTCTTGGATGATTTTTTTCATCTTTTGCTTGGTTGGTAAGAGATGGTTAGGTGCATATAGGGAATATTTGAATGGATGAAGTTGGTCCATCATAATACTAATTGAATCAAGGAGATCAAGCTGAAGGAGGAGTTGTTTCAATGGATTCTGATGAGCAAAAGGCCAAGTATGGATACCGATCATGTCCCTTTGTTGTATCAATGGATTTTTGAGCATAGTGTAAAAGGGGGACAAGACAAAACATTGTCTCAAGTAGGAAGGGGTGAGCTGCAAACTCTATAAGGATGATGGGTTGAGGAATTGGTTACATTCATTGAACAATGCGACAAAGGAGGATGATCTATACTCTCTTTGTAGAAGACGAATTAAACTCTAGTAAACTAGGTACACAAACCTTGGAACCATTTAGAACTTTGGGTTGGGCCAAGGGTGTGCATGACTGACATCTTGGTAGATATGTCTTGAAAAATATTTGAGAAACACTACCTCTCAAGAAGTTCCAAGGACCCATAGCGCTTGTTGATTCAAGGCTGAAGTGCACGTTGCAAACTAAAGCGAGTTCTTGTGAATAGTACCCCTAGATAAGTATATGAGTTTGTTATCTCGATCTCCTTTCCTTTGAGAAAGAAATGGTGATCAGGGATAATTTCCTTCAACACATAGAAGATGATGACTTTGGTTTTTACCTAGGTTTACAGTCAACTGATGAAGATCACAGAAAAAGGCCGAGGCATCTAGTTGTCTTTGTAATTTTTCTGGGGATGAGACTAGAAGGGCCACATCATCTGCGAACATCAAAGTATAAATTAAGACATGGTGTAGAAGGAAACCATTGCCATCTTGGATGTTCTCATGCAAGGAATCCAACTTGTCAATATAGATCCAAATAGTGTAGGGGACAAGGGGCAACCTTTTTTTTACCCCAATGATACTTAGGATAAAATCTGATAGCCTGTGTGTTGGTGCATAGATGACCAAGGATTGACTCATATAAAATGCATAATGGTTGACAAAATGGTTTCTGAGATGGCGATATCCATGAGTATGTGGAATAAATCCTCTATGGGGACAGAGTCAAAAGCTTTTTTGAAAGTCTACGAAACAACAAGAAAATTTCCAGGAACAATGTTGGGTTTCCTCAATTATGGTCTGAAGTGTAAAGATGTGATTAATAGTCTGGTGCTCAATTTGGAATCCATCATTTCCTCTAGCTCTATGTTGCATCTTCTAAGGTTCCCTAAATAGTTGTAGGTGGAGGGGTGTAGCATAGATATTCAAGAAGAAAATCACAACAAATAGGTTGAATGGACTGCAAGGTACATCAGAAACAATAGGTAGTGGGAGCATGAGTGCAACTCCTATAACGGAATATCTAAATTCTGAGATCCAAGACCTAGAGAGTCAAATTCTTCATCTAAGATATAAAATGTTACAAAGATAAGAGTCCAAGAGAAGAAATGAACCCTCTCAAGAAATTGAGAATTAGGAGAAATATCTTGATTCAAGGTTTCCTGCAAAAAGCCATCAATGTTTGGACAAGCTATCACCTACTAATTAGGGAGGACTAGAAGAAAATGCTGGCCTCTAAAACTGTATTACCAGTAGGTGAATGTCTCCTACCATCTAAAGCTAAAGTGAATAATCCCCTGATGGAGAAATTTGGATAAATTAGAAGATTTCATCTTGTGCATGTGCTACTCTTTGCAGAGACCTGGGTCAGTGGGAAGGAGGGTGTCTTAAGTGATTGGAAAAAGGGCCTGGACAGAGACACTATTGTGAGGGTCTCATGGGTGGAGGTAAGGGTACTCCTCAAGATCTCATGAATCTGCATACTCAAGTGGCATTGCTCTATGCCTCTAACTTATTTCTTTTGTGTGTGAGCTCTACAAAGGAGGGAGGTGATCATCCTATTGTGTGGGTTGATGGGAGTTATTCTAAGGCTCCTCCATTTGATTCTGTTGTGGGTGGAAAAGTTGACAAGTCGAGTTGTGCCCCGACTAGATGAATTTACATCATCAAGGCTTATTTATTCAACATAATAGAAAATATATTGTTTCAAGTGATACTATTGTTGAAGCCATATAAGGAAGCCTCTATTTCCTGCACATTAGATAAAACCTTTGTACAGTGAAAAAATTTGTAGTGATATATTTTGCTAATATTTGAAGTGTTTTCTTCCACTTCTTACATCCACATATACAATGCATATAACCTATAAAATTCTAATATAACTTCATACATTGTGGTTCTCTCTCTAAAAAAGGTTCTTAGAAATCCCTAAGCTAAAAAATATTTCCTTCACTAAAAACTATCAAGTCTCTGCATCTGAAAGAATTTGAACAAGAATATTTTTCCTTCCCATAAAACATATCGGTCCCCATTTTTTTTACCATATTCTTCATCTCATGGATCTATTTGAAAATAAGAGGGGAGTTGTAATAATGTTGTAGAATCTAGATTTGCACAACAATATTTTTGCTAGAGTTTTCTCTTCATGGGTTTTTTGTAATGGCTCTATTTAAATTTGAATATTTTGTTGCCTTCATGATCACTCACCAAACTCATCACCACTACTACACATGGCATCATCACCGGGAGCTACATAAACATCATTTGGCTCACAATCTGAGGACTCCTCAAACTCCTCTCCAACCTCAATATTAGTGCTAGTAGTAGCATGAGCAACAACACTATGCTTAGAGAACTAGAAGAACAAGTTTTCCAAATTGCACGAGAACTACTTCCCTCACGAGTCACCATGTGCCATGCTTGGTCTTGGTGGTTTTCTTCCTTCAACTCCTAGTTCAAATACCATATATTCATTGGAACCAACACCCCCAACTCCACTAGACAACGATTCACCATTTTGTACTACTGATTCTCCATTTGTACTGGTGATTCACCATGATTTTACAAGATAATATAATTTCGTGAGATATTCGCCAAAAAAATGATATTGACATATTATATTATTAATAAAATTTCCTTCCATTTTTCCTATGTATCATGGGGATTCACCCATTTATTATACATATAAATTTAGGGGGGTTCTTAAAATTTTCCATGGTTAAGAAATTTCCCATTGGGATGAAAAGGAAATCTTTCTTTTATGAGTTCACATATTGGGAGCATCTTAAGGCTTCCCACTTACTAGATCCCATGCATATATTTAAAAATTTGTCATATTCTTATAGAGGCACATATCATTCAAATAAAATGACACATTGGCTATTTTGAGAGATCTTATTTCTTAAAAAACTAAAAATAAACTTTGGCCAAGAAAAGAAACTAGAGGAGATGTTGGTCCCTCATGGTCTTTCAAAGAAGGTGATGTCCCATGGATTTCAAAGAAAGATGATATTTCTTCAGAAAAGAAAGTTATAATGAGTTTGAGGGTTCCTTCTTTACATGGGTCTTCACTATGAAACTACTTCACTATGGAATAATTTTTGTCAAGGTTGAAATCGCATGACCATTTGAAGCTTCTAAGAGTACATATGTCAAAAACATGATTTGTTTTTTATGGAGTGGGATCTTTTATAATTAATTTTTATATAATTTTTTATTTACTTTGCAGTATAATTCTCTTCTGATTATGCATGGGTGTGTGAACTATGACTTCCCCCAAGACCTGCAACTCGACATATCTAAATTATCTGCATGTGTACATTGGATCACATCAAAGGATATTCCTATGGCTAGAATTCCACGGTGGCATCAAGAGATAATCGATATTGTTTATGGTTGAGAAGGAAATTTCGATGAGTTTCACGGAATTAACATTCATCTTGTAATTCACCTAGTAGATTACGTTGAATTAGTTGGGGTGGCTTCTTGTCGTTGGATGTTCTTCTTAGAGAGGTACATGAAGAAATTGAAAGGTTTTTTTCGACAAAGGGAAAAAACCACGGGGTCTATGGGAAATGGGTATATATTTTATGAGTCTTTCTATTATGTGAGTGAGTACATCAAGAAGATTGAAAATACACTAGGTGTGGTGATTTTGGACGATGAAAGGGATGAAGAAAAAATACAAGGGGATATTCTCAAAATTAATGGAAAGAGGCGCATGATAAAGAGTAATTGGCTTATCATTTGTGAAATTTATACATAGTAAATATTCATGCTAAACTTCATATTAATGCATATTTTGATCTCATACATGCTATATATGATGCTTTGATTTCATCAGTGAATACAGAAATTGAAACCATCAACAAATTCATTCTTTACAATATGGAAGTGACAAGAGTTATAGGAAAAACTTCAAACCTTTGAATGGTAGAAGCGTGCCTTTTCATGATCATTTAAAATAAAATATGCCAATGACATTCCCTAACAGTTGGGTTCTTGGTCAATTTAGAGAGAAATACGGTGCATCTCATTGTTACCCACGTGTTGAAGAGGATGTGCTAAACATAGGGATGAGGTGAAACAACTTGGTAATAATGTCTTTATATACATTTTAAACTTCATACTGCACCTTTAAATTGTAACATCTATATAAAATTTATATTTTTAATAATGTTTGGGTTATTAGACACATGACACTATGATTTCTTCACTTTTTTATGGGTGCATTTTTTCCCATTTATGTGGGAATTTGGACCTGATTTTCACACGGAGGATGTCGATGATGGATGCATGACACTAGACTCTAGATTGGAATTCCAGTTCAACCAATCTATTCATGCTAGCTACCATGATAAAAACCTAATGCAAGTGATGTTAGGCTATGTTGGAAAGATACAAGAGATCATTCAAGTAGTCTTGCCTTTGGTGAGGCACCTTTGATCAGAATAATTTAAAGGAATACCGGGATAGTGGGACAATATATATCAACTCTAGAAAGATATCGCATGAAACTAGAGAGCCTTATGTTTTCCCAAAACATTGCAACTAGTTGTTTTTTTTACCCATATGTGTTGGATAGGGATTAGTGGCTCATTTTAAGACATGACCCTAGATCAAAACATATTTTTGAGAACAACAGTGTTATCATGCCAAGTGAGGAAGATAATCAAGGTGATAAAAATGAAGAGTGATATGTACTTGCGTTATTTCACCATTTATAATATTGTTGTATGTTTTTGTTTTCTTTATTTCGCTAATTATATTAGTTTTCCATTTGCCTTGTTGGCATTTTATATAATTGGTAAGATTCACAAATGTTTGTACACTTTTTTTTTTTGCAATGGAAACATTTTTACACTTAAAAATAAGTATTTCCAATTGTATACAATATCTATGATAATACAGATTCAAAGTCACAATCCTTCTCAAATAGGAAAATGAGAAGAATATAACCAAAATGAGAAAATAGTGAATTTAGAAACAACATTTAATATTTATTATCGATTTAGATACTTATTGGTTTATTAATTAGTTCATATGTTTTTTCTTCTTGTTTAGTCCAAAATCAATATAAATCATGTAGTGATAACTCTAAGATGAATAGCAATGAAAAAATTGTGTATTCATTTGTAAGATTAAATTCTTGGCATGAGAGGTAAAGTCATATTAATATATTTAAATTATAGTTCTTACAACATTATGTAAACTAAAACGAGGTCTTATGCATGTATAAAATGTTGATTACATATTTTTATGGACCATAAGAGAAACAAATGGGATTACATGGATGCATGAGAGGTTTATTTTTTTCTTCATGGATAATGGAACAATTTTTACTTTTCTTTTCAATGGTAATTATAAATAAAACTTGAAAGTTGAATTACTAAATATCTTATGGCTAATAATTAAATTATAAATAATGTGATGGTGATTAAGAGGCATTTTTTTTACTTTATAATGGACTTGGTGATGCATTTTACCTTCCTATTTAGATTATGTAAAATAAATATTTATTTTAATTTATTTATTACACTATCAAGCATCCCTATTTGAAAATAACTCCCCTCAATTTCCACTTGTATCATTGTGCACCATTGATTTTGATGTTAGACGATTGAAATATTTTCTACCTTAGATTAAATACGGTTATTATTTAGTTACAGAAATAATCAAATAGATATTCATTGGATTTTCATTTTCCACTGAAATACGATTCTCAGACCGGTCTCATTACATCCCTTGCACGACCATTATTCTATGAATATGGGGAGATATCCCTATTGCGACAAGGTTCTTACCAATAAAAAAGGTTCCTGGACCAGCGTCTCATCGCACACATTGAAACCCACGGCGAGGGTTCCTAGCATTCGCTTCCCAAGGCCGCAGGTTTCTTGCTTCACCTATGCTCTGCAATGGAGTTAATATCTACTTCTGAATTTGAGAGCTTATGATTAAATTCTTCAATTAATATATGCTTCTAAATTCAAGAGCTTATATTTAATTCTTCTTGAATTTCTTGACTTTCTTGATTTCCAACTCTTGATTTTCTTTATTTCCGACTCTTCTTAATATTCTTTATTTTCGAGCTGTTGTGATGTGGGAAGAGTTTCAAGTTGTGATGGATAAACTACCTACATCCTGATCTGAAATGAGGAAGCTTTTTAGAAGAAGAAGACAATCTCATCATCAAACTCCACTCCCTCCTTGACAACAAGTATGTTATTAAATTGTTTAAATTTCTTGCTCCAATCAATTCCCTTACTAACCCCCACATAGTAAACCTGGATCTATCATGAAATTTCAATTATTAAGGTTCACATATGAACCGAACTAATATTATTAGTCTTTAAAATTGTGCATGTGTTCGCTTATTACTGGGATATTTCCATGGTGAACGGAAAACGAGATAAAGAATTACCGGAACACACACATGAAGAGAAAATTGTTGAGCAGGGGACTTGACCCTGAGTCCAACTGTCCGCTTGGCCTACCCTACAAGAGTAGTCTCAAATCTCGGCCCGTCCTTGAGCAGTAAATTCGGGTGTTTCAGAGTCCTAAAATGGCTCAACCAAATCTACCTGTATTTGCTTGATCTCATGCTCTGTGTTATGCACATCATTTCTTTTGATTGTCTTTAGGTAAAACAAATGCATGTTTAATACTGAAAATATGATCTTCCATAGTTTAGATTATTCATAAGGAGATGCGCTGAGCACCCTGTTGTGATAAATCAAATGTCAAGAGAGGGCCATGGTCTCCTGAAGAAGA
The DNA here is from genome assembly GCA_034641835.2 of Pinus albicaulis. Classification (NCBI taxonomy): domain Eukaryota; kingdom Viridiplantae; phylum Streptophyta; class Pinopsida; order Pinales; family Pinaceae; genus Pinus; species Pinus albicaulis. Next base: position 580,054,519 of record CM076578.1, on the reverse strand, counting down.
CACCTTACTGAAAAAATTCGTAGAGAGCATGGTGTTGGAGGCAACTCGATCACTTTGCCTCGCAAAGTAGGTATGATATTATATCATACACCCAATATCCATTCAGATCTACCCCTTTCTAGCATTCAGGTTCTATTTTTCCATTTGTAATAAGCTCTTATGTTCTATGTTACGATGTTAGTTTGTTAATAAAATAGCCCTCTCTGCATTTACTTAGTTTTGATAAGGGGAATGTCTCTCAAGTGTTGAGTTTTTTCAAAATTTTCTTCTTCCTGATAAGAAATGAGTTAGCAAGTGACAACATCTAGATAGGTGTGGTTTGAGATTTGAAGCATTTAGGGTCTTTATTTAACTAATATGGATCACAGAAAAGCTGAAAATTTATTGTGTCTTAGAATGCAGAAAATTCTTGTGTCTTAGAATGCAGATTTAGCTATTCGAATTCATGTTGGAGACAAAAAATTTCTGGAGAAACTGTGTGTGGAGAAACTGCAATGTCCTTTACAAATTTTTTTGGGAAATTTTGTCTCCAACATTTGTGTGCTAAGTTTTCTTCTCATTATTGTTTTGGGATGAAAAATGATTTAACCAGTGATAACGTTACATATGGTTTGAGATGTAAAGCATCGGGTCTCTGGAGATGTTAAGGAGGAAAAAAAATCAATTTGAGTTTGAGCTTTCTCCTTCATCTCTTTTGAAGAGAGGAATGGCAGTTAGACATACAGACATGTGGTTTGAATTTTAAAAACAGAAATCAATTTGTTGATAACTTCCTTGCTCTGCATGTAGGTTTAAAAAGGTGTGACAAGAGTTGCAGGCTGAGATGGTTGAATTATTTGAGGCCTGATATTAAGCATGGTGACTTCTCAAAAGAAGAAGAGAACATCATTTGCAACCTCTATACCATCATTGGAAGCAGGTTTAAAGAATATTTCTATACCATGCTCACTCATTTGTTGATTAAATTTGAATGCATTTTGGGTCTCTGCTCACTTTTTTCTTCTTTGCAAATTCTATCTGCAGATGGTCTATCATTGCAGCCCAGTTTCCAAGGCGAACAGACAATGACATAAAGAACTACTAGAACACGCAGCTAAAGAAAAAATTTCTTGCCAAATGCAGCAAGGACAACGATAATAAAAAAATCCGGCGCCTACTGATAAAATAAGCATATAAAGGCACGTGAATTAGAGGAATTTACAATGGTGATTATAATATTTCTTCAGAAATGGCTGCTATTTTGCATCAAACACTCAAATCTCCTCAAAATCTCTGACAGAACCAACCAATGGTGCAAATGCCATGAATAGTCCTATAATGCCCTATAAATGTGAAAATTCCTGAGATCGAATTCATCTGAGTCAAAATTTGTCGGTTTTAATGCCACCCACAGTCCTAATACCCAATATTATGAACAAGGTTTCAATCAAATAATGTCTCGGGAAGAACAATATTCTTCCCTGACACATATTCTTCTGAGACTAGAGAATAATGAGAGTGAATTCTCAACAGACAATATTCAATCTCTGAGCATCGTTACAACTCCCAGTGATCATACTATCAATAAAAAAATACTATTATGTCAAAATTATAGTATAGAAATTATTATTTTTAATTTTTAATTTAAAAGTTCTTCTAAATTTTTCTTCATAATACTCTATATAAGTTGCAATCTAAAGACTTCATGTCTATATAATATAGCAAGAGTTACACAAAATTCAAAAAATAAATTTCTTTTTTTCCCACAACAAAAAATTCATTGATTTTCACTTTATTGAAGACCAACCTAAGCTTTATACCATTCGTTAATCTTTCTCAATAATATAATTTCAATTAAGACATGCTTACATCATAATGAAAATCATTGAAAGTTCTCAATAATATAATTCCAATTAAGACATGCTTGTATCAGAATGAAAATCATTGAAAGTTCATAGTTCTTTTTTGAGATCTTATGGATATATTGCCATAAGAACTATATCACCAATGTAAATAAAAAGTGTTATGATTGTGCCAACACAACCTATGTCCAAGCATGCATTCAACTTGTTAATGCATATTCCAAAATTGTTAGGGGATAAGTCACAACCTTGCTTAATTCGTATATTACAATTAGTTTCTATCAACCAACATTTAGTGTTCTTGAACTTAACAATAACATTTTCAAAGAGGAATATTTAAATATTCTAATATATTCCAAAGTTCATTTTTAGGCGTTATATGTCAAAAGCCATGAGAGGTAGGATTTTATTATAACAACATTTATCTATGATGATCCTAAAAGTGTAACTAGGTGCTCCAAGATTGAATGATAGATTCTAAAGCACATGCTTGACCTTTAACTCTTTCTCTATTACTTTCTAACCATAATAACAAGATTGATTTTCTTATTTATGCTATTTATAATTAAAATATTCTCTTAATATTCTAGATTGGAGTTTATGACCACTTTATAATATCTTACTTCTCTCTTTACTCTATTTTTTCACTATACAACAATTCTTCCTTAAATTTGGTCGTGATAATTTTTTTAGTGGTATCAATACTTAGAAAAGTGACCACCTTTTCTATTTTTCAATGATTTAGCTAAACTTTAGCATGAAAATTTTACAATTACTCAAGAGGAAAAATGATCAAATTATTGATTCATGTGAGAGTCGTTACTTATAAGTTAAATATTCAATTAAATCTCATAAAAGTCTCACATAAAACTCTACACACTACACTCTATAGGCTATCTATTTTAACTAGGTTATAAAAAAACTAATTTCTTTATCAAAAAATTTCTCCAAACTATAATTTTTTTAAATAAAATAATTCATATTTATAAGTTAAATATTCAAATAAATCACATAACATATCACATATTTTTTCCTCTATACTACTTTTTCCTATGTTACTAATTTACAGTGTTTCCTTTGCAACATATGGTACAATTTCTAGTAATAATTTTTTTTAAATAGACACACCTTTATCATTGTTAAGATTCTGTAATCTTAGCTAGGAGAAATGTGAAAACATGAATTTTACTATCTTGTGATAAGTGTATGGAAAAAATAATATTCCTTGGGTTGTTCATTAAGAAATAATCAAATATGTTATTTGTCAAAATTTTAAATCTAATATAGTATGATTTTTGTATTATTAAACTAATATTTATTATTAAAAATAATTAAATTTAAACCAGAACAATAGAAATAAAGAACAAAAATAGCACCAAAATGTTATATCTTTATTACTAGAAAAAAATTCACTTGCCTCTTTAAGGGAGAACTTCGAGTAGAGCAAATCATTAACTACGAGTAACTTCACAAGCCTTATTTTATATTTCTTGATCCACATATTTAGAGAGAGAATTTTTTAATCTAAATTGGTAAGAGGTTCTATAAATATTAAATTTAAATTTCTTGAAAAACGCATAATTTTAGTGATAAATTAAGTTTTATTAAAATAGAATATTTTAAGTTATATTAAATCTAAATTAATTATAAAAAAAAATGACGCAAGTTTTTAAAATTTAATAATAGATTGAATTTTATAAACAAACATAGATCCATCTTAACAATGGATCTACCAAGGGCTAGGTAGGATTGAATCACATCATTTGAACATCTATTTTTAGAATGTAAAACTTGAAAAAATATATACATGTCAAAATAGTTAATCTCTTTTAGTGATTCATAAGTATGTGATTAAAATTGATCTATAGTAATAGTTTTCTATCTCTATATATAGATCAACCATAGTGTAATTTTTCATTGGTTAAATTATTTTTTAATACTTTACTATTATTATTTTATATTATAAATTGAATGAATTACACATTCTAGTCTTATTAAGAACCAATTACTAAATTATTTTACCTTTAATTATTTTTTCCTTGTGAGTATTGAAATATTTTTCTAATTAGGATAGAACGAATATGAATGAACTATCTAAACAATAGAAAAATATTTATCATAATTTTACAATCATAATTTCAACCATACTAAACTTTGTAATTTAAAAAAATATCTTTGCATTTTTTTTAAATTCGTTTTGCATGCAATTTCATATATAAAATATTGATATAAGTTCACCAATACATAATATATAATAATATTATTTCATAAAAATAAACATCATGATGATAAACATCTAACAAAAATAAACATCCTCTAAGATACACATTCAAATTGACTACCATCATCTAATTATATACACCTCTAGCACATGTAAACGTCATTATATAGCACACAAATCTAATAATCTAACATGGTACAATCATCATCATCACATCTAACTAAACACAAGCATTGTAATCTAACATCAACACCACACACATCCTCAAATTAATATGCATCTTATGTCAAATAAATTCTATCACATACACATATATCTGCAATTACATTAAATGAACATATCTAACATGACCTAACAATATACACATCAATACCAACAGGTAAATTAAGTACATAAACATGAACAAAAAAAATGCACCATATACATATACATCAAGTTAAATAATTTCTATCAAATATATGATCCAACATATATAGTAGTGGCAGTCTGTTCTACATCAGAAGATGATGGGTGGTCAACTACTACCTCAACTGTCAAACTCTAAGGTGGAGGAGGTGGTTGGTCTGCTCTCTTAGGAGAAACATGAGGCACATCCTCTAGTTATAACATCCAATCATCAGGAAAATGATGAGGAGGTGTACTACTAGAAGGAACACTGACAACCGACCATGATCTGATGTTGTAGTATTACTAGGAGTATGATATCCATGCTCATCATCATGATTTGATGGGGTAGAACTGCGTGAAGGCTCATCTGACGTCTCTAGTATGACATGCCCTACATCCCTCCTCACTTCCAGTAGCCTACTAGCTTTGATGATATGACACATAAGAGTCATCATCTCATGTAGACAACCCCTCAAGAGATCCATGAACCTAGGATCTACGTTGATGTCTCAAGGCAACATAAGGAAAACTCCCTCCTCAACCAAGACTTTGCACAATCTATTGCAATATTCCATCATAAATCCCATACCAACCCTATGGGCTAGTATGCTTAGTCCCCCAAAGGATGTGCCTCACCCTCTTGGGCCTCACCCATATCCTGATCCTCTACTCCCTCCAGTGGGGGGGAGGAATGTCCCCAAATAATGTGCCAATGTTTACAAAATATATAGTTCACAGCAATAATTAGATAATTTCATTAAAAAACTTAATTAAACAAGTTAAATAATGTGTTAGAATAAATTTTACTCTAATTAATTATGATAATAAAATGAAACTAGATTAATTTAAAGAAAACATTAATATTATCTCTATCATTTGCAGGCTCATCTGGTGTGAAGAGGATGTTGGGACACATTCTCCAATGAATACCCACATATGGAAACAACAACAATATAAATAAGTTTTCATCCTCACTCGCCAGTAACACCATTTCCTGGGCAGTAATCCTAGTTGGATACTATGGAAGGCCCCTCTTGGGAATAATATCGGCCCATATGCACATCTACACATCATTCAATGGTCTAGGAGGGTGATGGTCAAATGTAGGCCTCATCTATAGAAACCTCTTAAAAAAATAAAGAAAAAATATATGAATCAAAAGGGAAGCTCATCCTAAAAAAAATGACACACAATCTGATACATCTTGGCACCTGAATCAAAGAATATACATAATACAAAATAGGGGAAATAATGTGCTTCCCATCACTAGTATATTTTTCAATGGTTGTCACTAATAATGAGAGGAACCTAACCTCCTGTGCAGCAAAATAATAAATTCGTAGTTTTCCACCATGCACTTGAAAGTCTTCTAGATTGACTGCATGAAACCCAACATATCTCTCAGAGTAGAAAGCTAACTCTCTACTAGAACCCCATGGGAGAAATTATGGAACTGGGGAAAATTGTCCCCTCTTCTACATAGGCTAGTGATAAAATATATGTCCTCCTCAGAGGGATAATACCACGCCTCAGGACCTACGCTAAAACCCTACTCCTCGACACTCCACCAAGAGATAAAATGTACAAAAATAATTGAATGCACCTTCAGGGATCTAGCCTCCTCATAGCACTTAAGGAGGCCTACATTCCTCAAGTGTTTTGGGGCATCTGCGATAATCTGGAGAGGGTACAAATCCCTCTCCCTCTCTCAGGCCTCCCATGGCCGAAACACATTTTATTGATCTGCGATGTCCTCCTACTCCTGTTGTTGCTCACTATGTTGACATCTTTGCTACATGGTTGACAAATAAAATATATCACCCTCATACATAAAACGTATGTTTTTTTATTAAATGATTACTTTTTTGATAAATATTGAAAAACATAACTTTCAATAATAATAAAAAAAATTCTCGGTGTGCTATAAAAAACAACAACATTAGAGACAATGCATGCATACATATGACACACTCCTTTTGGTTCACATATATACATTTTCAGCATAGTCTGTCTTAAACTTATGCACCGATGTGCATGTATACTCTTTTAGCACCAGTACCGAATGTTCAGGTTATCGAACCCACCAAGATATATTTTTTAATATTACTTTTGTGGTGTGTTTGGTGAATATAAACGCACCGGGTGTAACCTAAAAATGTACGCACCAACATATAATTTATAGTTTCCCCAGTGCATTTTCATTTACAAAATGCACCACAAAATAGCAAGGTGTTAGGTTCACACATCACAAAATAGTGGTGCATTAGTTTCACACATTGAAATACGACACACCATCTAAATTTATAGGGTGCACTACTATCGATGAAAGCAGAAGTTTTCAAACGCAATGCGCGGGATTTGTTTTTTCCAAAAAAAAAGGAACTTTTTTACTTATTTTTCAATTCTAATCCACTAAAAAATCAAATTAGATACAAACATATTGTTAGAATTTACCGCAGAAATAAAATATTTACCTAGAGGAATAATAATCATGAAAAAGAACCAGCAAAAAAACATTAACATAAACACAGATGTTTATCCGGGAAAACCCCAAACTCCGGGGAAAAACCCAACCAATGAAATTTCATTAAACATTAGCCAAAACCCTGGCCAATCCAACCAACTGAGCCTTCACCGCTCACCTACAGGCCTGCATTACAATGAAGTCTTCCCAGCCTTTTATGGGCTCCATTACATGCAATACTATGGGATAAAACCATGGGTGCACAATACCATGTGCCCCAAAACCACTATTATTTACCCTAGTCAACATTGACTCTATCCCGAGTCAAGTTTACCTAAAAATTCCCCCCTTAAACTTGAATTGGGGATTATTGACTAAATCCATCCAAACCTGCTAGATGAGACAACCCTGCTCACTCTAGCTCTTCCCCCCTTAAATTTTTACCCAGGGTAATTGTTAACTTGACATCCCCCCTATCACCTAGGTCTAACCCAGACTTTGCCAGTGATTATCCAGGGGTACGCATGCCATACCAGGTGTTACAGTAGTATGCCCATTTACATGTAATAAAAATTAACTCCATTATAATCATATATATATATATATATATATATATATATATATTTTCATTGTTGCTGTCTTTGTACATATGAAATCAATGCCCATATAAAAAAATTATCTGCCAGTTACTTGGGTTACCGGCCATAAAATGCTTGCGGATATACGGAGTTCTCTTGGAATACATGATTCATCAGTTAATTAATCCAATCAAGTTAATTAATCCACGTGCACATATCCTCTCTTATTTTGAGAGACTTTTCTCTCCTAGCGCAACAAAATTCGATGGCTTCCCTTTTCAAAATGTGGTGACTTCATCTATGTCAGATTGGCATATGTTTGCTGGGATCCAACTGTAAAAGAATATAAGACTCCTTCCAGAACATCATCGTCATTGTCATTGATGATGATGTCCAACTATTTTCTGCACCACTTAGATCTCAACTTCACCAACAACGCCCTCATCGTAGGGCTCTACCTGCTCACAGTGCTTCATGGATTTTTTTCCATAACACGTCGGCTTCTACAGGTAAATATGTAACTCATACATTCTTGTGACCCTTTCATTTGGAGTATCTGCTTGACTTGCAGGCCATCCTAGGATTTGAATCCTCTTGAATCTCGGTGTAAAATGCATCTCACTGCAGGTTTCTTTGCACTACTCGAGCCTTGATATTCTCACTAAGAAACACTGTGAATGTGAATAACTCTACAGTATTTAACACCCATTGGAGGCATCGCTTAATAGTTTATGCAGCGCCTATGCTCCACAGTCTCCTGTTCCTCCTAAGCGCAGTCTCTTGAGTTCCCTTTCGTGGGCTACCCACTCAATCAAGCCCAGTCCTTTCACAAACATTTGCGCTTCCCACATATGCTCCTGCTCGCATTTGAACATGTTCACGTGCCTTTGTGCCAACTACACTTGCATTTCTGTAGCTCACCCATGCATTTTCCTTATGCGCAAGTGCCCATGCCTCTGCCTGCGTTGTCTGCTCCATACCATCTTCGCTCATAAGTCCAGGAGTGGAGAGCATAGGCACCGAGCCTATCATCAATTGCTACCCACTTATGAATCACCTCATAGGATGGGAATGCCCATTTTTATTTGGGCCCGGTGCTACTCTATGCTCTTCAATGCCACAAGAAACCTATAGCTCAGCATGGACAGGGCTCCTTTCCCTTACCGGCTATGAGAAACATGAGTCCAAATGCTAACAAATTCCCCATGACGATCTTTTTCTCGATAGAACCAAATTGCACGTCTGGTTCCTCTATCCTGACCGTGATTCCTCTAGCCTCCCGGTTCTCTGTGTTGCTGAGGAAATCTCTAGAGATGGATATAATTTGCAACGGTCCTACATACGTCACTACTCCCACTCGAGCAGCCAAGTTCTGCAAGGTGACGTTTTCTACCATCCTGTTGTGACTGAGAATGAAGAGCTCCAACTTCCATCTGTGTGCAAAGGTCTCCAAAGTCTTCCTCACGTTGTAAGTCTAAGAACTGCCCTGGATCAACACCGAACATCATTATACCACAGGCTCCATGCCTTTATTTTTCCAGCCACCCCTACACTATAACTATAGCTTCCCTCGGCTTTCGCTGAATATTCTTCACATGGGCCGTGGATGTCACCAAGTAGCGGCTTTTTCATTATCTCTTACACGCAGGTCAAGGTGTTTGGTATCCACCGCCTCTTTTCTTTCAGAATATTCTCGATCACAAATCTAACAAAAATCCTTACTCATTGGATCTCCTACTTTCAAATTAGATCTGTAAACAACCAAAGGATATAAATTCTTGCCGATGCACAATATTTAACGGAAAAGCCATTTTCAACCCACTCTTGTTAGAGATTCCACAAAGGCGTCCCTCTGCCAAAACCTGGACCATGGCTCCGATACCATTTGTTAGAATTTACCGCAGAAATAAAATATTTACCGAGAGGAATAATAATCATGAAAAAGAACTAGCAACAAAACATTAACATAAACACATATGTTTATCTGGGAAAACCCCAAACTTCGGGGAAAAACCCAACCAATGAAATTTCATTAAACATTGGCCAAAACCCTGGCCAATCCGGCCAAGTGAGCCTTCACCGCTCACCTCCAGGCCTGCATTACAATGAAGTCTTCCCAGCCTTTTATAGGCTCCATTACATGAAATACCATGGGATAAAACCATGGGTGCACAATACCATGTGCCCCAAAACCACTATTATTTACCCTAGTCAACATTGACTCTATCCCGAGTCAAGTTTACCTAACACATATATATTACCTAGATATTTAGTCATCGAGGAGGCATTGTTGATAGGTAATTGAGAAAAACAAATTTCACCATTGTTTGAAAAAATTCGAAAGCCACGCACTAAGCACGGTACGGAAGGATAGTGAGAAAGAGAAGCACTGAATTCAGGGTGCTTGCATGAGGCAAGAGTGGCACCAGTGCTTTATAACTCTACAACATTGTAGATGGTAAAAATGAAATTTACGGCCACGCGGTTTTTTTGTAACCCTCTTTCGGAGAGTTATTAAAAATAAAAACCCTATAGCAGTGCTCTTGTTAAGGCACCTCGGGGCATTTGAATACATATACCACACATGTGCTTTGTTGGACTATAGCACCAAATTTTTTTAAAATTAAAAACCACCTAGCAGTGCTCTTCCGAAGACATGTCAGGGAATTTTCATACATGAACAACACGAGTTCTTTGTTGGAATTTAGCACCACATTTTTATGAAAATTAAAAACTATAGTGGTGCTCCTTCTAAGTATGCACCGGAGTGTTTTGATACAAGAAGGGCACTAGTATTGTGGTGTATATAGCACCGATAATTTTTAGAATTTAACCTTTATCAAGTGTTATTGATTATTCAAGCACTGGTGTGGGGTATACTATGTACACACTGAGGGGTTGGAGTAATGGTTTAGAAATAAGTCATAAAAAAAAATATAGGGCGAGACTGGGAAAATTGAATTTTATGACCAACATTTTTATAAATATAACCCTTTTTTGGTGCTATCAAGTATGATACACATCGGTGCTCTTTTTTATTTAGCTCACCATTTTATTTTGTTTTTAATAAATCTACCACAGTGCACCATGTTCTATTCAACACATGTGCTTATATGTATAGTAAATCATCGGTTCGTTTTTATATTGTAGATACACCATCAAAAAAACATTCACTAAAACATCTTCCCACCTACCTTTGCTAGTTACTGCCACTACAAACATAATTTTGGGCCATTTTTATAGGGGCTTCCACAAAAACCTCCACTAGAAAGTCTTTTCCTTGTAATGACTATTATTCATTCACATGATTAAAGTGGACTTCTAAGACAAGGCTATTTGATTCCTAGATGATTATGGGAAAAATAAAGTACTGCAGAGAGAGAATAAGCCTACATCAGTGAGAATGGTTAAAACTATGCAAGCAAAGCGCAATAGTAGGAAATGATGTGTATGGTTTGCAGTCCATGTTTCTAGTGATAAAGGGAAGGAAGATGAGCATGAGGAAGTTCTAAAGAAGTATCTTATTTTGCAGCAGTTTCAATATGTGTTTCCTATAGAGATTCTAGAGCCACCACCTCATATGGAAGTGGAATTATCTATTGATTTGATGTCAAGAGGAACATAAACATCTAAGGCAACTTACGGGATGAACACTCTGGAGTTGGTGGAACTAAATTTGCAACTTAAATAGATGTTTGAAAAGGGATACATAAGGCCAAGTATTTTTCCTTGGGGTGCACCAATGTTGTTTGTAAGGAATAAGGATGGTACTCTTAGATTGTTCATTTATTACAGGCAGTTGAAGAGGTGGTCATCAAGAACATGTATACATGTTTCTTAGGATAGATGACTTGTTTTATTGGTTGTAGGGAGTAGAAGTATTCTCAAATATTGATCTAATATTAAGATATCATGAGGTATCCATCAAAGAAGAAGACATATACACAACAACATTTCATGCAAGGTATGGGCACTACGACTTTGTGGTGCTTCCTTTTGGTCTTACTAATGCTCCATCCACTTTCATATGTTTGATGAAAAATGTGTTGTGCCATTATTTGGATAATTTTGTGATATTTTTTGTTGATGATATATTTTCATATTCCAAGAATGAGGAAAAGCATTGAGAGCACATAGCATAGTGTCGATATTCTTGAGAGAGCATTAGTTGTATACCAAGCTCAACAAGTGCAGTATCTTTTATTCTCAAATTCATTACCCGTGACATGTTATTTCCAAGGAAGGGATAGCAGTGGATCCAGAAAAGGTTAAAGCTATCATGGAGTGGAAAACTCCTAGGAATGTGGATGAGGTTAGATCATTAATGGGACTAGTAGGTTATTGCATGAAATTAATAAGGAACATCTCAAATATTGGTTATCTTATCACATCATTGTATAGAAAAGGAAAGAAGTTTGAATGGAATGAAGAGTGTGCAATTAAATTTAATCAGTTGAAGAATTTTTTTACAAATACTCTGGTTCTAAATAATGTAGATCTTGATAAGGATTTTGTGGTTTCTCCAGATGCTTGCAAGGAAGGAGTTAGTGGAGTCTTTATGTAGGATGGGTATTTAATTTGATATGAATCAAGGATGTTGAATGAGCATGAACTGAACTATGTGACTCATGATCTTGAGTTGGCATCCATCATTCATGTATTGAAGAAGTGGAGACATTATCTACTTGGCAGGAGGTTTGCTATGATGAGTGATCATAGTGGGTTGAGGTATTTGTTTGACCAACACAATCTAAATGCAAGGAAATATATATGATTGGATACCCTCAATGTTTAATTTTGAGATCAAGTGCATCAAAGGCAAAGAGAGTCGGGTAAGGGGAGTGCAAGAAAATCATATTTCATTTATGATATCTTATGGGACAAATTTATAGGAGTGGATATTACATGTAGGGAAACATGATGAGAGGTGTCAATAGTTGAAGTAGACATTGCAGAAGAAGAGTGAAGGTGATAGAGATCAGAAGCATCACTTCACTATAGATGGCTTGGTGAGATTCATGAAAATGATTTATGTTTTAGACAACAATGAGTTGAAGAAGATTATCTTAAGAGAGTTTCATGTCAAGCCATATTCATCCCACCTAAGATACCATAAGACTTTGATAGTTGTTATGAAGTTTTATTATTGGTTGAACTTGAATAAAGAAGTGTCTGAGTTTGTTCCAAGATATTTAGACTATTAACAAGTGAAATAAGAATGTAGGTATTCAGCTGGTCTATTACAGCCTATTCTAATTCCATAATGGAAATGGGAGGTCATTTCCATGGATTTCATTACAATATTTCTGAGGACATCAAGGCAACATGACTCCATCATGGTTGCGGTTTATAGGTTGAGCAAGGTAGCTCACTTCATTGCAGTGAAGTCTACTAATTTAGCTAGTGAGGTAGCTCAAATCTTCATCATGGAGATAGTGAGGTTACATGGAGTTCCCAAGAAGATCATATCAAATAGAGATGCCAAATTCACTTCCAATTTTTGTAAGGAGTTTTTTGTAGGCTTGGGGACTGAGTTATATTTCAGTACAACTTATCATCCAAAAACAGATCGACAAACATAGAGGGTTAACAATATTTTTTAGGATGTGTTGAGGATGTATGTCATGCATCAACATAAGAAGTGGGATGAGTATCTTCCACTGGTAAAGTTTGCATATAATAATGGGTACCAGGAATCCTTGAAGATAATTCCATTTGAGGCTCTCTATGGGCAGATTTATACTACTATCAGCTAGGGTGATCCAATGAACAAAGTGTTGATTGGACCAGATATGTTGGCTATGGAGCAAGACATGCAAATTATTAAAATGAATCTAGAGGAAGTGAAGGATAGGAAAAATAGTTATGCAGATAAGCATAGATAATTCAAGGAGTTTTAGATTGGGTATCATGTGTGCTGTGCAGTAATCCTAAGAGGATATCCTTGGTAATTAGATCATGTGCCAAGTTGGCACCCCAATATTGTGGGCCTTTTGAGATTCTTGAGAGGATTGGACCAATGGTCTACAAACTTGCATTGTTTCCAATAGTGAAATTCCATGATGATTTTAATGTTTTATTACATAAGAGATATTTACAGGATCCTGATCATGTGATTGATTGGTATGTATTGCAGGAGTAACTAGAGGGAGAGTTCTAGCTAGAGCCACATTGCATATTGCAACAGAAACCAATCATGCTCTGCGACCGAGTAATAAAGCATGTTAAAGTGCAATGGAAGAACATTGGGCCCAATTAAACTACATGGGATATGGTTGATTATATGTGGGATTTGTATCCTTCCTCATATGCTACTCATGAAAATTAAATATTTAATTCACTTTTACTGCACAAATTTTCCTAGTTGAAAACTTTAATGTTTACAATTTTTATTTTAATTTATTTAAATTTAGATATAAAAAGTCTTGGAATTCATGGGGAAAATACATTAAATGAAAAATTTTTCACTCACTAAATAGTTATAAGAAATTTATTCCTCTCCCTAGAGATAAATAATCTCAGTTAGGACAAGAATGCCAAGAGGGTGAGAGGGAAGAAAACTCGAGGCAACCTTGAAGACTTGGTACTTCGTTGGAGGAGGTCCAAGAGAGGATAATCAAGCTAGAATATTGTGAACCTCAGACAGGATAATGTTGAGGGAGACAATATGCTTCTAGTTGGGGAATTCTTGAGCTATTTGGGCGACCAGTGGAAACCCTAGGACAAACTTGTGAGTGTGAGATTTCTTGGATTGGACTTATACAATATTGATTCCTTTGAATAGAAATTTCTATGTCACTGTAAACAACTATTCTGGGAGTGGAAAATTGGCTTGGAGGAGGAATTGGATGTGAATTTCATTCTCGTAGGTTGGGTGGAGTGGTCTTTCTCCTGTGTGAGTTCCTTTGCCGTATAAACATGAACAAATAAGCATTTTTTATTTTTTTATTTAAAGAACTAAAGTGTTTCTTGTAATTGTAGCGATACAAGTGTCTTTGTGGTGAATGACTAGTTATAGTGGAAAAGTATAATTTCCTTAAAGGAAACAAAAAATACAATAACTAATAGAATGGTTACGAAATATTGTTAGACATGATGTGTTGTGCTTGTTTTGTTATATTTATATGTTTGATTACTCTTATAAGGTTTATAGTGAACTAGCCAGTTCCAAAACTAATGGATAGAGGTACACTTGCTCTGAAATAGTCCTGTAATACATACATAAAGATTATGCCATCAAGGGGGTGATTACCCGATTATGGAAGAAACTAGGTCTCACATACCCGTTGAATATTGGAAATAGTAATAATAATAAAGTAGGAAAAGGAATTTGAATATTGGAAAGAGTAATGGTAATGAAATAGGTAGAAAAATTCAATGAGAAATTACTGTAAAACAACTATAAAAATGCACATGAATTAAATTATTGAAAAAACATTATTATGTGAAAATATAGAAGGGGAAAAATGTTGTAATCTTAGAACCAGATTAGTTCTCTTGGCCAAGTTGGGTAGTCCCAGTAGCCTGAAAATAGTTCGGGGTCCACATTATCTCTAATAATGAGATAGGTATGGTAACGATCATCATAAATTGTTAATCAATATTGAAGAAATATCGACCCATTATAACTGATAAATCAAGATGTTGACAATGTACTTAGATAATGCAAGTATGGATGCTACTAAAGCCACACAAGAAAATTCACATGAGAACCTGTTTGTTACATTAAAACGAATTATATAATCTAAATTATATAAATAAGTAATACTATATACGGTCAGACCTTAGAAAAAATGTAAATTGTTGAGACACTATGTTGGTGTTCAAGTAATCACATAAATAACAATAAAATATGTCATGCATCAGTAAGTCGGAATTATGATAGTAAAAAAGAACTCAGAGAACAAATTCAACGTACATTAAAATGTCAAAGCAAGACCTTGACGAAAGTTCAAAGTCCAATCAGAATACGGTTGATAATTAAAGTACGATAACACAATAACTTTACATAGATTTGCGGAAAACCCCCAATTTCAAGTCCAGACCTTAAATGGAATAAAGGATAGTGAGTCCTAAGTCTCACAACTAAATATGAGAAAATCTAACCCTGAACAAATAAATCATGGGGTTCTCTAACAAAAAATATTGATTCAATAATAGAAAGTTAGTCCTGTAAACTATATTGAAAATCACCCAAGAACATAGGTCAAGTAGTCTATCTTAGGGTTGTTGAAAATCACCCAAAAACATAGCTCAAGTAGTCTTAGGGTTGTGACTGGAACCACGGGAATCACTTGTGAATAATTTGCCAATAGTTAGAGTCCGAAGAATAAAAATAAATAAATAGGAACCTATAACATTTATATTTGAGAACTTTGAGAGAAGTCTGGACAACAGTTTGAGAACCCTTACCTTTAAAGGTAGGCCACATGTTTAGTCAACCCTTGGTACCAGTTTGCACGAAGATAAAATGATGTAAATATAGAGATGGGAAATAATTACTTTAGAGTTTCTCCTAGCGAGCAAGTTGGTGTCGCGTTTAAAAGGAAAACAGGAGTTAATAACCCCACCGTCAGTGATATAAAATTAATCTACAACAAAGCTTTCTGTGAAAGGGAGAAGGAAATGAGCCTTCTGACTATTTTGACAGCGAGACAAAAATAACTCCAGTCCACTTCAATCCAGTATAGTCAACAGAAAACACAATCCAACTATGATGTGCTGAAACTTCCTTTTTGTATTTTCTATGCAATTATATTTTTGTAATAATTCCATAATATCAACAACATATAAAAACCCTAATTTAATCTTCCAGGAAAACCTGCAACACAACCATGAACCCAATAATTTCTTGTACATAGAATTAAAAGTTTTAGAATTTGCGGAACTGGGAAGAAAACTCGAAAACGAATAACTTTTGCTCCCATATCGGTATCAATGAAGTACTTGGGCCAATAGTCGAAAGGGTGGAGTTTATGAGTTTATATAATGGTAAAAAAAAGAAACTCAACTATTGTAAACAATAACCGAAGATTAACTGAACAACTCTGGGGATTTTTCCATGACCAAAACTTGTTAAAAAAACCCAGGAAGGAAAACATTAAAGGAAAATCCCCAAACTTTAAAAAAAAAAAGTAATCCTCAGACTCACCCTACCCAACTAGTCGCATGTGTGCGAAGGAGGTCCCCTTTTCATAAAAGCCGACAACTGCATTTTAAATTTGCAAAACTCTGAAGTAAGGAGGCTAAAAGGAAATCATTAAAGGTTGATTAATATATTAAAATTTGAGGGTGTGGTAACCAAGAGGAACTGTATAATTACGTAGCTAGAGAATCAGTAGACTCTCTGTCTTAAGGAATTGTTACAGCAAGGGTACATGGAACTCGAACCCTAGGATTACGTGGATCGCTTCCAATAGCGTAGGAAACTCGTGTGAGTAGTTGAACACCTAAATGGGAAAGAGAGGAGAGGAATTCAGACTGTTAAAGAAAATTTTGTCCCACAGAGCTATAAGCAGCCGTTAGTTTATAAAATTTAAAAAAGGTATAATTTTTTTATCCTTACCTTTGACATCATGACAGTGTGTCACCCGTTGTAAGGCTCATTGCAGTTAAACGATAAACAACAAAGTTGGTGACTTTGTTGTTAGGGTTGAAAAGCTCTTAGAGCAGCATGAGAGAAGAAAATAGTATGAATTGGGGCACGACAGAACAGTGGTAGTTACCAGTACTACCTAAAACTTCTATCACCTTCACCTTTTATTACAAACTACAAAATCTAACCTACAGTATGGTTGATCCAGCGACTTCCAATTAACACGTAAGTTCTTAGCACGATTATATAACGCTTCATAATTGCACACTATATCTCACTTCGTTGATACATTCCTCATGTACCGAATGAGGTCAAACATGTTCATAAATATAAACCTTACAAACTAATAATTTACCACTGAAATGACTTAGTGGTGTAATGAAGGGATAATTATCATTGAATGAAAGAGGAACCAAGGTAATAACCGTTAATTTATTAACCAAAAGGTTCGGTGAATTATAATGGCATGGAAACCATTCGATTAGGTTCCCATAAACAGACTTATGTAAAAAAGAATAAGGCTATCCAGAAAGAATTTAACACTAGCAAATATATCCACATTACGATATATAGGTAATTATAAGTTTGGATATCATATTTAATCGTTATGGTAGGTTTCGGGGTAGCTGAGGCCTAAGTTATATGTATAATATAGTTAAACTTTTACATAGTGATAGTTAAATTTTAATAGATGATTGTGGATATTACAACAGAATCAAGAGATAAAGGTGATAGTAAGAGAAGAAGCACTTGTTGGAGATTATATATGGGTGGAGTTATGGGATGAAGTATAATATCATATAGCACAATTGTTGGAAACATAATATCAGTTATGAGTAGTTTATCTTCTTAATGAATCTAATAACGCCATAATTATTAACAACAAAAAAAATAGAAGGGGATGTAAAACCGAAGAAGAGATTTGGGAGACATTCATGTATGAGATGTGTCGGGAAGTGCTACTGTAAAAATTGGTGATGTAAACCTCCTTTGTTCTTTAGTTGATTTTAAGTATGTTCGTATTACACCAAGATTTGCCTGGAATAGTTACAATGATTTCTATTAATATTTTTGTGTTTCTAACCTAAATGGCCTACTTGGGGAATATAGAAGAAAATGAATAAGATAAAGAAAACCAAAAGAACAATCGACGTATAATTAATGTGGACAAGAACTAGATCCACTTGAACAAAGGACAAGGATCATATTTATCGGGAAGTTGGTGGGTTGAAATAATTGGTAATAGCCTATTGATATAATGAAATTATCATGTTACCTAAAGAGTAGACCAGTGGGTGCAATCTATCATGGGATGAAGCAAGGAAATCTTACTTGAAATTTAAAAAAGAAGAAAGATGAGATGATCATAGTAAGTATGATTACTTTGTCAATGGTATAAACTAAAATTAGTTATTTTCAAATTGGGATAAAATGGTTGTCTACAGGAAATCACTTGTTAAAGGTAGTAGAACAACATGTTGTGAACTAAGTGAGTAATATGTTGTTAATTTATTGATATGGAAGAAAAGAATTATAATAGATTGGCATAATGATTTTAACACATTCAGTATGCTTACGAGCGTAGAAGGGAGAAATCTTAAGTTTTGAATACTCTAGCTCAGACTATAAATACATATTAGAATGGATGCAATCTAACTAAAGGGATGAGGGTGGAAAAAAATCATATCACATACAGTAAAGTATAGCACAATACAGAAGGTACAAAATGACAACATGTGTTACAACTAAAATTGAAATATAGAATGTTCATATCAAATACACATAAACAAACACACAAAGACATATATATATATATATATATATATATATATATATATATATATATATATATATATATAACAAAAAAACATGAAAAAAAAGCTTGAAACCGAAAAGTGGTATTTTGGAATAACTTTTTTTTTCGTGGTAAATTTTTAATATTTTTTAAAATTGAAAGTAAAAGTGATTTTTTTTTTGCCAAAAACACCCTGAAAATGAAAAGTGTTGATGTTAGAATAATGTCTTTTCTTTTCCGGGTAAATTGTCAACATCTTTTAATAATGAAGTTAAAGACAAAATATCATGACTCTAAAAAACCTTAAAATTCCAATGATAGACATGACATTAAAGATAAAATATCAAAAGTCTTAAAATTCCAATGATTTTTATGCATGGTATTAAGGATAAAATATCGTGTCTCTGAAAAGCGTTAAAATTCCAAGTATGGCATTAAAGATAAAATATCACCTCTATGAAAATCCTTAAAATTCCAACAATTTTCAGCCATGATGTTAATATTATTTTAAAAAATTATTACCATTTAATTTATTTTAATTTTTTTCATTTTAAGTTTTTCATATTAATAACAACTTATTCAATATAATGTTTCTTTTATATAATGTATTGAAATCACTCTATAGGAAATACTTCATTTATGATGAATGAAGAATTTATATGTGATTTTGGAGTTTTTGATACTCTTTGTATTAAAATATTTGATATTTTGAAAATTTGTGTAAATTTTTTATTTTTTAATAATTTTAAGATTTTGAAATTTTGAAATTGTTTTTTTTTTAAACCTATATTTCATTATTGAGAAATATATGTATTTTAATTTTATTTTCATATATAATAAAAATAATAAGATAATATTAAAATTATATTTCTTTTGAATTAATAAATCGAAATTAATAAGCATATTAAATATCATGCAAAAAAAATGTCATTTCCAAAATCCTATCAACCACTAAGGAAGTACACCATCAACAGAAAATTGTTCTCCTAGACTTATTACTTCTACATATTTTTTTATCTTGACATATATATCCAATTGAATATATTGAGAATATGAAAACATTGAAAAAATAAAAACTAAAACAAAAAAAATAAAAAAATTAGAAAATATAATAATACATAAATAAAAATATATATTTTAACATAAAATTTTTAAAAACATGGCCCAAAAACTGCAATATAAATAATATATAAAAAAAAAGACAAAAAAAATCAAACATAAAAAATAGAAAAAAAAAAACAAAATCAACTTATAAAAGATCAAATTAAAAAAGAAAAAGAAAAAAAGATTATATATATATATATATATATATATATATATATATATATATATATATATATATATATATATATAAAATAGATTAAAAAAAAACATAATTTAAGAAAAAAATTTAAGAATTTGAAAAAAAAAAAAAAAGTAAAAGTAAATAAATAATATTGATGAGATAAATAAATAAATAAATAACAAACAAAAGCATTTAAAAAAATTAACTTATAACAAAACAACTTTAAAAAAAAATGAAGAAATAAAAAAACAAATTAAAAATTATTAAAAACACATAAAAATTAAAAATATTGAAAATAATAATTAAAAACTTTGAAAAAATAAAAAAATTATATTTATTAAAAAGGTTTTTTTATTAAATAACCAAAAAAAACTTATTAAAATAAATAAATTATATTATATTAAAAATAATTGAAAAAAAAAAAACAATAAAAATTATAATTAAAAAAGAAAATTGTTTACAAAAATAAATAAATAAACAAAAACATCTTAAAAAATAAAAATAAATAAAAAACAATTTTAAAAAAAAACAAAAAAACAAATCATAATTTATTAAACAAAAAATTAAAAAAATTAAAAAAATTAAAACAAAATTATAAAAAAAATAATTAGATTAAAATAAAAAAAATTCTCTCACCACACCCGCGGCCACCTGGGTCGAGAGGTCGACTATGGGAATCAACCTCCCCACCTAGGTGGTGGTGAGACCTGGCCCCTTAGTGGGTTGAGAGTGGCGTGCAACTCTTCACTTGCCCAAGGACAAGGCGTCACGGCCACTTGCGGTGGAGAGGTTGATTCTCATAATCGAACACTTGGGGTAGCAGGGCGATTCTTATAATTGGTCTTTCGACCCTAGGCAGCCACAATGCCTATGGGTGGAAGGTCGACTCTGGGAATCGGAGGTCGATTACCATACTTGACTCCCAAAATCTACCTCCCGCCCCCTAGCGGCTATTGTGAGTGGTCGACCACATTGCCCAGGTGCTAGTGGAGCCTGGTTGCGAGACAGACAGGTGTTGTAGGCTCCGTGCAACTCTTAGTCGTCAGGAGGGCGGGAGCTGCACATAGTTTGCAGCTCCTGCCAACCCGGCGGCTAGGAGCTGCAGACAGCCTGCAGCGGCCAAGCAACACGGGCACCTGGACGGGATGGTGGATTCCCATAATCGACATCGCCTCCCAGGTGGCCACGTGGCGGGCCGAACTTTGTTTTTTTCTTTTTCTTTTTTAATTTAATTTTTTTTTTCTTTTTAAATTTTTTTTTTAATTTCAATTTTAAAAAAAAAAAATCTTTTTCTTTTTTAAATTTTTTTTTTACTTTTAAACTTTTTATTATTTTATTTTTTATTATTATTTGTTTTAAATTTTTTTTTTCTTTTTTAATTTTACTTAGATTATTTTATTTTATCATTTTTTTTATTATGCGTTTTTTTTTTAACTTTAAAAAATTGTTTTTGATGTTTTTTTTTCCTTTAAATTATGTGTTTTTTTTAATTCTTTCCCCATATATATATATATATATATATATATATATATATATATATATATATATATATATATATATATATATATATATATATATATATATATATCAACATGAAAATCACCAACATTTAAAAAAAATTATCCACACTTGATACATTAGAAAATTTAAAGTCTAAAAAATAAGTTCTCTAAACAAAAAGGGTTGATGTTGTATAGCACTTCTTAAAATTAGCATGAAAATCACTAACATTTTAAAACAAACGCTCATACTTGATAATAAAAAAAAATTAAGTGTAAAAAATAAACCCTCTAAAAAAAGGGGTTGATTCTCCTTCATCACTTTTCAAAATCGACATGAAAATCAATGATATTTAAAAAAACAAATCAAAGAAAATTTAAAGTGCCAAAAATATGCTCCAAAAAATTAGGTGATTCTGCATCACCACTTTTCAAAATCGACATGAAAATCAATGACATTTAAAAAAAATATTTCAAAGAAAATCTAAAGGGCCAAAAATATGCTCCAAAAAAAATAGGTGATTCTGCATCACCACTTTTCAAAATCGGGTGTTTTTTTGCTACCTCAAAAAAATGGGTAATCAGTATTTTTCTTGTTTGATCGATAATTGTGTTTCCAAAAGAAGTTCTAGTTTAAAAGAGATCTCTATCACAAATATGGAAAGTGCTGGTAAGCAAGGATAGATATCATAAACATTTTTGAAATAAAAAATGAATGAAATGTTTTGAGATTATTAAATTAAAAGTGATAGAAATAATGATATTCTCAAGCAGAAGATCAAAAGACACATGGAATTAATACTGAAAGGATTTGTAAAATGATAGTTCATGCAAACATAGGTAATGAGTGGTAATAGTAATGTGGCAACCTAGTAGGTTGGTCAAGTTCATAGAGATGATAGACAATAAATGGGAAAATTTATTCTCTTAGCTCTCGCTTAGAATTTCACATATACATAGGTATTGTAGAGCATGAAAGGTTGAATTCATATAAATACCTATGAATTTTGACCTGGTTTCCAAGGGTCATTGGAGTAGAAGGGTGACCACTTACAGATAGTATGGGAGAAGTAAGTTATATGTTAAACAATATTCTTATATTGAGATCAGCAAGTAAAAAAGGAAAAATGAATCGACTCGCATAAATAGAGATGTGGTGGTGTCTGGAACTATATGTGATAATGTGTAAAGTATTAATTTGTATTATGTATAGTATTATGTGTACATGGCATTATGAGCAGGTAAATTTAAAGAAAAAAAATTGATCATTGGACTGCATGGGATATAGATTGACGTGACAGCTAAATAAAGAATGATTGAGTTGGCGTTGCAAGTATACATGAGTAAACATTGATATTGTTCCCTAGAGAAACTCAACATGAATTGCAAGATATTATGACGTGAAATAACCCATTTTTTTGCGAGTTGGAACAAAAGTAAAAATGAGTGCATGGGGAAGAAACCCCGTGGCTATACACCAAAAAAAATAATGTATAACCTTCATCAACAACCTACAATGCAAGATGACAAAGGTTCAAACTGAATAAATATTGCAATATGGAGTTTTGATTGTGTGAGCGAAAAACAACCCAAGATGGGCATAAGTAATTTTAAAGTAGGCAACCATGTAGCCGCCTTGAACATGGTAAGAAAAGGAAGTTATCCTAAACCTTACTCCATGCATAACTAATACATATGTAGAATTTTAAATTAAGATAAAAACATGGTGATATTACCCAATATGATAATGCATTAACTACAACCTATGATAAAAGATAAGAATAGTAAATGGATTCTAAAATGTACATAGTCCCACTAGAATTGGTATTTCCATGATCTGAAATTTATAGTGGAACCACAAGGCGGGACCCTTGTCGATTGAGTTAACCGTTGGATAAGTAAGGAGTTATGGCTATATTGTTGATGATCTTATCACAATGTTGCTAACCCTTAATTAATGGAGGTTGTAAATCCTGGTGGGGTTGTGATGCACAGTAAAGACCCTTTTTGAATACATGAATAGAAACTAAAGGTTCCTTTAATAAATTTGAAATGATTATATGTGTGTGTGTGTGTGTGTGGTTTTAAATAATGATAAATGGAAACTAATGACAATGATTGTGAATGTAGGAAGAACCAGATAGAATATTTCCAAGGGAGCCTCCACATACTTATAATCAACGAGAAAATATGTTACGGAAGCAAGTTATTACCATAGTAAAATAAATAAATGCATTTCAGTGAGAAGTGACTACCTCATATAATTAAAACAAAAACAAAATTGCACAAGGCATATTCTATCCCGTTTGAAGGCTGAGGAAACATCGAGGATGGCGTTTCGCTCAAGGGGGGGAATATGTAACACCCCTCGATGAACAGTAAATATCTAATTCACTTTTACTGCATAAATTTGGTAAATCATGGGCTATGTGAAAATACCAGTGGAAAACTTTAATGTTTAAAAGTTTTATTTTAATTTATTTAAAAAAGGTCATGAAAAGTCTTGGAATTCAAGGGGAAAAGAAATTAAATGAAATAAATTCACTCACTAGAGTGTTACAATACAACTACTCCTCTCCCTAGAGATAAATAATCTCATTTGGGAAAAGGAAGCCAAGAGGGTGAGAGGGAAGAAAACTTGAGGCAACCTAGAAGACTCAGTACCTAGTTGGAGGAGGTCCAAGAAAGGATAATCAAGCTAGAAGCTTGTGACCCTTAGAGAAGATGATGTTGAGGGAGGCAGAATGTTGGCAATTGGGGAATTTCTGAGCTTGTTAGTGGCCAGTGGAAACCGCGGGAGAAATGTATGAGTCTCAAAGTTCTTGGGTTGGACTTATACATTCTTGATACCTTCGAATAGACCTTTCTATGTCACTATCAAGAAAATATTCTAGGAGTGGAGAACTAGCTCAGGGGGAGAATTAGACGTTATTTCCATTCTCGTAGGTTGGGAGGAGCGGTATTTCTCCTTCTTGAGTTCCTTGGTAGTATAAACCTAAAAATATAAGTGCTTTTTTATTTTGTTATTTCAAGAACTAAAGTGTTTCTTGTGATTGTAGTGATACAAGTGTCTTTGTGATGAATGACTGGTTATAGTGTAAAAGTATCATTGGTTTAAAAGAAACAAAAAACACTGTAATTGATAGAATTGTTACAAAAGATTGTTAGACATAATGTCTTTTTCTTGTTTTGTTATCTTTATATGATTGATTACTATTATAATGTTTATAATGAACTTGTTAGTTTTAAACTTAATAGATAGAGGTCCACTTGCTCTGAAATAGTCCTATAATACATACATAAATATTATGCCATCAGGAGGGTGATTACTAGATTCTAGAAGAAACTAGGTCTCGCATACCCGTTGAATATTAGCAAGAGTAATAGTAATAAAATAGGAAAAGGAATTTGAATATTGGAAAGATTAATGGTAATAAAATACGTATATAAATTCGATGATCAATTACTGTAAAAGACTATACAACTACACAGGAATTAAATTATTGAACAAAAATTATTATGTGAAAAGATGGAAGGGGAAAATTGTTGTAATGTTAGAACCAAATTAGTTCTTTGGGCTGAGTCGAGTAGTCCTAGCATCCTGAGAACAATTTTGGGTCCACATTGTCTCTAACAATGAGATAGGTATGCTAATATTCATTGTAAATTGTTAATCAATATTGAATAATTATCGACCCATTATAATTGATAACTCAAGAAGTTGACCATGTATTTAGTAAAATAATAGATAATGCATGTATGGATGCTACTAAAGCCACATAAGAAAATTCACATGCGAACCTACTAGTTGCTTAAAACAAATTATACAGTATAAATTATATAAATAAGTGACAATATCTATGGTCAGTGTTGAAATGGCACCCAAAAATGCCACCCCAATGGGGCTTCTAATTTAATTTTCCCTTAATTAAATTGGAAGAGAAATTGCAAGTTCATCTCATAAAAACTTGTAAGTGTTAACTCAGTTAGGAAGACTTAGTTATCTTAGATAATTTGAGTTGGAGGTCAAAGAGGAGGCATGTAGATCTCTTCCAAGATTTTAGGGGGGGTCCAGTTACAGTTATTTGTGAGTTGTAATTAGTTAACTCAACTAAATGAGTTAAAATAAGCTTACATTAGGGGAATTTTGAGGTCTAAAATGGGCCTCCTAATAAAATTATAAAATAATAGTGGAAAAATCAAATAAGATTTGATGACATCATCAAATTTTAGATGGAAAAAAGAAAAAACTACTTTTTCAACTCGTATTTTCAACTTATCTCTCATAGATTTTACTCAAATTTTGAGCGGGAGTACTCATTGGATGCAAAATTTAATTTCTCATCCAAGGATTACCCATGTTGCATACTTTTGATGGACCCTGCTAAACAAAAAATGAGAAATACATGAAAAATGTGATTGCAATCACATTTTTTCATGTATTTCTTATTTTTCACGTATTAGGGTCCATCGAAAGTATACAACATGGGTACTCCTTGGATGAGGAATTAAATTTTTCATCCAACGAGTGCTCCCACTCGAAATTTGAGTAAAAACTTTGGGAGATAAGTTGAAAATAAGAGTTGGAAAAGTAGTTTTATTATTTTTTAATCTTTTTACCCTTTTACTTAAAAAATGGTGAATCATCCCCCATGGTTGACATCATCATCTTGAATCCTATTGGTTCTTATAAATTTTATTTTAGTTGTACATTTTTATTAGGAGGCCCATTTTAGACCTCAAAACTCCCCTAATGACTAGTTCTAACTGAGAGATGAGCTAGTGATTGGTCCAGTGAATTAAATATGATTTAATTCACAAGTAGTAATCAATCAATTAACTCATAATTAATTATAAATAGTTGTTGCATGTTAGTTCCAAGGAATGTCCATTTTAGATTAAGGATAAAGGGAAGATAAATATCAGTTGTATAATTATAAAATTGTACAGGTCATGCATGAGGTCATCAGGATGCCTTGAAGAAATTTCACAATAAATTCTTGGGAATTTCCTTATCAATAGGGACATAATTCCTATAGGAATACGTAAGCAAGACTAGTCAAACAAAGGCAGAGAATTGGTGAAGTATTGGATTGATTTTGCTTAGATCAGAGTGATGCAGACAACAGAGTGCAAAGGTTTCTCAGTGAGTGAAATAGCATTATATTGTTTCATGATCTTGAATTTATTAAATATAAAGATAGCAGGGTTTTGAGCAGTTTCTTTCCCCAAATACATCTTCTGTTGTGTGATTGATAATTTCTTTCTCCTACTTATTATGTGATTATGCAATCATAATTAGTTTCCGCAATTTGTAGAAGGATTTCGTATTTGGTTTTAGTACATTACAAAATCATATTGAATCCCTTTGGATAATTTATACATGGTATCAGAGCACAAACCACAATAGAAGAGAAGAACCAAATTTTGTTTTGAACAAGTACATCGAATAGGTAGATCTATTCTTTAGGACCCAACAACAGATCAAGATGTCTTTCAATGGATTGAGACTTGAATATGAACTCGAGGTAATTTCAAATGAAATAGCACGGAAGGATGGGATGGAGGCAGTGCTCGAGGAAAATGGACTAAAGGAATTCATAGACAGTGATATTCCTCAACCTGCAATAGTATATGCTCAACTTCTTTATGTATGGAAGAAGAATGTAGAAAAGGCGAGAAGGATATTGTTAGAGGGAGTTAGAGATCATATTGTCTTAAATCTCCATGGGAAGGAAACTCCATATGTTATGTGGAAGGCCTTGACAGATTTATTTCAGAAAAATAGTGACCACAGGAAGCTAGTGCTGAAAGACAAGCTTAGAAAGATCAAGATGGATAAGGGTGACATGATCCAAAAATACTTGACAAAGCTAAATCAGTGTCAAGATGATCTTGGAAGTGTCAGTGTGATAGTTTTCGATGATTATTTGGTGAGCCTAGCACTTCTAGGCCTTCCCAAGATATGGCATAGCTACCAGGACTCTGTAAATGGGAGGGAGAAGCTACGAGAGTGGGAGAAATTGTGCTCTGAATTAGTAAAAGAAGAGTTTCATTGGAGCACCATATATGGATCCTCATTGAAGACTGATGATGAAGAGAATTTTCTATTGGCTAGAAAGGTGAAGAAAGGAAAAGGGAAGGTGTCCCATTCCAAGTCACGGTCCTGTAAGGCAAGAAAGAAGCGAGACTTATCAAAGGTGAAATATTTTCACTATCATGAGCATGGAAACTATGCCACAAATTTTCCACAAAAGAAGACCAACAAGAAGGCCTCAGGAGGAGAAGCAGGTGAAGCACTTGCTTCATATTTTGAGTTGGATTTCACTCTCATCAGATGCATGGTGTCATCGGTGATGGGTTCTATGCGGTACTTGGATAGTGGAGCTTCATTCCATATGACTGGAAACAAAGAATTATTTAGTATATTGGAGGAGAAGGATCTCCATATGTGCATCAATATGGATGATGACAGTAGGTATAGCACTACCAGTGTAGGTATAGCTACCTTTTAGAGAGATTTAGGTAAACCCCTCACATTAAAAAATATCATGTATGTTTATGGTTTAAAGAATAATTTGGTTTTTTTTGCTATGTTGGAAGATCGTGGATATGATGTTATCTTCAGTGGTTGAAAGGCGTTCCTTTGTTACAAAGCCATGGGACAGGTGAAAAATATTGGGGTTCGAGTAAAGAACCTCTACAAAATGGATGTAGAAAATTGTGTTGCATTGAGCATGCAAGAAGATAAGGTGGAGAGTCGAGACATCGGTGAGTTATGGCATAGGAGATTAGGTCATCTACACAATGGGTCTTTGAAGATCATGTAGCAGATTTATACAGGACTTCCAAAGGGTGCGCTTGTGTAGAAATATACATGAAAATGGTGTAAATTGGGGAAGTATATCAAAGCCACCTTTCACGATAAGTAAATTTGATCAAAGGAGATCCTTGAGAGAGTTCACTTAGATGTGTGTTGATCGTTCTCGACAACTTTCATGGAAAAAAACAGGTATTTTGTGATTTATGTTGATGATTTTTCAAGAAAGTATTGGATTTTCTTCATGCAGAATAAATATCAGACGTTCTCCAATTTTTGTGAGTTCAAGGCACTCGTCAAGAAATATATAGAGAAGAAGGTGAAGGCTCTGAGGAGTGACAATGGTGGAGAATATATCTCTAACAAATTAAAGAAATTTTTTTCCTCAGAAGGAAATCAAACAAAATTGATGGCACCTCATAACCCACAACAAAATGGCATTGTAGAAAGAAAGAAAAAAACTATTGTGGGAGCAGCACGAGTTATGTAATAGGTTTAGGGCCTAGCATTGCATATGTGGGTGGAATCATGCAATACATTAGTATTTGTGCAGAACATAAGTCCTCATCAGATACTTGGGATGAGTACACCAGAGGAGGCTTTTTCAGGTAAGAGACCAGATCTGTCGTATTTGAAAATATATGTTTATTTCCATGTAACCAAAGATTCCAGGAAAAATCTAGAGCCAACAGTAGAGGTGGGGATATTTTTGGGCTACACTAATACACGTCACAACTACCAGGTATACTTTCCAACACACAGGATGACATTGCTCAGAAAAGATGTGAAATTTGATGAAGAGAAAGTCATGTGATTGTCCCTTTAGAGGGATCTTGAGTTTCATGTAGTTGAGGAGCTCTTAGATCCAAAAGATGAACCTCACGATGTGGATTAACCACAAGACGAGGAGCTAAGAGTGGTAGAAACCACTTATGCAGATCCATCCAAAAGAGATGGAAGGAAGCACACCAAAGAGGATGACAGGTTGTTGCTATATGCGAGAGAGAATTTGGGAGAACCCACATCACAATGTAGGGAGATAAGGTCCCTAGAGATTTACACTAACTACATGGCTCTTATGAGAAAATCTGTAGAAACATAACCATCCTGTTTTGAGGAATTAGTGTAGCAGCCAGTGTGGATTGATGCCATGGTTGAGGAGTATGACTCCATTATCAGAAACAATGCATGGGAATTTGTCCTAGGACTAGTGGGGAAGTCAATTGTAGGATCTAGGTGGGTCTACAAGGTGAAGCAAGCAGCATAGGGAGTGTGGAGAAGCACAAGGCTAGATTTGTGGCCAAAGAGTTCTCTGAGATGGAAGGGATAGATTATGATAAGAATTTTGTACCATTCGCAAGGTACTCATCAATCAGATCCATCCTTAGACTCTTAATGCAGATGGTATGGAAGATACATGAGATGGATGTAAAGACAACCTTTCTAAATGTAGTTATTAAGGAAGAGGTGTACATTGAGCATCTGGAAGTTTTTGACACCTTAGACAGGGAGTCGCGTGTTTGCAAAATCGAGAGATCATTGTATGGGTTGAAGAAGGCACCCCATTCTTGGTACACCAGGATCAACAGTTATTTCACCGAGTTGGGCTTCACCAAGAGTGAACCAGATCCGAACCGTTATCAGATTGTGGTAGATGGTAAGCTTTTGATTATCATACTTTATGTCAATGATCTGATACTCACAAGTGATTAGAAGCTCATAAATTCTTGCAAAGAGGATCTTATGATAGAATTTGAGATGAAGGACATGCGACTCTTGCTCTATTTCCCGGGATTGGAAATATGGAAATGAGATGGAGAGCTACTTGTATCTCAGGGAAATTATGCGAACGATATCCTTAGGAAGTTCCACATGGAGGGAAGAAGACCCTTGGAGACTCCTCTAGCAGAAAATTGGAGGGAGGAGGATGCTACTTCAGGCAAAGTAGTGCATGCTATTGTTTACAAGAAGCTTGTGGGTTCACTCATGTATTTGGTGAACACATGACCAGACATATGCTACGTAGCTAACCATCTTAGTAAAGCTATGGTTAAGCCTACCAAGACCTTTTGGAAGGCATGCAAGCATTTGTTGAGATACTTCAGAGGCACTACAGAGTATGGGCTATGGTACATAAGGATAGAGGGAGTGAAGCTTAAAGGCTTCACCGATGCAGATTGGGAAGGGAGTCCAGCCAGCATGAAGAGCACATCAGGAGGCATCTTTAGAATAGGATAAGTAGCAATTTCCTGGTATAGTAGTAAATAGGTATCAGTTGCACTTGATTTAGCAGAGGCAGAGTACATCGCGGTTAGTGAGGAAGCATGTGAGGCCAACTGAATGAGGAATATACTTGTTGGTTTTTTTGGTCGATAGATGGATCCAACAGTGATATATTGTGATAACCAAAGTTGCATCAAACCCTTGGTTAATCCAGTTTTTCATGATACGTCAAATTATATTGATATTCAGTATCACCATTTGAGAGATTGTGTGTAGAGGCAGAACATGTCATTAGAGTACAGTCCACGGTGGAGCAGGATGAAGACATCTTGGTTAAGGAACTGGCAGGAAGAAAATTCGAGTTCCACAAAAACATGATCAGGGTAGTAGATAATCCATTTCTTGTTGAGAGGGAGTGTTGAAATGGAACCAAGAAATGGCACCCCAAGGGGACTTCTGATTTATTTTCCCTTAATTAAACTGGAAGATAAATTTTAATTTCATATCATAACATCTTGTAAGAGTTAACTAAGTCAGCAAGACTTATTTAGCTTAGACATTTTGAGTTGGAAGTCAAATATGAGGCATGTAGAGTTCTTCCTAGATTTTAGGGGGTCCAGTTACAGTTATTTGTGACTTTAGTTAACTCGCCTAATTGAGTTAAAATTAGTGTAACTTGTTCCAACTGAGAGATGACTTAGTGATAGGTCCTGTGAATTAAATCTGATTTCATTCATAGGTATTGATCAATCAGTTAACTGATAATTCACTATAAATAGTTGTTGCATGTCAGTTCTAAGGAAGGCCCAGTTGAGGTTGAGGTTAAAGGGAAGATAACTATCAATTGTATAATTAGAAAATTGTACATGTCATGCATGAGGTCATGAGGATGCCTTGAAGGAATTGCACAATCAATTCTTAATATTTTCCTTATTAATAGGGGCATAATTCCTCGAGCAATGTGTAATAAAGGTTGGTTACACAGAGGCTGAGAATTTGTTAAGTATTGGACCGATTTTTCCTAGATCAGAGTGAGACATTCAGTAGAGTGCAGAGGTTTCTCAGTGACGGAAATAACATTGTATTGTTTCATGATCTTGAATTTATGAAATATATAGATAGCATATTTTTTAGTAGTTTATTTCCCCAAATACATATTGTGTTGTGTGATTGATAATTTCTTTCTCCTACTTGTTATGTGATTGTGCGATGGTAATTGGTTTCTAGGATTTGTAGAAGGATCCAATATTTTGTTTTAGTACATTACAAGATCAGATTGAATCCCTATGGATAATTTCTACGGTCAGAAATTAGAAAAAATTTAAACTGTTGAGACACTATGCTAGCGTTCAGGTAATCTTATAAATACTAGTAAAATATATCATGCATCAATAAGCTAGAATTATGATAGTAAACAAGAACTGGGAGAACAAACTCAACATACATTAATAGGTCAAAGCAAGACCTCGACAAAATTTCAAAGGCCAATAAGAATACGGTTGATAATTAAAGGACGTCAACTCAATAGCTTTACATAGCTTCATGGAAAACCCCCAATTTCAGCATTATACCTTAAATGGAATAAATTATAATGATTCCTAAGTATCGTAACCAAATATGAGAAAATCTAACCCTGAAAAAATAAATCATGGGGTTATCTGGTGAAAAATCTAATTCAATAATAGAAATTTAGTTCTAGAACCTACATCAAAAAGCACCCAAGAACATAGGTCAATTAGTCAAGCTTAGGTCCATGACTAGAACGAGAGGACTCACCTGTCAATAAGTTTCCAATAGTTAGAGTCTAACGGTTAAAAATAAATAAATAGGAACTTGTAACATTTATACCTGATAAATTTAAGGGAAGTTTCAGCAGTAGTTCAAGAACCCTTACTAGGTCACATGTTTAGTCAACCATTGGTACCAGTTTGCATGAAGATACAAAATTGTAAATATAGAGATGGGAAATAATTACTAAGAGTTTTTCCTTGCAAGCAAGTTGGTGCCATGTTGAAAAAGAAAAGAAGATTTAATAACCTCACCACGAGTGATAGAAAATTAATCTAGAACATAGCTTTCTTTTAAAGGGAGAAGGAAATGAACCTTCTGATTATTTCGATAACAGAGCAGAAATCACTCCAAACCACTTCAATCCGGTGTAGTCAATGGAAAACAAAATCCAACTATGATGTGCCAAAACTACTTTTTGTATTTTATATGCAATTATAATTTTCAATAATTCCATAATCTCAACAAGATATAAATCCCTAATTTAATCTTCTAGGAAAACCTACAACTTGATCGTGAACCCAAGAATTTATTGTGCAGGGAATTAAAATTTTTAGAATTTGAGGAACCAGGAAGCAGACTTGAAAATGGATAGGTTTTGCTCCCATATCAGTACCGATGAAGTACTTGCACCAACAGTCAAAAGAATGGATTTTATGAGTTAATATAATGGTAAAAAAAGAAAGAAGACTCAGCTAATGTAAACAATAACTGAACATTACTTGAAAAACTTCAGGGATTTTTCCATGAGAAAAAACTGTTAAAAAACACAGGAAGGAAAACATTAAAGGAAAATCCCCAAACTTAAAAAAATGAAATCCTCAGACTCACCCTGCCTAACTAGTCGCATGTATGTGAAAGAGGTCCCTTTGCATAAAAACTAAAAACTGCATTTTAAGTTTATATTGCATTTTAAATTTTCAAAACTCTAAAGTAAGGAGGATAAAACGAAACCATTAAATGTTGATTAATATATTAAACTTTGATTTCATGGTAACCAAGAGGAACTATATAATTACCTAGCCAGAGAATTCGTAGACACTCTATCTTAAGGAATTGTTGGAGGTACATGAAACTCAAACCGTAATCTTACCTGGATCACTTCCAATAGAAGAAGAAACTTGTGTGAGTATTTTAACACCTAAACTGGAAAGAAAGGGGAGTAAGTCAGACTTTTAAAGAAAATTTTGTCCCACAGAGCTATAAGCAGTCGCTAGTTTGGAAAATTAAAAAAAGGTATAAATTGTTGATCCTTACCTTTGACATCACGATAGCATGCTGCCCATTGCAAAACTCATTACAGTTAAATGGTGAACAACAGAGTGGATCACTTTGTTGTTAGGGTTGCAAAGCTCTCAAAGAAGCATGATAGAAGCAAATGGGTTGAATTGGGGCATGACATGATAGTAGTAGTTAACAAAACTACCCAAAACTTCTATAGCTGTCGATTACAAATCGTAAGTGTTACACAACATTTTTTCACTGTCCCTGCAATTACCATCCCAAACATTGGAGGAAAATTTTTGTGACCAAAATAATGTGTCATGCCTTGCAAAAACCATCATTGCATCCCTTTCCATGAGTACAACATTCCTTCTATTGACCATTTCCTGAACAGACCATTAGAAACACCTATTTTTGCCTTGGCGCTAGTAGCCCATTATGCCTTCGCACCAATG
Source organism: Pinus albicaulis (assembly GCA_034641835.2). NCBI lineage: Eukaryota > Viridiplantae > Streptophyta > Pinopsida > Pinales > Pinaceae > Pinus > Pinus albicaulis. The sequence continues at coordinate 580,020,344 of CM076578.1, read as the reverse complement.
AGGAAGATTAACACTAGCCCCCGCACCAGATGGCACTCTATCTCAGTTAGCTTCCTGTGCCAATCTATTTATGGAATTTTTTTTAAAAATAGAGGTGAATTTTCCATCATAACAACTTCATGGGCAAGTCCTAGGGAGTGGTTCAACTGAATAACCATGGCCTTCCTCCTTTGGCCTCTTGTTTCCACCTTTTGGGGAAACCTCCCAAGAGATAAGGCCTCCCTTCCACCATAGTAGGGATCCCAACCTCCTCCTCTCCCTCTATAAATATAGCCATCTGCCATTGATGTGCTAGCTGAAATGAACATATTTTTGCAGAAACGCTGAAGAGATTTCTATTCACTTTGCTAGTAAAAGATAGAACGGAAGAGACCCCTATTGAGAGAGCTTAGGCTTGTGTCCTCATTCCGTCTGAATTCCTTGACATTCATTGAGACACACTTCATTTGAAACCCACTGAAGGAGGATGGGACATCAAGGCTTGGTTGTAACTCTTTCTTCTATCAATACATATGCATGACTATTTTCTGGTTCCCATTTTGCATTGATGTATTTTATTTGATGCGATATGCTTAGCCCTCCTTGACTGGTTAGTAGTTATGAATGAGATTATTGTTTCGTATGTTGATCTTGTTTTTTGATATTATTGCAGGTATCCAAGCATCACTGCAGAAGGATCGTGACCCACCAAGACAGGAATCAAGAGGCCACCACTACAACAGCCACGACAATAGTGTTAAACTCCAGATAGGTTGATCTACCTCGTCTATTTCATTCATTAATTAGGAACCTACACTCTAGCTTGTCTCTTTTCATTAGGGTAATTTTGAGGTCTAAAATGGGCCTCCTAAGGAAATTATAAAATAATAATGGAAATAATAAAATAAGATTTGATTACATCATCAAATTTTAGAGGGAGAAAAGAAAAAATATTTTTTCAACTCGTATTTTCAACTTATCTCCAGATGGGTTTATTTAAATTTCGAGAGGAAACACTCGTTAGATGTAGAATTTGATTTCTTATCGAAGGAGTACCCATGTTGGATACTTTCAATGGACCTTGCTACACGAAAACTAAGAAATACATGAAAAACGTGATTGCAAACACGGTTTTCATGTATTTCTCATTTTTTGTGTAGTAGGGTCCATCAAACGTATGCAACATGGGTAATATTTGGATGAGGAATTAAATTTTGCATTTAACGAGTACTCTTGCTCGAAATTTGGGCAAAAACTTAGGGAGATAAGTTGAAAATATGAGTTGAAAAAGTAGTTTTATTATTTTATTATTTTTTATTATTTTTACTTTTTTACTCCAAAAAATGGTGAATCATCCCCCATGGTTGACATCATCATCTTGAATACTATTGGTTCTTATAAAGTTTATTTTTGTTGTACATTTTTCTTAGGAGGCCCATTTTAGACCTCAAAATTCCCCTAATATTACTAGACCCACTCTAGGGCTAGAGGGATCATCTCTATTCGCAGAGACAATTTACCTTCGTAACAAATTGGTGACTCCACTGTGAAGAATTTGATGGAAGGGAATCAAAACCTTTGGGTGTTCTCGCTAGTTTACCGATTACCTTGAAAGGGAAGATAGTCAATGTCGAGGTAGAGGTAGTTGATGCCAAGCTCAATTACAATATTATCCTCGGTCGCAGTTGGACTCACGTCATGTTGTGTGTTCTGTCCACTCTCTTTCATGTCCTAAAATTCCCACACGAAGGAAAGATGGTTACTGTTGATAAATTTTCATTCTTCACCTCTTATTCCCAGAACAACATTCCATATGTGGATCAGATTCCTACTCCCTACGAGAGCATTGGGCCAGGTATTTTCAAAGATCCTGCCCTCATGGGTATTTTTCCCCTTCCTCCACCCAAAACTGTTCAAATCAACATGATCTCTTGGTCTGATGACCCATGGATCGTTCCTTCGCCTGAACAGCTCATTTCTTTCAGAGATTCGATGTCGTTGAGTCCGATCGAGATTGACTATTGTGAACTCATTGCGGCTTCAGATCCTCCGCCTTCTGATCATGTTCCTTTAAGCATGTCTCTCAATGCTTATTCTCAATCCCCTTGGATCGACAATTCGAATTCGTCCGACCCATTGAAAGAGATATTTCCCTCCGATGAAGACATCGTGGAAACTATGTCTCTCGAGGATTTACCGTGCGATGATGGTCATCATCATTCCTCATTCATGCTCGGCCTCGAAGCCATGTCTATGTGTCTTGAGAGGCTTGTATCTCAAGTTCCTTCTCCTCCACTTAAAATGCTGATTCTGACACATGAACTTTTTACAAAGGCTAACTTGAGTAACATTATGCAAATGATGCCTATTGACATTTCCGTCAAACCGAGAATTGTCAAGAACAGCCATCTCGGGGTCACCTATTCTTCAGATGAAGTTCAGGTTTATAACAACCTTTTCCGCGAGTTTCGTGACATCTTTGCATGGTCCTATGAAGAAATTCCTGGCATTGATCCTACTATCGTGGTGCAGGAGATTCCTACCTACCCTGGTTCGAAGCCTGTTCTTTAGAGCCTTCGTCCTGTGCACCCTTGGAAAGCTACCACCATTAAAAGTGAAGTTGAAAAACTTCTCAACGCTGGTTTCATCTACCCGATTCCCTTGATATAATGGGTGTCCAACATTTTCGCTGTAGATAAGAAATAGCGTACCATTCGAGTTTGTGTTGATTATCGTGACATAAATCGGGCCTGTCCCAAGGATAATTATCCTACTCCCTTTATTGATCAGATCGTTGATGATTATGCTAGGAGGGAGATCTTTTCCCTCATGGACGGCTTTTCTAGCTATAACCAGATTAGCATTCTCCCGATTAATCAACATAAGACTGCTTTCATATGTCCTTGGGATACTTTTGCGTCTAAGAAGCTTCCTTTCGGCTTGAAGAATGCTAGGGACACGTTTCAGCGAGCAATGTCATACACTTTTCATGATATTAAGCACATCATTTAGCCTTATCTGGATGACCTTTCGGCTCATTCAGCTAAACATAAGGACCATCCTGACCATCTTCGTTAGATCTTTCTTCGTTGTCGACGCTACAATATCCGGCTCAATCCGCACAAATGCGTCTTCTGCGTTGATTCCGGTAGAATCTTAGGGTTTATCATCTCCAAATATGGGATTCGCCTTCATCTGCTCAAAGTCGAGGCTATTATTAATCTCCCCTCTCCATCTTCGTTACATCAATTGTAGATTCTATAGGGGAAAGCTAATTTTTTACGCCGTTTTATACCTAACTATGCCGAAGTAGCTAAAGGATTCACACGATTATTAAAGCAAGGTGTCCCTTTCCTTTGGGATGAGGTCTCCCATAATTCTTTTGATGATTTGAAGACGTTTCTTGTCAACGCTCCTCTGTTGTGTCCGCCGAACTATCATCGTGATTTTTCCCTCTATTTAGCTACCGCTTTCAGCACGATTGCCATGGTTCTGGTCCAAGACGATGATGATGGTGACGAGCATGTTATTTACTACCTCTCTCGTAACCTTCTCGATACCAAAACACGCTATGCTCATGTCAAGAAGTTAGCGTTAGCTGCAGTTCATGCAGTTCAACGTTTTTGTCATTATATTCTATTGCATACTGTGACTATGATTTCGAAATGCAACCCCATGACCTATATATTATCTCAAAAATTTCTTGGGGGGAAATACTCAAAGTGGATTGTTATCCTCCAAGGTTTCAATTTGGTGTTTACTATTGCAAATTCAAAGAAATCACCCGTCTTTGCCAATTTGATATGCTCCCTTCCCTCTGACTCGGCTCTGTCTGGTTCTGAAGAATGCATTCCAGATGATATGCTTTTTCGAATTAGCACCCTCGATCCTTGGTACGATGATATCATTGTATATCTTCAAAATTCCACTTTTCAATCTGAGTTGACAAAGGATGCTCACTGACGCATCCGCCATCAATCGCAACCTTATCGTATTGTCGGAGATACACTCTACCGCATCGAAGTCGATTCCATTCTCCACCGTTGTTTGACTCTTGAGGAGGCTGAGAAAGTTCTGAATGATTGTCACACTGGCGCCTGTGGTGGTCACATGTCTATTTATGCCACTGCATAGAAGATTCTTCGTGCTGGGTATTTCTGGCCCTCTGTCTTCAAAGACTGCATTGTTGCTGTCTGTAAACATCATGATTTCCATATCTATCAGTGCAAGATGCGCGCACCACCTGCACATCTCCACCCTGTCATTATCGTGGGTCCCTTTGCGAAGTGGGGCATCGATTTTATGACGTGTAACCCTCACTCGGCTGGGGGGCATGCTTATATTATCGTAGTCATTAACTACTTCACCAAATGGGTCGAAGCAATGCCTACACTTGCCGTCAATGGTAAGATAGTTTCTCAGTTCATATTCAATCACATAATTTCTAGATTTAGTGTCCCTAAAGCCATTGTTACCGATCATGGTTCCCATTTTCGGCATTATATGGTGGCAAAGTTGACTTCCAGGCTGGGCTTCCGTCACGATAGCTCAACGCCGTACTATCCTCAGGCCAATGGCCAGGTTGAAGCTGTGAACAAAGTTCTTATCACCATGCTTCAAAGTACGATTGGGATACACAAATCCAATTGGAATCTCATGTTATTTTCGGCTCTCTGGGCATACCGAACCTCAGTCAAGGATGCAACCCGATTCACTCCATTCCAGCTTATTTACGGTCTGGAAGCTACCCTTTCGATTGAGTGTGAAATACCTTCGCTCAAGTTGGTTGTTGAATTACTTCCCAACACTTCACCTGAAGAAGAGCATCTTCTCTACTTAGAAAGGTTGGATGAAAATCGTTTCTTTGCTTCTTTGGTCATTGAGGCACAAAAGAAGCAAGTCAAAGCTCATTTTGACCAGTTAGTCTCCCCTCGCTCCTTTGTAGAAGGAGACCTCATCCTCCTGTACGACCAAGCTCATGATAAGTTGGGGGCATGAAAATTTAAACCCATGTGGCATGGGCCTTACATTGTTAAATGTGTTTTGAAGAATGGGGCCTATGAGCTCATTGATTACAAAGGTCATCCTTTAGATCAGCCCAGAAATGGGTTGTATCTCAAAAAGTACTTTGCATGAGTCATTCGTGCATGTTTTGTGTACATAGGTGTTTTTTTCATTTTGTATATTTTTTTGGCTTGGTTTGTTTTGCGAGTGTTTTCCTACTTATTGGGTCATTGCTTATTGTGTAGATGTCTATTACCCCTTATGTCGGTTTCGTAGATGGTGCTTCTCGCAGTACCCAGAACTTGTCTTCGGTAGCCTGGGTGATTTATGATCCTGCTGGTGAGTTGGTAGACCTAGAAGGTATTTGTCTAGGAAGAACTACAAATAATGTCATTGAATATAGTGCTTTCATTGAACTATTAACCTAGGCGATTACCCTCGGCATTAATGCATTGGTTGTAAATCTAGACTCACAGCTTGTTGTTCTTCAGCTTAATGGCCATTATTCAGTTAGAAACCCTCACATTTTAAGATTTTATTTACGTGTTCGTTTGGTGGAAAGACATTTTTATTATATCACATTATTTCTAGACAAATAAATGCATTAACATATACAGTGGCTAACATTGTATTGGATAGACATTTGCGTAATCTGTAAAATCATCATTTGTATGATAGCTCTATATCAATATATATATATATATATATATATATATATATATATATATATATATATATATATATATATATATATATATATATATATATATATATATATATATATATATATATATATATATATATATATATATATATATATATATATATATATATATATATATATATATATATATATATATATATCTCGAATGTTTGCATTAGTGTGCACCATAAGTTTCAAAAAATATGTGTGTTTATGTTACATCTTGAGACATCATGTCTCTCAAAAATATGCAGAAATAAAGCCTAGGTGATCTAGGAGGATCTCCACCAATGAAGAAGTTTAATTTGTGCATCATGAAGCCGTTTTATGATAGGTGACAAAGTAAGGAATAATATTAATGTGTTATCTCATTTAAAAATTATGAAGTGGATAATGTTCTAAGTGAGTGGAAAATGACTCACTAAAACATTCACTTATTTTCTATTTCTCATTTAGAGGTTGAGATTTCTTGGCATAGTTGAGTTCCTTGAAGTTGGATTTTACCATTTTTGCCTTGAGTAAGTTTTAAGATCCTAGAATCATGGAGCTTGTATTTCCTTAAAATTTATTGAGATCCTACTATTATGGATTGAGGAGTTATGGGGAAAAAATATATAAACTCATGATGTGAGCCTTTGAAGGGGGGGAGAATAAAGGATAGAAAACTTAGACATATATAGCCATAGTGCTTCGCTAATGCTCAGTCATAGATCTTGAATGTATGGAAGCTAATTTGAAGATGAAATATAGAGGATCTGCATCCCAATTGAAGTAGATCCAGAGATGTAGCCCCAGTGAGATGGAGGGGTAAACTCCGTTACCAATTTGGTTGTCTTTCTCTTATGTGTTTTGTGCTTCTTGATTATGTACAATTCATTTTATTGTGTGTATGTGGAATAACATGCTCATTTAAACATGTATAAGCCATAGTCGTTTAAAAAGATCTTAATATCGTACACGAGATGGTTGGGTAGTACTCGACCCGTGATCAGATCAAGTGGTATCGAAGCAAGTGACTGCTTTTCAAGATGGGAAAAGGAGTGAAGCACGTTGAAATACTACAAGAGTTTCAAGAGATAAAAAAAATCCTTCAAGCCAAAAATGTAGAATTGAGAATATTATTGCTCGATAAGTAGAAGCTTCAAGAGATGCTACGAGCTAAAGAGGAGATATTGTCTAAATTGCAGAAGGTTGAGACGACGAAGGCTGCATCTCAAACCGAGATATATGATGTCACTTCAAGTTATGTTCTCTCTCAATATGAAACTAATTTTTGCATGAAAATCCTCACGAAGATGGGGTATAGTGGAGGTGGACTTGGCATAAATGGCCAAGGAATCACCCAGCCATTCGAGGTTGTAGCAAGACAACCATTTTCAGGTTTGGGTTATGGACAGGAAGAAGGAGAATGCTCAGAGGTAACTGAAGAAAAATCCATCTCTTCATCACCTGATTCCAAGAAAGGAATCAAGCCACCTAGTCCTCATCAGTTCAACGACAATCCAAGAAGGTATGACAATCATTCAAATTCTACTTTTGCATATAGGAGAAATGATTTCTTTCATAGATCTGCTAACCGTGATGTGCATCATACAAAGGAAGAGTGGGTTAAGAAGACAGATGTGCCCACAAGAAGGGAGACCAAGAAGAATGAGAACCTTCTGAATCCTCCTATCATGAAGACATGATTGAATGGGAAACAACGTAATTTCTGCATTTTCTGCAAAATTAGTGGCCATTGGGAGAAGAAGTGCTGGAAGTTTCACCCTGAAATTCACCACAAGTCAAGCAGACATATAGTGAAAGAGCTCGTGAAGAAGGTTCCACCCACCATTTTAAAAGCACGCTTACAAGAAGGAATTTCTTGGGGCTGGTTTGGTAAGCAGTTCATGATGTTTCTGCAAGTTATATTTCTGATCTTTTGCAAAATTTTGAGTTTTATGGGGGCAAGTATCCGTATTTTGATGGAAAATTCTCAAAATTCGTCTGACTCGGAATCAAAAAATAAGGGCACCATCGTGAAGAGATCGAAAAGAGGAATATGAAAACACTTGAATCACGTCAAACGACCTCCGGATGGAAAAGTTATTGCGGCCTGAAGTTTTGTCAAAACAAGGAAAAAAAGAAGAAGGGGTTGTTGGTCGACCCTTGAATCAGTCAGTAGCGTGGGACATCCTGATATGAATAGCCTGCTACCTAGTGCACTTCGTAAGCCTTTGAAGATCGATACCATCAAGTGCTTTAAGACAAAATCACTTCTGTGTCCATGGAATTCTCAACAACGGCAACCATAAGCTGCAATTACTGGCTTTTGATGCTCTTAATGGTAGCACAGAAGGGGGTTGTAGATTATCATATTCTCTCCAGGAGAGAGCTTCATAACTTGTGCAAGAAACATGGAATACCTGCAACTAAAAAAAACGCTTACATAGCAGATGCTCTTAGATTCACTCTCTAATGGCTTTTGTGCCCACGCATCAAAATGTGTCGATTTGGTTCACGCTTTTATAGTTGGATCCTCAACATCTACCACCCTTGTGTCTGTAGTTGCAGGAGTTGTGATTTCCAGTGGAGGAGAACCAAGTTTCTTTTGGTATGGATTTATACGTTCATATGTACAATAGCTGCACGGGCTCTAAAATCTTTCCTCCAAGGCATTCTGCTTTCTTCTGAAGAATCTACTGCTATACATGACTCCAATAGCAGTCTTGGTTTTGTTACCTGCTGCCCCTATAATGAAAATAAATGTGATCTTAGCATTTACAATGACTCCCCAATATGATGGATCTCAGAACTCATTATCGGCGAGAGTGATGTAAGCTGATTTTGGTAGGTTTTCCTCCCTTGATTGGCACACATATTAGTTACAGAACTCCGCCGAGGTTGTTGGGATCTCCTGCAAATTTTGTGGGCCATTTCTACCAAGTCATGTTGCCTCCGACATATTTTGGGAGATAGTTTCTTGACTATATCTTGGGGGATCGTTCTTTCTTCGTGTTAGCAGAAGCTATGGCCACGACATCGAAGTTGCGTATGCATCTACAAAGGAGATAAATGGAGTATATCGGCAAGGGATGGAGTGCTTTGCACTAATTTTACTGGGTGATTGACTATACGGAGCCCAATGATGAACTATTAATACCCTTTCCTAAAAGAGCGAAGTAGAATTTTGAATTGGCTTGGGGAATCGATAGCATGAACACCGAGGCAAGGCTATGGTTGGCTCAACTGCATTTCAGATATTGTGTATCTGGTGCCTGTTAAGTAGCCAGAGCTACTCTGCGTGTTGAAACTACTGACATGGGAATATCGAGAGTGACTTCTGAAGCCACCATTGGAGAAATGATCTCGAAGACCAACAACTTCACTTCATTGATATTCAAACGAGTTGCATCGCTGCCATATGCAAATTTGATTTCGATTTGGAAGAGACTACGTGGGTCTATGTCCATCTGTGAAAAATGACCTTGGCTATGAGGGCCTTTGCGTCCGTGGTCATATGCAGCAACCTAGAAAACAATCATATGCTGAGAGCCGCAAAGCTCACAGAAAAATCAGCTGGTATCACCGCCCCACATCCAAATGCAGGGTGCGTAATTGCCCGCAGTTCTAATGTTGTTAGGGAAGGTTTTCTGTAGGCCTGATTTTTTCCTTTTTTGGTATGTTTTGGCTTTAAAAGAATCAGTATTCATGGATGAAACAATACCATTACAGTATTTAACTTGCTTTCTATCCATTAGTTTTCCTTGGGAATGTCTCTATATAGGCGCATTTCTGAATGTACCGCGACAGGGTGATGCATATTTCTTTTAGACGTTGTGCCACTCCATGCTAATATGTGCACATATTTTCTAAAAATATCTCGCTTACTGACGATTGGCTTCAAGAGTTCTAGCTTTACAGTAGAAGCGTGGGTAGCAGAACAGTGGCTCAGAAGCTTTCATCTCTGTATCATTGTGGGATCACCCACATTCTGAATTGTGTTGGCTTTTCCTTCATAAAGAAATTTTCAAATGATTTCTACTACAGGACACTCTGGTTCGAATACAGCCCAGACGAGAATCTCACTTGCATTCTATATGATGTTTTGATTTCATCGAGGAGGTTCGTGAGAAAGAATATTGCAGGTTATTTTTGTGATGTTGACAAGGTCTTTTTCAACGCGTAGCTCAAGATACCTAGTGAAATGGAGATTCCACTGTGATAATAATAGGGACGATGAAAAATTGCATCATGATTCGCGGATTTATTTTGTATAAGCAATTAAATTCGGTCGGATCTGCATGTGATCTGATACGGGACCAAAAATGCCAACCGATATGCCTGAAATGCGGATGCAAGTTCTCGGAGCCCGAACTGCGGATCAAAATGTTGGACGCCGATAGTGGCAGCGTTGTGGATGAACCACTCGAAGAAATATAAATTGCACTACGTCAACGTCCAACATCCGGGAAATTTGTGGTACCATGACCATGCCCTCGGCCTCACTAGAGAAATTCTCTTAGCTAGCCTCGTAAAATTCTGCATCATGCCCTTTTTTTTTGTTAAAAGCATATGTGCAAAATAGTTGCGTTGACTGACCACTGCAGATTTTTTTTGATGCATCATGCCTTCAAAAAATGTCACGACATCCTTCATTTTGATATATTTTACCTTTCTATGTTTCAGTTGGACAGATCTGTTGCCATTTTAATTTTAAACTCTTATTGTTGGAGCTCTTTCTAGTGGCTTAGCAGTGGTGGTCACCACTTCCTTCGATGTCATGAAGACAAGGATGATGACAGTGCCTCCTGGTGTACCAACAACAATTATTGCTATCTCCTTTACTATTTTGAAACAAGATGGTCCACTTGGACTTTTCAAGGGATATGTACCTCGTTTCTTTTGGTTTGCATCCCTTGGAGCAATGAAATTTTCTAGCTATGAATTAGTAATAAAGACAATGGATAGGGTAGATGATAATGTTGATGAGTTGTCATAGGAGAAGAGGGAACTTTCATAATGTACATTTTGAACAAGGGTGGAATTTTTTTGTATTTTCTCACCATGTGTGCTCTTTTTATGTACACATTATGTAAAAACTTGGTTTTGAAACATTGGTATTTTTTCCCCTTTGTGCACATATTTGGCACATTAATTACTTGTAATTGCCATGTAAAAGGCCATAGTTTCCATCAGATCTTGGCATCAGAAATTTAGCATGTAAATTGTTGAATGCCATGTAAAACAACCATAGTTTCCACCATGAAAGTCATGATGTAAATTTGTTTATGAAGCATTGTAAAGGCTTGTGTTAGCCACTCTTATGTGAGGAAGAGTGAGAGGCATATTTTTCCGCATTAAGCCTTGTTGGCTTATTTGTAATTAGGTTGAATGAGGAGATTTTCCTAAGCCATTTTGGCATGTAAAATTGACCAATGAATTCTTGGCAAGTGTTGTAAATAGGTATGATCAGCTACAGGTTGCAGCTTTCAGCAAATGCAGGCTTTTGCATTCTGATTCTGACGGACCGCGGTGAAGGAATCTTGTAGGAATGTGCCTTTTCAGGCATTTGTGTTACAACAGTTGCAGGTGTTGGCATTATGTTCTGATTCCAAAGAACGTCAGGTGAAGGATTCATGATGGAATGTGCCTTTCAGAGACATTTTCATATAGTTGAGTTGATTGAAGATCATACTTTTGGAGACCAAAAGTTTTCTTTTTGGGGAGGTTTGATCCAAGACAATCTCCACCAATGAAGAAGTTTACTTTGTGCATCATGAAGACATTTTATGATAGGTGAAAAATTAAGGAATAAGATTAATGCATTATTTCATTTAAAAATTATGAAGTGGATATTGTTCTAAGTGAGTGGAAAATGACTCACCAAAACATTCACTTATTTTCCATTTGAGAAATTAGTTTTATGTGAGAATTGACCTCACAAATAATTTGAGGTTGGGCTTTCTTGCCATAATTGAGATCCTTGAAGTTGGATTTTACCATTTTTTCCTTCAGTAAGTTTTAAGATCCTAGAATCATGGAGCTTGTATTTCCTTAAAATGCCTTGAGATCCTACTATTATGGATTGAGGACTCTTATGGGGAAAAAATATATAAACCCATGATGTGAGCCTTTGAAGGGGGGGAGAAGAAAGGATAGAAAACTTAGCCATATAGAGCCATAGTGCTTGGCTAATGCTCAACCATAGAGCTTGAATGTATGGAAGCTTAATTTGAAGATGAAATATAGAGGATCTGCATCCCAATTGAAGCAGATCCGGAGATGTAGCCCCAGCGAGATGGAGGAGTGAACTTCGTTACCAATTTGGTTGTCTTTATCTTATGTGTTTTGTGCTTATTGATTATGTAAAATTCATTTTATTATGTCTATGTGGACTAACATGATCATTTAAACCTGTATAAGCCATAATCATTTAAAAATATATGAATACCGTACACGAGATGGTTGGGTAGTACTCGACCCTTGATTGGATCACTAGGTGTCTAATCAGCATGATGATCATGATAACATGTCACTGCTCAGATGAGTCACCTTAGCAAGTGGTGAACTCATTTTGACACCCCTATAGTGTGTCTTTGATACGAACTAGGAACATCGTCAAATCATGCATAGTCTGGGACCCCACAGGTGATTCCCTCCAAGTTGTGCACGATCTCCTCCTCCTCACCCTGAGGGGCAACATCGAAATCGCAAGGTATTTGCCTCACTATCAGAGACTTCCCTTCAGTTCTCTCTGGGCCTACATCTGCATAATGCATATATTAATTTTTAGGACATACATACAAAAAAAATCATAATACTCATGAAAATTAAAAATGAGTCTTACCAAGTGCTTCATCCCAATCCTCACCTTGCTGAGACTCTTGTCGTTTTGAATTCGTTAAATGGCTGTGAAATGATATCTACTTAGTATACGTTTACCCCTTTTTCAGGCTGGGATAGATTATTTATGAAAAAGGAATACCTTAGACTATTGCGACTAAGAGGTTCTTTCAGATATTGTTTTCTACATTTTTGGATCTGAGAAACTATTTACGAAAAGGGACATGCTGGATTTTTCTTTTTCGCTTCTTTTCAAACTCTCTAAACCTGAAAAGACATCGAGTTCTCCCTTTGTTAGACTCGTTAAACCCTGATGACATCGGACATCGTCACTATGATGTTCATCGAGTTCCTCCTTCCTAGGGCTCATAAAATGTAATAGGATGGATTTGTCTGAAGGTATAACTTACAGCGCAAGCATATTCTATCCCCTTCAAGTTTTTTTTAAAAAATAATTGGGGTACTCGCTAGAAATGGTGGGGGGAAATTGAACTAGATTTTAGTTGTGTCGGCAGTATGTCGCTCTTGAACATGACACTCGTCTGCATTCGTGTCAAGTTGGGGACATATCATTTGGTCATTCTTGCCTTCATTGGTTTGGGTAATTTTTTTTGACCTCTTATCTGCTCTTTGCCACGTCATCATGACCTCAGATCCCTTGATGTCAAATACTGCCAAATGCAGAGGCATGTCGCTGATATGTTCAAGAGAAGTTTTCCTCTGCAGTTTTCAACCTCCCTCTGATTCTCTATTGGTCTTGATTCACTTTCATCATGTTCCTCTATCTCGTGTCGATGATGTGGGATAAATTATGGCCCTCCTTCAACCAGGTCACTTCCTATCAACTTCAGCTCATTATTTAAGAAGTTGGTCTAGAGACTCCCTACCAGTACCTTGGAGACTACATGCCTCAATGGCAGGTTCTTCGCATTCGACGACAGGTTCACATCATTGTCCTTTGATCAAGTGATTTTGCGGGTGTTCGAAACCAACTCACTGTTCACATTTCGTGGATTGTACTTGTTGTACCTTGAGAGCCCTTGTTATTATTGGTGGTTTCTCTCGTGCATGTTAACAACTTTCATCATTGGTTGGTAATCAGGTGATTTTCTTGCATGTTCGACTTCAACTCACATGTTTGCATGCTTGAAATTGTACTTGTTCGAATCGAGATGGAGCACAAGACCCTAATTTTTGTCTGATAAGATCCAGGCTACAGGATATTATGGTTTATCATGATTTTTTACATGACTCTTTCGATTGGATGGCTGCGACCATACCTAATTCTATTTGTTGATCCTCACTGTTGGATGGTTGCGTCCATACCTCGGATCTCAGTGCATACATGTACCCTATTATGGATGGTTTTTCCCATGCCACATGTTAATGTATCAGATATATCAGTTATATTTGTAATTGCAGGACTTCCGACAGTGTTTTTTAGTTTGAACGCGTTCTCGTAAAACATTTCACCCCTTCCTCTTACTCGGACCTCATGCTTTAGGGGGCATCTATTACACAAAATTTTTTCACTGTCCCTGCAATTCACATCCCAAACATTGGAGGCTCGTTTCTGTGACCAAAATAAAGTGTCATACCTTGCAAAGACCATCATTGCATCCCTTTCCATGAGTACAACATTCCTTTTGTTGACCATTTCTTGAACAGACCATCAAAAACACTTGTTTTTTCCTTGGCGCTGGTAGCCCATTATGCCCTCGTGCCAATGAGGAAGATTAACACTGGCCCCTATGCCAGCTGACACTCTGTCTCAGTTAGCTTCCTGCACCAATCTGTTTATGGAATTTTTTTTTTAAATAGAGGTGAATTTTCCATCATAACAACTCCGTGGGTGAGCATAGGGAGTGGTTCGACTGAATAACCACGGCCTTCCTCCTTTGTCCTCTTGTTTCCACCTTTTGGGGAAAACTCCCAAGGGATAAGGCCTCCCTTCCACCATAGTAGGGATCCCAACCTCCTCCTCTCCCTCTATAAATATATTCATCTGCCATTGATGTGCTAGCTGAACTAAACATATTGTTGCAAAAACTCTGAAGAGATTTCTATTCACTTTGCTAGTAAAATATAGAATGGAAGAGACCCCTATTGAGAGAGCTTAGGCTTATGTCCTCATCCCGTCTGAATTCCCTGAAATTCATTGAGACGATCTTCGACTGAACCCCACTGAAGGAGGCTGTGACGTCAAGGCTTGGTTGTAAATTTTTTTTCTATCAATACATATGCATGACTATTGTCTGGTTCCCATTTTGCATTGATGTATTTTATTTGATGCAATATGCTTAACCCTCCTTGACTGGTTAGTAGTTATGAATGAGATTTTTGTTTCGTATGCTTCACCTGTTTGTTGATCTTAGTGCAGGTATCCAAGCATCACTACGAAAGGATCATGACCCGCCAAGACACGAATCGAGAGGCCACCACTACAACAGCCATGACAACAGCGTTGGACTCTAGGTAGGTTGATCTACCTCGTCTATTTCATTCATCAATTAGGAACCTACACTCTAGCTTTTCTCTTTGTTACTAGACCCACTCTAGTGCTAGAGGGATCGTCTATGTCTACAGAGAGGATTTACCTTCATAACAGCAAGTTACACTATAGTTGATCGTTTGACAGCTCAATGTATCTGTAAAGGAAACACACCAATGACAGTGATCGCCAATTAACACGTAACCATCAATAAGTTCTCATCATGATTATATTACGCTTCACAAATTTTCACTTGGTTGATAGATTCCTCATGCACCGAATGAGGTCAAACATGTTCAAAAATATAAACCTTACAACCTCATAATTCACCACTAAAAGGACTTAGTGGTGTAAATAAGGTATTATTATCATTGAATTAAAGAGGAATCAAGGTAAGAATCTTTTATTTATTAACCAAAAGGTTTGGTGAATTATAATGGAAAGGAAATCATTTGATTATGTTCCCCTAAATGAACTTATGTAGAAAAAATAAGTTTATCCTGAAAGCATTTACCATTAGCAAAGTTATCCACATTACGATATGCAGGGAATTATAAGTTTGGAGATAATTTTTAATCGTTATGGTAGTGTTGAGGTGAAAACTAAACTTCCTTATTTATTTATTTATTTCAAATAATAGGGATATTTTTCATAAATTTTGGCTAAACCGCCTTTTAATATTCTCCTCTTATTCATTTTTTGATTGCTTCATTTTGTTTGATTTTCCACTAGCTATCCAACGATTCTCATTTCATCTCATTTGGTTACGCAGTTTGCAAATGATACTCATCAGAAGTTTTATAATTTTTACGGCCTCGCTAAAAAATGTACAAAATGTATATTATTTTTATTTTTGTAAATTATTGGTAAATATTTATTTTTAGTTAATTTTTACTATCTAATTCATTTTTCGCTAATAATCCTACAAAATCACCACAATCAAATTGTAGAACATTTAAAATTACAGTTCTTTCGGATTTCGTAAATCTATGTCAAATCCTAATTTAAAACAAATTATGAGATCTCAAATCACAAAATTTCAAAGTGGTTATAATTAATGTTGTCATATTTTTAATTATCGAACAGATGTAGTTTATGAAAATTGTACGAACCCACCATACTCCTCACATCACCTCCTCCACCTTCTCCTTCACACTGATACTTCTTAGTCATTCCACCATAACCTCGGGATTTTATTTTATCATAACTTCATTTCAAATAACTCCTTTGGTGTCTAATGGTTAAAAAAAGTTAACATGGTATATAATATATCAGACCTCGACATGTCTTTTATATCAGAAATTTTGTTTTAAGCCTCCGATGAGGCCATCCTCCGAATCTCGAGGTCTTTCATGCCTCTTATGGGCTTGTATAAAAGATTGGTTATGTTAATCTTGTCACATGGGGATTATCATATAAAGGGTTTGAGCCATATGTTTAATAAAAAGTCCTCCCTCCATTTATAAAGACTCGTGAACATGGACCAAAAGCCACTTTGACCCATCCATATGGGACCAATAGCCACTTGATGAATGACATGTGCCTTATATTGGTTTTTAATTAATTTTTTTATTATTTCAATTAATATACTATTTAATTCAATTATTTATTTTTTAATTAAATTTTAAATTAATTAATTGTAATTTTAATTTTTAAATAATTTGTATATAATTAATTAATTTATAATTGTAATTAAATTGTATATAATTAATTTAATAATTGTAATTAATAGGAAATTAATTAATTTTAATTGTATTTAGAATTTTTAATTATTTTTTCTAATTTTAGGTTGGCTATGTATTTTTCTAGAACTATGACAGTTTTTATACTCCAATTTTGGAGGCTCATAACTTGAGTTGTATTTGGCCAAATGAGGTTAAGGATGGCTCATTAGATAGATAAAATGATGGAAAATATTTTTGAAGTGGTTGAATGATCAAATTAGGTCATTAACTGAGTCTAAAATTTAGCAGAACATTAAGCTCCAAATTTGTAACCAAAACTAATTTTTTGAGTTTAGTTTTTGGATTTCCATTTGCCTAAAGCCTCTATTGATTGCAGATCCATTCGATTTTGTCTTTTTTTTACCAACAATATCTTTACATGGGTCAATGGGAAGCTCATATTTATTTTTATTTAATTAATTAATTAAATTTTGATTAGAGATGTTTGCTTTCCAGATTTTGTATTTTTTATTTTGATTTTCATTTTAATTTACTTTCGATTGGTTTTTGACAAGGGAGCAGTTGGAAGGATGAGGAAGAAAATATTTGGAATGATGGAATTACTCCAGCAAGACAAGAAAGGGATTTTGGGTCAATCAAAATTATTGGAGCAAATTTGTTTCTCCCACAACTCTCTCATTATGGTTTTCATTTGTAATTACAAATAAGGCTTTTAGAGCATGAGAAAAGGACCTCTTCTCTGAAACTAGAGGCTCTAATAGAACTATTTTAATAGGATATTATATTTGTAGGTAGGAGGAAAACTTCATATCCTAGGTTAGAGGAAAATTCTCTGATTTATGTTTGTTGTGCATTTTCCCTATTGTAATGTATTGTGAGGTGAATTGTGGAGAGAAAGAGCATTTTTAGTTCTAAAAGGGAAGCTTTGTTTGTCACTTCTGTTGGAAATTTCTCGAAGGAGATGAAGTTGCTCAAGGACAGTGAATTGTAATAAGATTTTGGTATGATTTAATAAATTTTTATCTCAATAGACTATTGTTTGAATTGTAAAATTAATCTTCCATTTCCAGAATTTCCTTAATTGATTTAAGTTGTTGTTCTAAATAGTGTATATATTTTGATATTAAGCATTATTGTCTCAGAATTAACTTTATGCTATTGAATTTGCATAGGATTTATCTCTCAGGAGAAGAATAGAATTAAAATCAATATGAATTCATTGAGATTGGAAGATGCTGGACAGTAGTTATTTATTATTCAATTACATTCATTTTTTGGTTTCTTTTTCATTAATTAAATGAAATATTTCTTTGATTGATGAAAATTATTTAATGGGTTCAATGATATAAACATTCGTCTTCCACTTATCAGTTATTCCATCTGCTCTTGAATTGAGAAATGGTTATCCTTTTCCCAATTTGAGATAGGGTTATTTTTTCTTGCATTCTAGGATAAGTTTGCATTTAGATTAATCATTACATTTCTATAATTCCTTTTATAAAATAGGAAAACCTTAATTGTTGTTTGGTTGAGCCCTAGATCGGCCTAAGGATCACTTTCTTACCTGAGCTCAGCAAGATGGCTGATCTGATGTCTCTTCTCTATTGGTAAGTAAAAGACATACTTTAAGTCAACAGAGATAAAGAGAAGGTAATTGGACCTAGTTTAACCAGTTGGAACCACCATTCCAAACGGAAAAGGAGTTGTTTTAATTTATCGATTGGGTGGTCTCACTTATAATGTTGAATGGTCATTTTGGGCCATCAACATTTTTGGCGTTAGAAGGAGGGCCCGACAACTAGCCCTCTTTTAGAATTTTTTTATTTTTATTTTTTAAGTTTTTATTTATCATAATGGATTCTCTCAAACTTCCAATTTGGAGTTGTATCTCTAGACGTGCATCTACCAATACTCAACCAGAAATATTAATACACTTGTCAAAGGTAAATTATAATGGTAATAATAATTTTTTTTCATTTTATCATGCCTTACAATTTATTCAAAATTTTACAAATTCTAATTTTCATGATATTGATGAAGGTATTCTATGCAGGATTTTTACTCTTACATTCTAAGGAAAAGCCAAAAATTGGTGTCAATCTCTTTCAGTTGTCTCTATTCCCAATTGGAATCAATATATCACAATGTTCCTTTATAAATTTGACAATTATGGTTATGAATAAGTATGTGATGAATTTGAAGATTTACGAAGGTTTGAAAATTAATATTTCATAGATTTTTCTATTAGATTTCGATTAAATTGTTAAAAATTCAATGTTGAAGATAAATGTTCGTAGATTGAATTGTTGAATTGGTTTGAATATATTTGTTCTCTTCCTTGCATTCCCAATCCATATGAAGTCATTACAGCCTTTGATGAATCTTCTTCAACTTGTATTAACATGATTGAAAATTCTAATATGGAGGTGCATACCAATCATGATGAAGTTGCCTCTTCCATGTATGATAAAATCCTTCATTTATTTCACACCTCTTATAGTATTAACGATGCCTTTTATGCACTCTCTCATGTTAGTGAATCACAATCACAAATCTTGGAAAATTGTGTTAATCAAACACAAGAATATACCAACAACAATCTTGGAGAAATAGCTACCTTGAAATCAGAAAATCAGCCTGAAATTAATTTAGAAAATAATTCATTAAATCAGCAAGCTCAAGTATAAATCAAAGATTCTAATATTCAATTTGTTGTAAAAATTTATGAATTTGTTCATGATGATGAAATACAAAATTCAAGGAAGTCGAACAACATTTTTTAGGAAAGAATAAGTAGTCAAGTGAATTATTAGGAATCTGAAAGTTGTAATGGAGAAAATGCACAAGACTCTGCAAATAGACATATTTTCAGGTTCATAATTTCTAACTCATGTTTTTCTCTTTATCCCGATAATTTTTCTGATATTGATTTATCTCCTCTTTGCATTAATATTATTCTAGAAAATAGAGAGGCTAGTTTAAATGAATTTCCTATTAATTCTTATCACGATAGAGAGATAATTGATCATTCTTGCGATATTGGTAGAGATGTCCTCAATATTCCTTCTTATATTGATATATCCTATGGGAATGAAGGGAATCCTAATGAATTTTGTGAAGTTGTTTATGATTATTTCTTTAACATTGAGTATGTTGATTTGTCCCTTCCCTATTAAATCCTCATGTTCCAAATCAAACTATACTTCAAAATGAAGAGAAACTCAATACAAAAATTGTTCCAATTGACTCAAATTTTCAAACATTTAATCATACTCATGATTTCAACATTCAAAAACCTATCCCAATCTACGATTCTTATGATGATCAAGCTCTCATTCGTATTCATAGTCCTAATCCTCTCTCTAATTCACAAGTTGGTGTGTGCGATCATTCTAATTATAATATTTTGGAAAATTCTTGTGATAAGGAAATTGTTTCAAATCAGTCCCAATTGTGTAAACTACGATTTGATTTTATTGTTTTTTCTTCATATATTTTTGTTGTTTCTAGATTTGTTTGTTGTTTACATTTTTCACTTTCTAAATGTCATTTGTTGGCATATTGAGCAATTAAATGTTGAAAATTCACAATGTGCATTACTTGAATTTGAGGAGTATATCAGAATTTAAATCAGGACCATCAAGAGTTGTTGATATTCCAATTCTATTTGAGGTTTACATCTTGTTAGTTTATTTTTCCTACTAGAGAGCATTATCAACATGAATCAACACTTGTGATTGCATTGATCCAATATGACCAACTATCTAACCCATTTGAATATCTTCTGATAGACTTACTAAGCCTCTATCCACACTACATTTATCCATTTCAAAGCTATTTGGAAATATTTCCTACACAGAAGATTGTTAATAATTTGACATATGTACATAAGACTTACAATTTCATGTAGGTCATTGTATCTAAAAGTGAATTTCCACAATATTTCATGTTATCCGCTCCTTTGAACCTCTTCATATCATTAATGGAAATTCATCCATATTTCTATGATCCAATTGAAATTCAGTTGGAAAGGAAATTTCAAAGGAAGGTGATTGTAATTAAGTTGCTTCTTGTAAATATGATAGAAATTAGTGTACATACTATATTCAAATTTATTTTTGTTCCTTTAACTTTATTCTTGTTACTAATGTTTTACCCATACATACATGCAAGAGTAAAAAAAAGAGAATGGTTACATTATAAGTATGATTATACTTATTCATGTTTCCTTTCATTCAGTTAGTATTAGGAATATATTAATTTAAATGTATATCATTTTCTTGTTTCTAGATTTTCAATAAGTATATAACGAGCCTATTATGCTTCGTTGCTCCATTATCCAACAAAGAGTGTCCAAAAATTAGTATTTATTATTATAGATTTTTTTATTCTTCTTGGTGAAGCTTCATCACATTGTTGAAATTCGCAAAGAAAATCAAAAAGGGTGAAGTTTCAAAGAATCTTTACAATCAAGTGTTCTTGAAAAAATCATTTTTCAATTCATAAGAATTTCTATATGTCACTTTTCCCACTCTTATTCCTTAGGAAGAAGATGAAAATTGAAAGCTTGTTATTTATCATTTTAATCTAGATTGGATGAGTAGATGATTTTGAACATATGCAAATTTTGAAAAATGCATGGGAGAACTTGAAGATTCATGAGGTAAAATTTCAGTCAATATTCTTCCAGGTATGCATTGACATGTTCATCTTCATTTGTTGTCGATTTCTCTTTTCATTAGATTACTTATTCTTCTTTTTTTTCTTCTTTTGTATGTCTTCATTGGCTTGATTTTGGAGACATGAGATCAGCGAGCATTCAACCATTTCTAGACCATTAACATGTTCAGGGAATTTTTTTATGTCTCATAAGAAATAGTTTTTCTTTGTGCTCTGAATGCTTATCTTCATATTTCCTTGCTTTGAAAATTTACTGAGATGATTCAATAATCATATTCTACCTCTCATTGATGCATCTGAAATTAAATTCTTGTTCAAATTTTTCACAAGCAAAGGAAAACTTCACAAAAATATACAGTAAGTTCCACCTTTACCTATTATGAACCACACATTTGCCAAGATGATTTTAACCTCTGCATTGCATTCATTCATTTTAGTCACATTTATTCCTTTCAAAATGATAAAGAGTCTCTAATTGGGTGTGTGCACATGGATCTCATCGTTGTGCCTTCATTAGACATACATCCTCACATGTAGAGTTCAACCCATTTTTACTCTTCTCGGAAATATTTTTGGCTAATAAAAATTTCATCATCTATGTCTTGTTTACTTTTTTTCCTTGTTCCGTTATTGGATTCCTTTTTCATCATCTCAACCATATTTTACTATGCATATAAATTTTCTTTTCAAAGACACTTTTTACGCAGCCAATATCATAATGCATCAGTTGGTGAGGATATTTGTAACAAGTAAAGGTAATAGATCATGTGCAAACAATTTTTTAAATCTCTTGTAGTTTTCTTATTTCTAGTATATCATTTATCAAGTAAAGATTCAAGTCCTATCCTTGTATTCACAAACTATTTTTGCATTATTGGGGTCTTCTTCTTGATTCTTGACATTTTATGAAAATCATGGAGCACATTTCTAAAATATAAAATCCGAAATATAAAGAGAACAATTGTCACTGCAATTCATAAAGAAGCACATCTTCTTTTTTGTTTCCAATGGGTTTTTTCACTTTTGATTCCTTGAAAGTGAGACATCATTTTCTAGTTTTAGTTATTGCTTTAATTTATATTTAATAAATGATAGTTTTGGGTCAATGAGATTTCAAAAATACATATCTTCATGCTTTTACTTCCAATTAAAATAATAAGTTATCTTTTGTTGGAGAAAACGATCTCAGGTAAAATTAAACGAAATTTTCCAATGGTAAGTGTCATACACCCATTGTCTTCCTATTCCACTTCTTTACATTTTGTTTTCAGTTTTGTTTTTGTTGATATATATCTCTATTTTGCAGGACCTCAAGAATTGTTTTCCACACCCCTGCTAGCTCAGATTTTGCACTCAGCATCCTTTGTTTTGTGTGCTTTCGAATTTTTGGAAAAGTAGTAATGATCCTTATCGAATCAGTTAAATAGGGGAGCTTCTAAACCTTTAGTCTATTTCTAAAGCATTTTTTTTATCATAAAAAGGTTAAGATCATTTTATGCAGGTTTTTCTTTAAAATAAGAAAAATTGCAACATGCAAAGACTTGTCATTTGGCTTAATGACTGTTATTTCCCTTTAGTTTCAAAGCTTGTTGTTCCTAAATCTGCAAGATAAAATTCAATAGATTCTCAACATAAAATGAACACACACATCCTTATCTTCTTTTACTCTTTTGTTGAGACATTTGTATAATTATTCTTGTTGGGTTTGTCTTTAATTTGGACTTTTCTTTCAGCTTTTCATGTTTGGATTTGTTTCTTTCCTCTTTCATTTTAGTTCCAATTTATTTTTCACTTTTGACATTGCTTATGATTTTATTTTTGTGACTCCACCAAGATTTATGAGGAAGGAATTTTCCTCACCCAAATTTGGTTGGCATATATGAGAAATTTTTACTCTGTTAATTTCATGAGTTTCATTTACAATTAAAGGTATATATTTATGGAATCCTAAAGCCCTCTTTCTTTAAATATTTTTCATGCAGGAACATGTATCATTTCTAAATGATATAGTTCACCTTTTTAAGGAAAGAATTGACTCTGAGTTTAACTCAATAGATCCTTCCCATCCCTCCACTTTGTACAAAAACCTCTGAATGATAGTCATAGAAGTCAAAATTATGGAAGTATAATATCCATTAACATAAGTCTCTATTACCATCCCACCTCTTTCATTTATGCATGTCATCAATTAAAATATCGCAAATGTGCTTATCAAAAGGGTGATCGAAAGAGGAAGCATGGGAAATACAAGTAAACCCGTTGGGGCTATGGACACTCGCTGGAAGTGGGGCCATGCTTGTATGGCATAACAGACAACTTCACCGGGGTATTGTTCATGCTCGCTGGCAATGAAGCAATGTCATATACCATTCATATCAATGGATATATCTTTTATCAAAACACTCATATTTGTACATTCTTCTATTTCTCATACGATGTAATTTTAAAATATTTTTTTCCCAAAATTTGTTTTCATGATTTTAGGCTCAGTCTATTTTGAGTACTTACCTTTTTGAACCTATATTGCTTAATTTATTTAATATGGGACCCATGCGAAATGTTTTAATGCTTGACTGCTTGATGGAATCCATTATTTTTAACCTTTGGGTAAAGTAAAGTTGATCATCTTTTATCCAGAGATAACTAGTTCTTCCCCATGTGTCACCATTGTTGAGGTGAAAACTCAACCCCCCTCCCCCTCATTTTTGACTTATTTATTTCAAATAATGGAGACCATTTTTATAAATTTTGGCTAAATCTCCTTTTAATATTTTATTTTGGTTAAGTGTTCGACAATTTTTCATTTTCATCTTATTTCTCTTCTAATTGCCTCAGTGTGTTCAATTTTATTCTAACTTTGCAACGGCTCTCCATCTCATTTTGTTACACGGTTTGCAAATGGTGTTCATTTGAAGTTTGATAGTTTTTATCCGCCTCGGCTAAAAAATGTACAAAATGTATATTCTTTTGATTTTTGTAAATTTTTGGTAAATATTAATTTTTAGTTAATTTCTACAAAGTAATTCATTTTTCACTAACGGTACTAAAAAATCACTATAGCCAAATTGTAGAGTAATTAAAATTATTATGCTTTAAGATTTCGTAAATCTATGTTAAATCCCAATTTAAAAGAAATTACGAGATCCAAAATCTCAAAATTTCAAAGTTGTTGTAGTTCATTTTATCAAATTTGTAATTACCAAATTATTGTATTTTATGAAAGTTGTCTCACTCCACTATACTCCTCACCTCACCTCCTTCACCTTGTCTTTCACACTATACTTATCACTCATTCCATCAAGGCTTCGAGATTTTATTTTATTGCAACTTCATTTAAAAACCTCTGATATGGCTTATTCTCTCACCTTCGATGACATGTTTCTCTCTCCTCCGATAACATATATCATACCTCGACTCAAAAATTATATCAGGACCTCTTTTAATATACATCCAATATTTTCAACTCCTCTGATGCCCAATGGTTTAACTCCTCTGAGGTGGTTAAAAAAAGTTAACATGATATATAATATATCGAACCTATGCATGTCTTTGATATCAGGACTTTCGTTTTAAGCCTCTGAAGCCATCCTCTAATTCTCGAGGTCATTCATGCCTCTAATGAGCTTGTATAAAATATTAGTTATGTTAATGTTGTCACATAGGGATTATCATATAAAAGGTTTGAGCCATATGTTTAATAGAAGGTCCTCCCTACATTTATAAAGGCTCATGAACATGAACCAAAAGCTACTTTGGGCCATCCATATGGGACCAATAGCCACTTAATGAATGACACATGTGCCTCATATTTGTTTTCAATTGATTTTTTAAATTATTTTAATTAATATAATATTTAATTCTATTTAATTTTTAATTAAATTGTAAAGTAATTGATTGTAATTCTAATTTTTAATTAATTTGTATATAATTAGTTAATTTTATATTTGTATTAAAGTGTATATAATTAATTTAATATTTGTAATTAATTAGCAATTAATTAATTTTAATTGCACATCTATTTAGATTAGAATTTTAATTAAATTTTTATAATTTTAGTCTAGATATGTATTTTTCCATAACTGTGACAATTTTGACACTTTGACTTTGGAAGCTCATAAGTTGAGTTTTATTTGGGCAAATGAGGCCCAAGATATCTCGTTAGATAGATAAAATCATGGAGAATATTTATGAAATGGTTGCATGATCATATTAGGTCAATAACTTAGTCTAAATTTTATAATAATAAAAATAATCTCCAAATTTGTAACAAAAACTAAGTTTCTAAGTTTAGTTTTTGCATTCTCAGTTGCCTAAAGCCTCTATTGATTGAAAATCCATTCGATTATGTCCTATTTGACCAAAAATATCTTTACACAGATCAATGGGAAGCTCATATTTCTTTTTAGTTATTTATTTAATTAAATTTTGATTCGAGATATTTGTTTTTCATATTTGGTATTTTTTATTTTGATTTGTGTTTTAATTTACTTTTTATTGGTTTTTCGAGCAGTTGGAAGGATGAGGAAGAGAAGATTTGGAATAGTGGAATTACTCCAGCAAGTGAGGAAAAGGAATTTGGGCCAATCAAAATTGTCGGAGCAAATTTGTTTCTCACACAACTCTCTCATTATGGTTTTCATTTGTAATTATAAATAATACTTTTAGAGTATGAGCAAGGGGCGTCTTATCTACAACTAGAGGCTCTCATAGCACTATTGTAATAGGAGATTATAGTTATAGGTAGGTGGAAAACTTCAGATCTGAGGTTAGGGGAAAACTCTTTGATTTATGCTAGATGTGCTTTTGCACTATTGTAATGTATTGTGAGGTGAATTGTGGAGAGAAAAAGCATTTTTAGTTCTAAAAGGGAAGCTTTGTTTTGCACTTCTATTGAAAATTTCTCCAAGGTGTTGAAGCTACTCAAGGAAAACAAATTGTAATGAGATTTTGGTATGATTTAATAAGTTTTCGTTTCAATACACTATTGTTTGAATTGTAAAATTAATCTTTCATTATCATAATTTCCTTAATTTATTTTAATTTTTGTTCTAAATAGTGTATGGATTTTGATTTTAAGCATTATTGTCTTATTATTAGTTTTATGTTATTGAAGTTCCATATGAGTTATATCTGAGGAGTAGAATGGAATTAAAATTAATTTGAAATCATTGAGATTGGAATAAGTTGGGCAATAACTATATATTGTTCAATTACATTTTTGTTTTGGTTTCTTTTTCATTAATTAAATGAACTATTTCTATAATTGATGAAAATTATTTAATGAGTTCAATGATATAAATAGACATCTTCCCCTTATTAGGTAGTCCAACTACTCTTGAATTGATAAAGGGTTATCATTTTCCCAATTCAAGATAGGGTTATTTTTTCTTTTATTCTAGCATAATTTTGCATTTATATTAATCATTACATTTATAGAAGTCCTCTTATCAAAGAGATAAACCTTAGTTGTGGTTTGGTGGAGCCCTAGATCAACTTAAGGATCACTTTCTTTCATGATCTTAGCAAAAGGGTTGATCTTATGTCTCTTCTATATTGGTAAGTAAAAGACATATTTTAAGCCAAAAAAGATAGAGAGAAGGTAACTGGACCTAGTTTAACCAGGTGGAACCACCATTCCAAATGGAAAAGGAGTTTCTTTATGTTCCCAACAGGGTGGTCTCCCTTATAATGTTGAATGGTCATTTTGAGCCATCAATAGGTAGGTGTCAGTGTATCTGAGGCCTAATTTATAGTATAATATAGGTAAACTCTTACATGGTGAATTCATCAAAATAAAATTTGGATAACTCTTATAAATAATAACAAAAATTATTGTTGAGTATGGGAAGATTTTAGTGTTAATTACCTATTCAAATGTAATTAGTAATTAAATTTTATTTTTTTTAACTATCAAATACTTAAAATTTTAAATTTTGAATATCATTAATGATATATACATAAATTTTAAAATGTCCAGTTCTAAGGCTCAATTAAGCTCCTAACTTGGGTTTACACAGAAGCTCGATCAATATTTATCTCTAATACTCGATTGAGATTTTTTTAGTACTCGGGGAACTTGATAAAGCGCTTAAAAATGGCTCAATCAAGAATTTAAAATTTCTTGATCGAGCACCCTTTTTTCACCAAAATGCACCCTCGTTTCACTAAAAATTGTAACCCAGCTCCATGATTTCACCCATATTATTACTGATGGAATCAAAAGAGTCTGTGGAGTGTCCATATTTTTGTAACTCATAAGTTGGAAGATATTATCTAAAATGGGTTCCAAACTCGAGGAGAATTTGAAAAAGGATATTGTATTTCTTTCATTCTTTATCCATGCATCAACAGATGGATACTCTGTTACGCCTGGCATTCGAGGATAAGAAATTTGAGAGTTACAATTTTTTTTCTAGAGTAGAGGACATTAAGAAGTTTTTAAGGAATATGGGATTATGCCTCAATGATATAGATTCTCACCTGAGTCATGTGGAGAAATATGTGGTGTCATATTTTGCCTCATGAGATAGGACTGAGCCTCCTAGAGACCAAACTGATTCACCAGTTAATAGTAATCCAAATCCTATGTTTATCTCGTCTGATTAAGTTTGACATATGTTTTTCAAATTTTCTTTCCTTTTGTGAAGATAGTTATGGTATTGTTAATCAGTTTATAGTTATCCTCTGGTGAAATATGTGGAGCAACGTAGCTCTTTTTGGAGGTGTTTTATTTGGAATGAAATTGGTTGGTATAAACAATGTTTTGCGAAATTTCAGCACAATGGAGCCCATCTAGTTCTCGTACTCACCTTTCCCTGTGGTGGTAATGCACGAAGTTTGGCACATGCAACGGGGTTTCTTTGGTCATAAGGGCTATGTTTGAAAGGAAATTATTGTCTTCTCTGATTTGGCTCTCTTTGTTGGTGATGGTGGTAGGTTTGGGCTGCGTGAATGTTTCATGATTTGATATGAATGTATGTCTTGTTTGTGAATCTCTCTCGAAGTGTCCAAAAGTATAGGAAGTGAAATTATTATGATGTTCCTTGCACTATGGATATAGCCATATTTGAGCATTTTCTCATGATGTAATCTTGATTTTCACAATGAAAAATATTTCTTTTATTTACAAAAATAAAAAAGCAATTATCTCATATATTTAATTAATTATTTAATTTTTTATTTCATAATATTTTTAAAAAAATCAAATTTATAATATAACTAATATAGTTAATCAATTACAGATGTTTCAACATCAAATTCCTACACATTTCATCATGACTCCTCGCAAATATTTTAGCATCAAATTCCAACACAGCACCAATACCGTTAAATCATTTTTTTTTTTTTAATATATCACATTATTTTTTTATTACAAATTTGAAGTAATAA
This sequence comes from Pinus albicaulis, assembly GCA_034641835.2. Lineage (NCBI taxonomy): Eukaryota > Viridiplantae > Streptophyta > Pinopsida > Pinales > Pinaceae > Pinus > Pinus albicaulis. Next base: position 579,991,588 of record CM076578.1, on the reverse strand, counting down.
TTCATTCTGAGAGAAAGTTTCGCCCAAATGACTGGCCAATATTTTCTCCATTTCCTTAACTCCGTGCATATGTGTGGTGACGTCACTTTTTAATGTTAATATCTTAACTTTATTAAAATAGATTCTAAATTAATATTTTTCTTTTACTTTTCTTTTTAATTGTTTAGGTAATTTAGTTTTCTTTACTTTCCCTTTTCAATAGTTTAGGTAGAGTTTAAGTTGGAGATGGATTGTGAAGGAGGATTCAGAATCTCCACAGTGTTCATTTTTAACGTCAACGTTTCGAGTCTAACCAAGACTCATCATCAAGACTTAGACTTGTCCAGAAGAGAGACAGATGGAAGGGATAAATATAATCACAGGAATGGAAGAGGAAAAATAAATGGACAACTAGAAAAAGTACCAGATGGATTATTGTTAAATGAAAAATAAATGAATAAAATAGTTTATTTGGTATACATGTGGTTTCTCCACAAATTTTACATTAAAATTTGATAAATATTCGATCAATAAATTTCATAAAAAGTTTGCTCAAAGATTTCTCTTCATCCATTACTCTTTATTATAAAAAAATATTTAATAAACAAAATATATATATATATATATATATATATATATATATATATATATATATATATATATTATTTTATAAAATATTTATATTACTTTCATAAATAAAATTAAAAATAATATTTTTTAATTAAAATTTATATAAACATAAATTATATTTTCATATCATGTATTTCATTGTTAATATTTTTAATTTACAATAATAATTTCAAACATTTTTCTATTAACAAAATAACATATATTTTAAAAATAAATATTTTAAGATTTGTATTTCTTTCTAGTATTTTTTATTAAAAATTAGTTGGGTTATATTTATCTTAATATTACAATTTGGGATTGATAAAATTATTGTCTTTATTAAAACATAAATTGCATAGCCTTTAATAAATGTAAATTAGATCAACACAAGAAAAATTGTCTATAAACACAGCCTTTACAATATGATCACTAAGGTTTCAGGTTACAAATGGGAAAGGAGAATTCATATGAAGAGATACTTGCCATAGCTATTCAAGTTCAACCTTATGTTATGTTCAATTAAATCATAATATAAGCATTGAAACTGTAAATTTACATGGAACAATATTACTACCAAAAGTAAGTTATGTTTAAATAAATAAAACAATTATAAGAAGCCTCTATGCCAATATACACAAGCAAAAAAGAGAGAGACAAGGGAGGAGAAATGAGCTTGGGAAAATGAAAGGTTCGGGAACATAAATTAATTAATTAATTAATATATATTCTAATTTTTATTATATAAAATATTTAAATTATTTTCATAAATAATAAGTATTTTTTTTAATTAAAATCTATATTAAGATAAATTATATTTCCATATCATGTATTTCATTGTTGACCTTTATAATTTACAATAATATTTTTTATATTTTTTCTATTAACAAAATAATATATATATTAAGAATAAATATTTTAAGAATTTTAGTTTTCTTGATATTTTTATTTAAAATTTGGTTAGGTTATATTTATTCTAATTACAATTTTGGATTAATAAAATTGTTGTCTTTATGAAAATATAAATTGCATGGTCTTTAATAAATGTAAATTAGATTATATTAGAAAATTTGGCTATAAGCACAATATTTACAATGATCACCAAGGTTTGAGGCTACAAATGGGAAAGGAGACTTCATGTGAAGAGACCTTTATGATCGCTATTCAGGTCCACCCTTATGTTCAATTAAGTCATAAGATAAGCACTGAAATTGTCAACTTACAAGGAAGAATTTTAGGTCCAAAAATAAGTTATGTTTAAAAAGATAAAACAACAATAAGAAGCATCTTTGCCAATATACACAAGAAAAAAGAAAAAGAAAAAGAGAAAGACAATGGAGGACAAATGAGCTTGGGGAGGTTGAAGGATTGGGAATGTTTAACCTTCTACCATTTCCGGAGCTAAGACATCTTTCTATATATTTTTTTCCTACATGGGAAGAGTCATTGCTTGGCTAATAATGAAGAAAAACATTGCTCAAACTATAAAATAAGCCTAACAGAATGTAGTCTTCCCATTGCGACATAGTACAATACCTAGCCAAATCCAATTAAATGTTGGTTTTCCCATTTGTGTTTCCAAGGTAAATTTGAGTTCTTAGATGTGAATCTAATTTTTTTCTAGGTTTTTTTTATCTATCTAAGTGTTTGAAATGGAACTACTCTCTATTTTAATAGTTTCCTATGTTGATTACGTTAATACCATTTCTTTACTAGCTATTATTTTGAAGTTTTCTTCCATAGATACATTTCCCATGAGTTAAATAACTAATACAATAGCTCTTTATTATCCTTAGTTCATCCATTAAGGATATGGGAGATCAAGTTACCTCATTCCAAGGTCATTTCAAAAGTGTAGAGAAATTTTATTTTGGTTTCTTCATGGTAATTGCTGAATTTCTCACTCCTATAGGTTCCAATTTGATTCCCTGAGTTGAAATTGTTTTGTTGGTTGGAGTTCTATCACTCCCCATAGGATATACTCTCACTCAAGGTTGTAATTAACTTATTGGTGGCATCTTATCACATTCTATAGGCCATACACTCGCAAGGATATAATTTATTTGCAATCTAGTGTATTATCTCTCCCCATAGGTTATATGCCCTTCCCATAGACTATACATTGCAACTTCACTATTGTTTAGACAATTTATCTCTCCTATGGCCTATATTATCTTCCCACATGGCATGTCTCTTTCTCCTACAATATGACAATCCTTCCCATATGCCAAATATTCCCTTTCACATATTTTTGCAATTGTGTATTGAATCAAAGTTTTGGTTTGTGTGACAATTCATCATTTTGTTAACTAAGCTGAGTCATAAGAAAATATTTTTTTCTTCAAAATAGTTATAAAGAAAGGCATCTGACACACGAGTTCCTTATTCATTATTTGGCTTTAAAATCAAAAGTATGTTTAAAATGGAGAATGAGTATTTCATGTTTAAAATGAAAGAGAGTATATGCAAAATATACCATTCATATGGCAAGTGAAACATAGTGTGGTTGAGAGAGTGTTGTATGTGTACAATTGCATATTGATTTTGTCTTCCAATTGTCCTCATGGAATTATAAAGAGTCGAAATTGAATATTTTGATGTTTATTTTCTAATACTATAAATTTTTTTTGGTTCATATTGACATTTTAGTTGGGTAAACAAATCTATAGGGACATAATTGAATTTTCTATGTAGTTAGTTGCTGACCTTGGTTCCTTCTGCAAATGATATAGCTCAAAACCAATCTTAACAAAGAAAAAGGAGCATTTACTTTGGCTTCTTGAGGCATAAATACCTTAAATTTTTAAGCCCCATAAAAATATGTGTTGACAAAACATATAGCCCATAAACCAACCTTTTATAGATCATATGGTATCAGAGATCAACTACCTGTAGTGACCATAGAAGCAGACAAGAGTCATTCCTAAGGCTAAAAAGAAGTAGTGATCCAAGAATAACAAGGGGACATTGTGGATAATATGAGAAATAATATCTCGAGGTTAGTTTGAACTATTCAAAGCATAATTTCCATGTTTACATCAATGGTAACCCCATTGTTAGTAGAGAAGCCTACAATTCCAAAATATGTTGATCCAGTTCTTGGGAGAATTACTACCTTAAATTTGGCATCAAATGATTTTATTCAAACCAAAAATGATTGATGAATCAATGTTCAAGCATAATACCTCAAGGGAGACAAGAAAAAAAAACTAATAAATCACATATATACTAACAAAGACACAAGAGAAATAGAAAAAAAAAAGTAAAAAATTAGAAGGAATGAAATGAAAAAAAGTTTGTGATACTGACAAAAGAATCAACAAATTACATCATTTTATGCAAGTGTTGTGATTGAAATTGACACACTTAAGAGGACTATTGAAAATTCCACCCTGAGAATCTCACCAAACATTTATATAAGAATAAGGAGAAGGAATTGATATAGTATATACCAAGGAATGGTGAAAAAAAACTTGCTCCTAGAAGGAAATACTAGTTTCATTAATATTTATAAAGAGGTGGATCTATTTGGTTTCAATCACAAGGATGAAAAGGAGATTTCCAATTTATTCTCAATCCACTACAAGGAAAAGACCCTCTAGCAAATGTTTTTTAGGAACCCCTTATAAAAATACCCCAGACATCTCGTTTGTAGTGAAGGCTACTAAAGGTGGCTGGTGGGTGGAGGTTTTTGCGGATGTTTTTCCTCCAGTGCACTTATCATCCTAAACCACACCGGTGTGTTCAACTAGAGAAAGCACTGGTGCGCAAAAAACATTGGCACATCGGGACACCATGCGCTCTGTAAAAACCCGCCTTATGTGTCTTATTATTGTAGCGCACCAGTGCTTTACAAAGTTTCCACACCGGTGCGTCCTAAAACCCCGTGCCAAAACTGAAATAGCCCCATGCAAACTTAAGAAACCACACTGGTGTGCCTATAAAAACCTGTGCACCAGAACAGGGTTAAATAAAAAAAAAATTATGGCCAAAAAACCACATTTTTCACTTTTTTGTGCAGCAGAGATCTCAATCACCAATGAAAATTTTCCTTGTCTGAGGCGCCCTGACATCGGTGCTCCCATTACACGCACTGCTGATGTGCATTTCCCACCATCTCCATTTTGAATTTTGCAAAACGGTGGGAAAATTTATTTTTGCAAATTCTACATTGAATATGCCTCCTCGACAGCCAAATGTGCAGGTATTTTTCTTTTTTTTCCATAGTTAATCCTTTTAGTGGGTTAGAAATGTAAATTAGCTTAAAATTAACCTTTTTTCCCCCCGTGCGGTGTGCTCGAGTCGTTTGGCTCGAACCGGTTCACAGTGTTGCCTATAAATTTACAGGTCGTACCACCACCGGTGCTAACGATATCCACACCGGTTCCGGGGGGTACCAAAAGGTGCACCGGGATTTTTTTTAATTTAAAAAATGTGTGGTTCGGTCAGCTACTTGGCCACACCATTGACCCTGTCAAATAGTGGGAATGAGGTGCGTTGACGGAAATATCCGCCCCAAGGCGGATAATTTTGTCAGCGCACCACATTTTGGCATTTCAACTTAGTCAACGGTGTGGCCTTGTTAAATACCACACCGTTGACTATGTATTGATGTCAAGACAGCGATGCACTGACCAAACTATATGCCTTGGGGCATATATTTTGGTCAGCGCACCACCCTCTCGACACTGGTTCATAGTCAACAGTGTGGGCTATTATACCACTGCACCGTTGACTTTGGAAAAATACCAGGAGGGCGACGCACTTAAAATTTTCAATTGCACCGCCTCTAGTGCAATAAAAAAATTTGTGTGCACCGCCTTCGGTGCATGACAATAAAAGATGCACCATGATCGGTGCATGCCTGTATTTTGTGGCACACCGACTGATTTTTTATTTTTTTGCAAAAAAATATATATATGTATATTCCTAAATACATGTCTCATTTAATAAAAAAATGTATTTAATATGTCAATCATTCAGAGACATGAAAGGAGAGAAGAAAGGGAACAACAACAACAACAATAGGTGGACCTGTATAACATGGTTCACATGTGGGAGGCACGAGAGGGGGAGAGAGATGCGTACCCTCGCTCTATTATAGCATCTACCCAGGGGCTCCCTTCCCTAAAGGGCCATGGTTTTTTTTTTGCGACATCTTATCCGCAGGTGGAATGCCCACCTACAAGTTTTTCGGGTTGGTCCTAACCAATGGTACGCCCCCACTGAGGAGGACATATATTTAATTACAGGGATATCGAGGAGAGGGGTGGATTTTCCCTCGTTCCCAAAGGTTCTAGTAGGCTATCCAGTAGGGAGTCAGTTGGTGTACTCCCAGAGATAAATTAGCACGGATATATTGTCTCCTTAATATTTTCAGGTCTTCGGAGGTCAGTTACATATTGTTGCATTTGGTAGTGAGGAGGTGAGGTGCCTCTCACTTCTGATTTCGACAATTTCACACAACACTAGCGACAGGAAACAAATTAGTTACTCGCTTCTATATTATGTTGATTCTTTAGTACAGGAGCCACGACTTGTGAGGTGGTCTGCCATTTTTTTCTAGCACTTTTGTACAACCTTAGATAGATGTCGTGCTCATGCACAAGGGAGGGTCAACTTCCATTTTGCTTCAAATCTATTTTGTTTATTTTTTGAGAGGTTTCCAGAGACGAGGCCTACTTTTGTTCAGCGGCCTAGTAGGCCGATACTGGATGCACCGATTCACATGTGGGGACAGATGATGCCCAAGAGGGGTGAGACTGAGATTTCCATGAGGATATCACATGATGCACTAGAGTTTCTAGCCAGTGTTGATGAGCATCCCTTCGTTATGGTCCCCTTTCCTTATGCTAGTTTGGATTAGCGAGGATGTGCCATCATCCTATTCACAGATGATGAGCTACCGGATGATAGAGGTAATATTAATGTTTTATTTAAATTTATTCTAACATGTTATTTAACTTGTTTTTATTAATTTTTTTAATGAAATTGTTTAATTATTGTTGTGTACTTATATATATTTTGCAGACATTGGGTCTTTTGATGGTGAGGACATGCCAGCACCACCAAATGATCAAGGTGTGGATCTTGATGACAATCAGGATATGCCACATGTCGAGGATCATCATCAAGCCGATGTAGATAGACCTACTCCTGTTAGTGCGTTGATCCCGCCTTTTTCTATGTGTGGTAGGTTTGATAGTAGATTGAGGATGGAGTTGGGCGACCAAATCTATGCATTTCTTGTTGAGGCGGGAGTCAGGACCGCTACTATGAGAGACATACAGGTCGATGGTAGGCTAGTACATATGTGGAGAGGCATGTCGCGTGACATGTACAACCTGATGCGTCATGTCGTAGGAGCTACGACCTTAGTTACGTAGTTGAGGAGGGCCCTTGCACCTTATAGGCATGGTCAAGATGCAACACGTGATCGACAGTCCGTGAGCAGTGACGCATCATCTGATGATCACGATTAAGGGATTGATCATTGTTCACCTCACGCCTGGCCAGATGAGCAACCTGCAGCATCAACCAACAATCGCCATGGAGAGAAGGTTGGATAATCGGCCACGTCGAGTCAGCAGCCTACAGCGTCCAGCAGTACTCATGATCGTGAGCAAGCTAGAACATCGACCATGTCGAGTCAACACGATGAGCAGCCGATAGTTGATCCTGATCAGCATGAGGCACCAGTACCAGATTAGCAAACACGTGATGATCAGCATGTATCTGAGCTTGTCGAGCTGCACCAATGACTGAGCATGCCTCAACTACTACTGTTATTGATGATGTACCACCAGCTTATATACGACATTTATATTACAATTGTATATTTTTGACATTATACAGTTATATATATATATATATATATATATATATATATATATATATATATATATTGTCCATGTATTTTATTTTCATGTTGCAATTGTACTTGATTTACATGTTGGTGATCATCATGATGTGTATATTGTTAGGCCATGTTAGATATATTCATTTAATGTGCAACTTGCAGATAGATGTGTATGTGATAGCATTTATTTAATTGTGTTTTGTTAGATTCTCATGATCACGATGACGTTAGTGAATTTGAATGTGTTTTTTAGTTGAATATGATGTTTGTACGATGGTTATCATGATCGTGATGTTTATTAATTAATTTAATATTAAATGATCATGATATTGTAAAATTGTAATTCTAAGTCTAAGTGTATGTAAAATTCTAAAACTGTAATTGTATTTGTAATTGTAATTTTAATTGTAATTGTATATATGTAAAATTCTAAAATTCTAAAATTGTAATTGTAATTATAAAATTCTAAAATTGTAATTATATTTGTAATTGTAATTTTAATTGTAATTGTATATTCTAAAATTGTAATTGTAATGGTATATATGTAAATTTGTAAAATTGTAATTGTAATTGTAAATTTTATGTAAAATTCTAAAATTGTAATTGTAATAGTACGTAAAATTCTAAAATTGTAATTGTAATTTTACATGAAATTGTAAAATTGTAATTGTAATTCTAATTGTACATGAAATTGTAAAATTCTAATTCTAATTCTAATTCTAATTCTAATTCTAATTATATGTAAAATATTTGTAAAATTTTAATTGCATTACTGTGAAATGATTGTAATTTTAAAATTGTAATTGTAATTGAAATTGTATGTAAAATTCTAAAATTGTAATTGTAATTGTATGTGAAATTGTAAAATTGTAATTCTAATTCTAATTCTAATTCCAATTCTAATTGTAATTTTAATTTTAATTGTATGTAAAATATTTGTAAAATTTTAATTGTATTAATGTGAAAACTTTAATTGTATCAATGTGAAATTATTTTATTAAAATTTGTAAATTTGTAAAATTTTAAATAATTGTAAAATAATAAATCTAGAATAATATGAATTTTTGTAACATAATAAAGTTTAGAAAATAATGCAAATAAATTCATGTACTTTAGAATTATCATTATTTTATTATGACCTTACATACAAAAAAAAAAAAACTTTATACAGTACGCCATTGTTTTTGAGATCAACATAATTGCAAATTATCAAGTGAAATATTGATTTTAACATTAACACAATGCAAATTACCAATTAATTCAAAATACATATTATATTTCGAAAAACCCATCTTAAAAATATTAATATTGATGAAATAACACATGTACCATATCACTTGGTTCTCATGATCACCCTCATTATCTTCCAGCTTGCATGGCAGGATAACACTTTGGTTCTCAAAAATATGTTTTGATCTAGGGTCATGTCTCCATACGAACGACCAATCCCTATCCAACACATTTGGGTAAAAAAAACACCTGGTTGCAGTGTTTTGGGAAAACATAGGGCTCCTTAGCTTCATCCCACATCTTTCTAGAGTTGATACATATCAGCCTACTATCATGATCTTCCTTTACATTATTCCGATCAAAGGTGTCCCACCACTTTCACCTAAAAATAACACATTGGACAGAAGAGAAATCCACTTCAATGATCTCTTGAATCTTTCCGATGTAACCTAACGTCCCTTGTACTAGGTTTTGATCACGGTGGTTAGATCGACTATATTAATCGAACTCGACTTCCACTCCACAGTCTTGTGTGATGTTTCCATCATCGGCATTTTTTGTGCGAAATGGTGTCCATATGCCCACATAAATGGCAACAAATTCACCTATTATAAAAAAGTTAAAAAATCATAGTGTCATGTGTCTTATAATAACCCAATAGTTAAAATCTGAAATATAGATGTAATTACATTTGGAAGGTGCATTATTAAGTTTCAAATGTACATATAAATTAAATAGATTATTACCGAGTTGCTGCACCCAATCCCTACGTTTAGCGCATCCTCTTTAGCACGTGGGTAATGACTGATTGCATCGTATTTCTCTCATATTTTTGGCATATTTTCTTTTAAATGATAGGGATAAGGCACACTTATACCATTTAACCATCTGAATTATTTCCTATCACTATCCCATTTCATCCTCTTTTGTTCGTATAATGCGACCCACGGTTGTGTCGCTTCGGAATTGTAAAGAACAAATTTATTAATTGCTTCAATTTCTTCATTCGCTGATGAAATCAAACTGAAATTATATAGTACATAGAGATAAAAATATACATTATATCGAAGTTCAACATGAATATTTACTATGTGTAAATTTGAAAAGTTATAAGTCGCTTACTCTTTATCAATCGCTTTTTTCCACTCGTTTGGAGAAACTCCCCTTCTCTTTTGTCTTCATCCCTTTCATCATCCCAAATCACCACACCTGGTATGTTTTTGATATGCTTGATGTACTTGCTGGCATAATAGAAAGACTCATACAATATATACCCCTCTACCATAGACTCCTCAAGTTTTTCCCTTTGTTGAACGAAACCTTTCAATTTCTTCATGTACCTCTCTAAGAAGAACATCCAACGACAAGAAACCACCCCAACTAAATCAACCTCATCTAATAGGTGGATTAGAAGATGAACCTGCAAGTCCATGAAACTCATCGGCAATTCCTTCTCAAACATACAAACAATCTCAACTATCTCTTGACACCACTGTGGAATGCTAGCCACATGAATCTCCTTTGACGTGATCCAACGTAAATATTCAGATAATTTAGATATGGCACATCGTAGGTCTTGAGGGAATTCATGTTGCACACACCCATGCATGAACAATGGATAATGACACTGCAAAGTTAAAAACACGTGCAATAATATACAAAATTAGTTATGTTTTATGATCCCTGCATGGGATAAAATTTATTAATATAAAACATAATAAAATCATGCTTTTGACATTATACATACTCTTAGAAGATTCAAGTGGTCATGCGATTTCAACCCCAACAAATGGTCATCCACGATGAAGCAGCACCGTAGTGAAGATCCATATGAAGATGGCACCCTCACACCCATTATAACTTCCTTTGCCAAAGAAATATCATATTTTCTTAAAATCCATGGGACATCACCTTCTTTGCAATACCATGAATTAGAGGGACCAGGGCCTACCTCTGATCTTGTACTTTCTAATCGTCTTGGTCAATGTTTCTTTTTGGTTTTTGAAGTAATAAGATCTTTCCTAACAGCTAATGTGTCACTTTTTTTCGACGATATGTGCCTTCATAAAGAAGATGAAACATTTTTAAATATATGCATGGGATCTAATAAGTGGGTAATATTAATATGCTCCCAATATGGGAGGTTATAAAAGATAGATTTCCTTTTCATCCTAATGGGTAATTTTTCAACATAGGTGTCAAATAATTTTGGATCATCAAACATAAGCTCCCCATTTGAATCAAATATTTCTATGAACTCCTCCTTCTCTCTCTCATATGCTCTAATCCATTCAGCTGGTGTCATTATTGGAGGCCTTTGGGTTCTCTCTTGTTTACCATTGAAAGCAGATGATGCTCTTCTGTAAGGGTGTTCTTCTGGGAGGAATACCTTGGAGCAATCATACACTAGCTTTCGTAGGTCCTTGGACCATATAGCTTTCAGAGAAGCTCCAGAACATTTACATCCAAAATACCCTATTGTTACAAGACCTGCGAGATTATTGCATACAATTTATATGCATGGAACATTAAAGAATATCATGAAGATCAGAACAATTACAACGAATAAATAAATAATATGTGAAAGAATATTGTTACGTAAATAAAAAAATCAATAAACATGTAATTTACCATAGTAAACTCCTAAGCCTGGATAATCATGTGTTGTTTAAGCACATATTCCATAAAACGTAAAACTCCTCTCTACTACAATGGGTCTTGATACATCGTATACATTTATCTCGTCCCATAATTCCTTCAATTCATCTACCAGTGGTTGTAAGTAGACATCGATATTCTTCACTTGTCTTCTACCAGGGACTATGAGAGCCAACATAAGATGTTGATTCTTCACGGACAACCATGGGGGGATATTGTTATTGATCACCACTACAAGCCAAATAGAATAGTTGGTATTCTGGAGGGAATATGGGTTGACGCCATCCATGACTATGCTGAGTCCTAGACTTCATACTTCATCCTTGAATTTTTTGAGCCATGGATCCTCTATATGCCTCATGGCTATTGAATCATTTGGGATTCGCATAACTCCTAATCACTTCTGTGTGAGGCATGTCATCCCTGCAACATAGCTAATTCCTTGTAACGAAAGAGCATTTGAATCCTTGGGCTTATACGCATGTGCCTCAATATCTTAAAAGGATGACCACGTGATTTACCCTTATTTTTTATTTATCATACCTTCCATGCCCACATTTAGGACATATCTCTTTGTCTCCATATTCTCCTCTATATACAATACAATGATTTGGAAATGCATGATATGATATGTACTCAACACCCAACATTTTCAAAAATTTCTTTGCCTCTTCGCAGTTACCAGGCAAGACATTATCACTCGGAAGAACCTTATATTTGAATAACCTATAGTTGGTGATCATGGAAAATATTAATAAATGTACGTTAATGCCGATATAATTATTAATGTTCATAAAATTGACCATTTGTAATGTTCATTGTGTACTGATTATATTTCTCAAATTTATATAAGGGAGGACTTTATGGTAACTTACCTCAAAATGTCTGAGAAACATGCATTCAACAAGCCAAAATTTGCTTTCAAGTTGTACAGTAACATCGTTGTCCCAAACTGGGTAGGCTTTGACTGACCGCGAGATCAAAAGAGAGGGGGGTGGAAGCAAATTTAAGGCTTTCGAAAAAGGTGTCAGCGATATGAGCATCATACCCTAGTTGATCATCGTTTTGGAATGCATCTAACAACATTGTCTCCATGGCAGTCGTATCCCTTAAGTAATCATCCATACCAACCTCTATTTGATTACCTCCATTGCTAGCTTGTGAAGAACTACTATTGTTGTAGTCATTCCTAATTGGTGAATTAGGACGTAGCAGGAATTGAATTGGTGGTTGATTCAATAATTCTTGGTATCGTTCATCTCTGATTTTTTCTCTTAATTCAGTCTTCTCTCAATTTGACATTGTCGTGGGGTGCAACGAAAGATGGTAGGTAGGTCGCTCATCATCAATAGAATCCTAATAATTTTTAAAAAAATATTTGAACATGATTAGTACAAAATATATGATATCAATTAGTGAGCATGTTGACAATATTGCATGATTAATTGGTTTGACGTTGAAATAATTACATTAATCAATATACCAAACAATTATAATTATTACCATCATTGTCCTAGGATTGTGGCTATAAGATGCAATATTGTTACAATTGGCAGGGTGAAGCGGCTGTCCATTTCCATCTAGCAAATGAGTCTTGCGGTATGCTTCTTCTAATAAGAGCTTTCGACGTTTTGGAGCTGTTTGAATATTTTTTGCATCTGAACTCGATTCTGAATCTGCATGAACCTGCAAAATTGTATACATTATAAATTTAATTAATTTTTGCATGATTGACATGGATAAAAAAACATAAATTCAATTAGATAATGAAAATATAAATAAAATATGAAGTAAATATTATGTCTCGATATGGATAGGGAGAACTCCGCAATGGACTTTGAGAAATATTATGGAACGATCTGGATTTTGAAGAATTGTCCATTCGATATAATTATGATATTTTCTCCCTACATTTGAGAAAAATCAACAATAAATTTTGGTGTACACACCTAAAAGTAATTTCGATGCCTTAAAAATGGAATTCTTGTTATCGGTGCTAATGTACAGATAATGACACCAGTGTGTTTTAGTTTCTGCACACCAATGTTGTGTTATCAATGGATGCACCGGTGCGGTACTATTAAGTGACACACCGGTGATGAGTAACCGCAAATAAAAAAAACCGCAACTATTTTTTTAAGTGAAAAAAAAGCAGTAAATTGAAAAATGGGCGGAAAAATATTTTTGAAAATCAAATTTCATAAAACAATTCTTTAAATACTAAACACTTTTCATTATTTCACTATTTTTGCAAAAAAATTCAACGAGAGATTTGCAGGAGACATACCTGGAGCAAGAGAGCACGAGAGCATTGTGGAGCAGTGAAATACATTGGAACATAAGTATTCAGAGAATCAGAATTCCAAACCTATGGTGATTCAAACCCTGTAGCATAGAATTTCGAATGATCTCGTGATTAAATTTTTTTTTTACTTTTTCTGCAATTTTTTAGGCAGTAAGTAAAAAAATTCAATTTTTTGTTCATTTTGAGAAACAAAAAAAAATCCATTTTTACCCTAAATCCTTCATTATTTTTGTTTCTGCCCTTTCTTCTCCATGTTTCTGTGATTTCAGAATCAGGGCTTTTCATTTCAGATTTATACGTTTCGTATTGCTCTATATAGGTCTATGACATCAAACCGACGGGACGACTTGCATAGTGAGATCCCAATCCATGTTGGCTCTTGCGTGAATTATTAAAAAACAGAATTTTTTTAATCGGTGCGCCTGGCGTAACCTAACGCACCGGTGCGCTGGAGCGCACGTACTGTTTAATAAAAAAATTAAAAACATTTTTTTTTAATCCGTGTGCCATATGTAAAATAGGGCACTGGTGCACTATTTCATTATGGCACACCGCGAACGTACTATTTCGCAAAAAAAAAAAAAAAAATATTGTGTTAATCAGTGCACCATGTAACATATAACGCACTGCACCTAGTCTCCTAGTTGACAGAGAGCACCATACAGTGGTCCCTTGTTTACGCGGGGCATTTATATGAATAGGCCGCACTACCCCCTCCACGACACCATATGCTAGAAAAACTAACACTAGACTGTTTTTATTATTTTATCTGTGTTAATCGTTGCGGTGGTTGACATGTAACGCACCAGTGCTTCTTGTTCCAATAGAGCACCATACAGTGTTTTATATTGTTTTGACGGTGCGTTTATAATACCACCACGTACCGAAGTCAATGCATACACCATGAAAAGTGCACCGGTTTCTTGATATATTTTTTTTAACTTGAAAAGTTGAAAATTTATTTATAAAATATATTAATGAATGATATGCTACATGTTTCATATTGATAAAGAAATGGCTGACAAGAGATCAACTAAAAAAAATATTGATAACACATTAAGAAAATAAAAAAAGGCAAGTTCTTTGTAAATTATTTACAAAAAATATTTTTTTTGAACTATATGTAAGTTTAACTAATATGTATTGTTTACTTTGTATCATGCAAACCCACAAAATGACGAAGCTCGATAAGATTATTTCTAATCTACGACCAGAAGAGTGTAAAAGCTTGATGGAAAATTTGTAAAAGGATGAATCAGGTGAATGAAAAAAATACTATTAATCCAATATGAGTTTATTTTTTTAATTGTCATTAATAATATACTTAAAATTATTAGATAACATGTTTCAAACCAATCTATTAATTCACATTTGTTTAATGTTCTATAGAGACCAACAACTCAGAAAAGGAATGATGTTCTAAGAAAAGAAAAAAAATAGAACATGCAAATCAAAATGAATTTCTCCTTAGCTCATTTGGAGTGGTGTTGGAGGTTAACGAAACGGGGAAAAACTTTTACATAAGTTTGATGGATCTATTGGAACAAATGTATAGACGTTCTTTCCACTTAAAATACAAAAATCAACCCAATGATTCCAAGAACCAAATTTTATCTAAACTACAGGGAGAGTTTCCAGAGAATTTGTCAATGAGACATGTTAGACTTTTAATAGAAAAAACGTACAACAACGAAAACAAAGGAATTAAAAAGTAATATTCCTTTAATTTTTTTTCTAGAATTATTTATAAATAACACTTTTGTTATATTTACTTTTCATATATCAATATAAAAATTAAATAGTTTATTGTCATGTTATGTTTTTAGGAATATTATGAAAATCTCAAAAGATAAACGAGTCGATATCAAAAATATTCCAATAGGAATGTCCAAAAACGTGTACAAGGAGATTGTCAAAGAAATGGAAAAAATTGCATCGTGGGAGGAGCCATCTCAACAAAAACGTGCTTCAAATGTAATATGTAATCATTGAATTTTTCGTTCATTGGGTACAATAAATAAACAATTTAGCATTAAATATTAATTTTCAAGTGTCTTCTTGCAAAAAGAAAAAGAAAATGGAACCCATTCAGCACATAAAACAGGATGACAAGGAAGAAAAGGGTTGATATCTAAGTTTGTGAGTAATTGTTACTTCCTTATAATAACTTAACTAGATTTCATTCTTGTATATTTTAAGTTTTTTTACAAAAATCATCATTGAATGTCTTCAAACAGGTGCTAACATACAAAGAAGAACCATCAGACGAATTGATTGACATTGGGTTAAATATGGGTTGTGAGTATATGTTGTCATATTAGAAATTAATTATGGAATTTGTAAGTATCTATCGATCTTGTTTTACTTAGCTCCGTCTATAATTAATAGAAAAAAAAATTATATTAAATATATGATTTGTTATGGTGTATAAAACTTGCAGGAAACAAAGTATGGAACTGTGCCAACAGATGAAATCTTGAAATATGGCATACTACATGGTTTTGAAAGAATGTGTGTAGTTCATGAGTCAATTGTTGCTATGGTACGTCATTTTTTTTCGATTTACATTGATGTGTATTATTTAATATTGCAATTTTCATTATTCTCACCAATGTATATACATTCAACACAGTTTATTTTTATGTTTGTAGATGGAAGGTGAGGAAGAAGAAAATAATCAACATCGTGACCAAAACATTCCTGAAAATAACCCAAGTCATGGAATTAGCTCGAGCAGTGACAGTAGTTCGGGTGAAGAATGATGATCATTATGTTTGGATATCAAAGCAAGGCATTGTATTTTTTGAAATATTTGTCTGTGAAATCAGACATTTTTTTTAATGTAATGGACATAGTGTCCCAATTGAAAGATAAATGGATACCAATAACTGTCCCATTTTGTATGACAAAGACTGTCTCATATATATGTGTGTGTGTGTGTTTTAATTTATTCTATTGTCTTCTCCATTGTCGTTGTGAAATGTAACACCACTGATTAAATTTATGGATGATTAAATATTATAATGAAGAGATCTGAAATTTGATCATATGATACAACAAATTAATCCAAACATCACATTCAAATGCACTAATAAAAATTTAATTGATATGAATACTATTATAATATATGTGTCATCTTTTGGTGAATAATGAATTTAAAAAAATCACAATAATTATGATATGATATAATAAATTAATCCAAAAATCACATTCAAATGCATTAATAAAAATTTAATTAATATGAATACTATTGTAAGATGTGTCGATTTTTGACTAATAATGAATTTTTAAAAATCACAATAATTGCACTGTCACAGGTCGATGTTTCTAAAAAATACAAAATAAACATCGGTGTGTGTCAGTTATTGTACACCAGTGTGTTTGTATGATACAGCGCACCAGTGCGTTTCTACGACCTATGGGCAATGCACAAATACCAATACCAATTATAAATCTCAGTGCGTTTGTGTGATACTGCACACCGGTGCTTTTATGTGAGACTGTGCACCAGTATGTTTCAACGACCTATGGCACCATAAAAATACCAATATGAATTAGAAAAATCTGTGTTTGTCTGATACTGCACATCGATGCACTTCTATAAGACTACATACCGGTGCGTTGATACGACATATTGGCACCGCACAAATCCTAATACCAAATAGAATGGCCCTGTGCATTGTATCACCTACAGTGCACCCAGTGCGGTTGTATACCTTTACTGCCTGATGCATGCACCTTCTATTGCCCCGTGGCGACCGTCTATATGACATGCACTGGTGCGTTGAAACCTTAGTAGTGCACCGATGAAAAAAACATTCGTAATAACCTCCAGTCGCCCAGGTTTTTTTAGTTTGTTGAAATTCCATTAAAAGCTCTGCCAAAACCTCTATTACCAAAAATACAATGTTGTAGAAAATGTGTTTTTCACAATTTTGGCCAATTTTATAACACTAAAAACCTCCTTTATAACCTCTGATAGATGGTTTTTCCTTGTAGTGATCAACATCCATGAAAAGACAAAGTGGTATATTTTTTGTTTGATCGTAGTTCAAACTCCAAATTGAAATCTAAATATTTGATTGAGAAAATTGGCCTAGAGACATAGTACCATCCATATATGTACTCCCTAGGCTGAGTAAGGGAATATGTGGAATTGAAAGTGAGAAAGGAATGGGAATTAAATTTTTCCCATTAACAAAAACATTGTGGATGAATTGATTGCAAATGTGGTTCAATTTAATGTGTATGGAGTCATATTGGGAATCCTTGCTTGTATGTGAGAGATTTCATTTTCTAGAGGAGTAAAAGCTAGTATAGGATGGCCAAAATGGACAAGAATATTCCATAAAAGCACATAACTACATATCCAAACTCTTATTAATGCTCATCAAGCTAGAAGAATCATGGAAAAGATGAATAAATTTATCTTTTTGTTTTTTAGAGAAATTAAGTACCACGTAGAAGGAAACAAATTGGAGATGAATGCAAACTCTAAAGGATGTAGTAGCGAGTAGTGCTATAAAATACAACAACTAATTAAAGCCTAGTACAAGGAATTCCTTTAAGATCCTTATGGATTTCCACCCAAGTGATAGGTTTCTCACAAGATTCATTTGCTAATAGTCACCATTTCCTAACCTTAGCATGTATAGGGAATCCATTATAGAAGAATTTGAAGTGAAAGGGAAGTTTCTACGATCATTGGAAAAGGAAATCATCAAAGCTAGAATGTCACCATGTTGTTCACCCTTCATCATAGTGCCAATGAAGAATAGAAGTTGGAAAATGTGCATTGATATTGTGCCCTGAACAAAATCACCATTACGAATAAATATCCTATACCAAGGGTTGATGACTTATCAAATTAGATACAAAAATTTCCAAATTATTCAATAATATGGACCTCAAAATAGGTTATCATCAAGTAAGAATCAAAATGGAAGATGTATTGAAGACATCATTCAAAATAAGGCAATGTTTTCTATGAGTGGTTAGTGATTCATTTTTCTTTATGTCATGCACCTACAATTTTCTTGATATCTATGACTGATATGCTACATATTTTCATTTACTCATTTGTAATAGCATATATAGATGACATATTAATTTTCCATGAACATGTTACATAAGGCTTGTGCTAAGTTACTAAAATAGGCCACATAAATGGCTTCCTAGTAAGGATTAGCCTATACAATGGAGGAATGAAGATCACTAAAAAATTGATGAGCTTATATATTCTTGACTCGTCATAATCAGTGCAAAAGATGACATCATCTGGTGGGGTGTAAAGGAGATGGGAAATTAAAATTCAAAGAAGAATATTATCTAGTAGTTATATGGAAAAAAAAATATGTTCTCCCCACAATGGGAAACATTTTGTAATCCCAAATTATGGCCAAATGTTTCTATTTTCCTTCAGTTTCTCAAGCTTATGAAAACCTTAACCAAGGAAAAGCACATCAAGATGGGTTTAATAGGAACATCAAAATGCCCATTGTGTCTAGCCATGGAGGAAACATAAATCCATATTTCCTAATGTGAAAGGTATTAGGATACATATGGGATAGAGGAGAAGTGATATCTTCCAATCAGATATATCCTTCAGGGTGGTTCAAGATGCCATATGTTAATGGAGGAGAGATCCATTCTCTAATAATATCCTAAACCTAGTATTTAACAACTTTCTATCATTTTTGTAGCTATGGAATTTTTATAATGAAATGAATAAGTGTATCTTCAAATCCAAATCTCTTAAATATGAGAAAGTATGGGAGTTCATCTTCAAGAACATCGGGGAAATAATATTATCAATATTTAGAATTTGTAATCTCAACAAGCATTAGGTTTGTAAATTATTATTTTAGAGATTAATATTTTGGATTTGATTAAATGGACCCCCCCCCCCCCCCCACAATCCATAACAAAAGGCACATCCCCTCCCAATGAATGGAACCCTCCTCTCATTTTTAAAATAAATTTGAATTTCAATGGGGCTTCTAAATGGAACCCTAGGCAAGTTTGGGTAGTAGGATATTTCTGAAATTATAAATACCAAATCGTTTCATAATTCACTAATTAAGGTTGGGATACAACACCAATAATAGATAAAATATCATCGGTATCATTAGAGGGATTCATTTGGTGATCAATAGAGGATTCACATATCTCATAGTAGAGAGTGACTCATGCTCGATAATCCAATAAATTCCCAAGATCCAGTATGGCACACATCCCCTCAATATCTAAACTAATTAGTGGTATAAAATAGGATAATATGAAGCATACAACCTATTGAAAACTTTCCCATTGTCATTCCCCAACACATTCAACCATATAGCATTGTCTTAGTACACAAATTGAATAACAAGAGGGTTATTCAATCCAATTAGCTTTATGTATGGAATTCTATGGAAGAAGCTGTGGACCCACTTCAACCTGACTATTTCAAAATCATGATTCAATATGATCAATCCCTTTATGTACTGACAAATCACAAACCACCTAGATTGAATGAAATAGTATGTGAGGTGGAAGAACAAGGACAACAAATGTAGTAGTGGATGGAGCCAATGGAGATAGGATATAAATATTATTATCACACCTAGTACATACCCCCTCATCCATATCATCCCTCACATTTATAGCATGATATAGCCATGAATGTTAATATGATTTCCATTAACAACATAAGCAAGGGAGTTGGCTCAGCCACTAGGTACTCTAAGTAGATGAATAATGATAGGAAATCACATAGGCTGGCAGTTTTAGTTTGAGGCATGTCTAGGAAAACTACCATGAATGTGGGATTACACTTAAGAGATCTAACCACAAATTGGCATGATGATTTTAGGGTATGCCATCCAATTCACCAATTGATGAGATGTTTACAATGGAGGGAGGTGGGTGATGATTTAATATAAGGATATTGAAATTGGTTAGGCTTCATCCATACTCCTTAGAGATTCCATAACACCTAAAATACTTGTAGATAAGGCTTATATATGGCATAGGACTCATGCAATATTTTTTTAAGGGATGAGTGCTTTAGGGTTGTAACTTTGACTAGGGAAAGAAGCCAATGGAAGGTTCTAGAAGTGTGGCTCGTAATAGAGAGATAGGCCCAAGGCCAATATCCTGATATGAATAAGACATGGATGAGCCCACAATAAATTTCTCTTTGGGTTCTTAGAAAAAGGTAAAGAGGTCAGCGAGAAGATTGAGAAGGCAATGCATAGACTCATCAAAGGATAAGGAGCATCTATTGGTCGAAACTCAAGGCTAGGTGCATGACCCAAGCAATATTTTGAGTAAGGAGACCGAATTTTTTTATACTCTTTGAAATTTATTTTCACACAAAGGCCATCGTGGGGCAAGAAATATTCCTAGAACAATCAAAACTCATGAAGGTAAAAAAGTATCTCTCACTTCAAGGGAAACTTTGAACCCTTTGTTAAAGGTATTTTCAAGCTTACCATAACAGTCACTACCTTAAAGCTTTTCAAAAAGCTGAAAGGGGTCCTAGAGGTAAGAAAGATCCTTGTGATCGGTTATCTGGAGTCCACCTTCCATTTATCCAAGGTACTACAGATAAAATCGCTAGGATCCTAAAGAATTTTAATGTTTCCTCAACGTTTAAACCCTACCGCACCATTCGAAGTTCCCTTAGATCTGTTAAAGACCCGATTTGCCCTAAGGATGGTAAGGGTGTGTACTTGATTCCATGCTCTTGTGGGACACCTTACATTGGCGAAACGGGTCGGTCTATTAATCAAAGCATTCATGAGCATGTTGCTGACCTTAAGCATAATATATCACGCTCCTCGGCCCTAGCAGAGCATGTTGAGAAAACTAATCATCACATTTGCATTGAAGATGCTAAGGTGATTGCGAAGATTGACCATTTCCACAACCGCAAGTTGTGAGAAGCCTTGGAAATCGAAAAGATACCTCTTAACCTCAATAGGTACGATGGGTGGATGGTTAGCAGGTGTTGGATTCCTGCTCTTCATTCCTAAATTTTATTTTATTTTTATTTCTTTTTCTTTTTTCTTTTTCTTTTTTTTTAATTTGATTAATGTTTATTAATTTTTATTTTATTTTATTTTATTTTATGTTATTTTATTTTAATTTTTAGTTTATTTTATTTTATTTTATTAAAATAGATTTATTAAGTTCTTCTAAAAAAAAAAAAATAGAATAAATAAATAAATATTAATAAAATGAATTTAATAAATCTATTTTAATTAATTAAAAATAAAATAAAATAAAATAAAATAAAATAAAAATGGTTAAAAAATTAATTATTATTATTATTTATTTTTATTTTTATTTTTTATATTATTTATTTATTTATTTATTTATTTATTTTTATATTTTATTTATTTATTTATTTATTTTTATTTTTATTTTTTTTAAATAGTATAGTAGAATTTAATCCTTTATGTTTTCAAATAATATTAAACAAAATAAATATTTTAACTATCATTCTATTAATAGAAATAATCCAATATCTATTAATCCAATATTTATTTATTCTTCTAGAATATTTTGAATAATTCTTATGGTATATTAATTAAAAATAAATTATATTCAATTATATTCTTTAATCTTTTTATATTTTTTTTTTACTTTTTGATTCTATGACTTTGATTTAGTCAAACTAGCCATTATTTTTCAACGGTTAGTTGGAGCTTCTCGTATCTATTTAATTGGGTTTCCTGATCAGTTTTTTCATCAAGTCCTGATGATGAACCACACTGGCTGGTTCGAAATGCGTCGACCAAATTTATTTGGATGTGATTTTTACCGAAATTTTTTTTTCACAATTTATGGATCACAGAAGCAATATTCCTAAAATTTTCGGTCTAGTGAAAGAGGAGGTCACTCGAAGGCCTGCCCTAAAGTGTTATTTTCCTTCTAGTATCTTTTAATTTTTATTTGATGTTGTCTTTTGGCTCACTTTCATATAAATAAAGAAATCAAGTAGAGCTTGTTTGGCCTAGACTTCTATTTTTGCCTATAAATCAGGTAAAGATAGTTATAGGTTTTTTTTTTTATGATTGTTGTTAAAAAAAAATTGCATGTTAAAATGACAAAAAATAATTCTTGGTTTATTTATGTGGCAAGTGTTTTGAACATCAAAAAAGAATTTAATTTCCATATTGCAAGATCCCATGATTTATGATTCTATAATTTTTATTTCATCACTATGAAGAAAAGGAATATATAAATTACCAAAAAAAAAATACGGTATTTTCTTAAATATTTATATACCTAGAAAAAAATTATAATAAACTAAATACATAATATATTATTAAATTGTTATTTAGAATTTTGAAATGGAAAAGTTATATTATGCTCTCTAGTTATCATTAAATGTTTAATAAATGTTTTAAATAAGATATATATTTTTATAAGTCTCATGTACTTATATAAATAATATTAACAAAAGACTATAAACAATAACTAATAATACATTAAATATATCTTTCATATAAATTATGTAACATTATATTGATTGTGGATTTTTCATAATCACCATCATTATAATGATTATCTTTAACGAGTTTTTACGCCATATTTGCATCATTGAATATATATATATATATATATATATATATATATATATATATATATACTTTGAAAACAATATTAAACTAAATATATTTCTTAAAAATTAAAAATATCGATGTATTTGGGTTTATAAAAATTATAAAAAATTAAAATAAACTTAAATAATATATAAATAATTCTTTATTGTTTTTATTTCCTTTTTAAATTCCTCTCCTCTCACTATCCTTATTCCCCTTGACTTGTTTATTTCAAGTCTATCTTTACTAGTCCTTGTGCTTTCGAGGCTCCGTGGACTATTGTAGTCATTTTTTTAGTTTCAATGGTTTGAACACAAAACAAATATATTTAACCAAATTTTTTTTATAAATCACCTTTCCCTAACCTTTTTTTCAACCTATGACGTTCTTCCAACACCTATTTCAACTAATAGGAAATTTAGACGTCTTATTTGGCCTCATATCTAGGAAAAATGCAGAAAAAATTTAGGTAAATGTCAATTGGTAGAGAAAATTTTAGTTTCATTTAACTAAAACAAACATTAATTCATAAAAATTTGTATGTTTAGAAATTAATAATATTACATATCTTTTATGTGTGACGAGGGTTGTCATATGGCTCATACAGATGGCTCACACTTTGCAGGGCAGTACTACACTTGTCCTCGGGATATGAGAACTCCACTTTTCTTCATGGTTTGAGCACTTTTCCTCAAGGTAAGGACGTCTTTCCGGCTTTGATCATCCGAGGGAACTATAAACCTAATCATATTTGGTGGGAAGCCATGAGAGTGCATACATTGTCTTTTTCATTCTGATTTAGAAGCATATCCTCAAGGCCATCGTTGGTCGCCGACCTTCCAACCCTACCAACGATTGCATAAATCTCAGAACATTATCGCGAAAAATTTATTAACTCTACCATTGATGGTCATAAATAGGGAACCCTCCAAATAATAAATGAATATATCTTGATTAGGTTTATTTCCATCATTCAATCCTCAAAGGTAAATGAGTTCTACCTAACATTTTTCTTCATTCAATATAATTGGCATTCAAATCTTAGTTCTATTAATCTTTTTACATTTCAATTGCCTTTGTATTTAGAGAGTAGTAATAAAGCACCAATTGTGTAGCATGTGAAGAAATAAATGAGTAACTAAATTAGTTCATATATCACATGCATTGGTTTTTCACTGTTGTTGGTATCACCCTGTTGCTAGTTCGTTCTATACCACTATCCTGGTAGAAAAAATAGTAAAAAAAATGGAGGAACCAGGGGGGGATTCTAGTCCTTAAAAATATCCTTAAACTGTTTGATCACCTTGGCTTCAACTTTTACATATATTCTTGCAACTTCCCAAGTTTCCTTACAATGTTCGCTCACTTTTTTAGAGTACTGAGCTTCAAAGAGCAATAAGATGAGTGTTACTATCGTGAATTTCTCATATGGACCAGCAAGTTTTGATTCCCACAATAACCTCATTTTAGACATTTAAGAGAAGAAAAATGGTTTCATACTTCTAAGAGAAGAAAAATACTTTCAAAGTCCTAAGAGAAGAAAATTTCTCTAAGGTCAAAAAAAAAATCAATTCCAAACCCTTGTGTTTTGTTTGGCTATAGATCATCCTACTTTTAGCAAACTGAAGATCCTGTTGTGCAATTAATGTTGGTGTGGTGTTTATCATGGACCATATTATTGATGCTAAACTCATGATTATTCAAAATTGATTAACAATCTTTCCCAGTCGTCCTTATCAACACAATCACATTAAACTAACAACAAAAGGTCCCTTTTTTATTACATTGGAGGTTGGACTAGAATCTTTGGTTTTTTTTAGTTTGTTGGCTTTGTTCATCCATACATGTAACATATTTATTCTCATAAATGTGATACACAACTATTCCCTTTTAGGGTTTTGAGTTCATTTATCTTCTCTTAGTACAATTATGATGTCAATTTTAAAAAAATTTGTAAATGTGATGCATATCTCTCTTTTTATGTTGTAAAGCACACTTTACTTCTTTGAGTACAATAATGATCATGCTATTTAATAATTATATGTTTATATAATAATTTATGAACTCCACTACAAGAAGGCTTAAACAAGATTGAAACTCTGAAGACCTGTAGCTTTGTGGATTTTGAGGTAAATTCTTCTATAGGAAATTCGAAATATTGAAATCCTTGATTCTTGACTTTGAAACCCTGAGTTTCTGAACATGGAAATGCATCCTCCACTAACTAATTCTATTGAAAAAAACCCTTGTCAACCACTTATCAAACCCAAATTTAGATGGGTATATGTTGGTTATGTGTTCCATATAGTAATTTATGAACTCCACTTCAAGTAGTAGAAACCACCTTCCCATTGAAAACATTCCTTGCCAACCACATGTTTGACCCTGATTTAAATGGTTATACTCTAGTTATATTTTCCATATAATAATATATGAACTTCACTGAAGAAGTACAAACCATTCTCCTATTTTTTTCCTAAAACATGTTTGAAATTCATAATGTCTAATTCTCTAGGGATGCATAAGTAAATCCAATATAGGAATAATGAAATCCCCAGATCGTCGACTTTGAAACCTTCATCTTTTGAACATGGAATTGCATGCACCTTCTTCAGTTGATGAATTACATTGAAAAAAATATTTTTCAACCATATATCAGGCCAAGATTTAGATGGGTATACGTTGGTTATATTTCCCATTTATTAATACATGAAATAGACTGCAAAAACCAAAATCCACCCTCCCACTATTTGGTTGAAATGGGATTGAAACTCCTCAGGCTTGTTTCTTTGGGGTTTTTGAAAATCCAAACTTGAATTAGTTATAGTAATGTTCTATGGATCTACCAATGCAGCTCAACTAACAAAAAATAAACCCCTTTGTTAAAGAACATGGGGACCTTTTCTCAATCATATATCAGACCATGCTTAATATCATTATATGTTGGTTATATCTTGAATTCCATGTATTATTTTATGACGATGGAAAGAAGAAGAGACGACTCACCCAAATTTTGACAGAAACAAGATTGAATCTCTTAGGCCTTTTTATTTTTTGGATTCTCAAGTAAATTTCACTCAGATATGGGTTGAAAATGAAACTTGGGGTAATTGTAGTAAACTCCAACTATGTTTTGACCCAACTAAATGGACATGAATAAATCTCTTTTTTAAGGGGCATGTTTTGGGATTATCCTGTATGTTGGAAGGGAAGAGAGGAGAAACACAAATTTAACACACAAAACAATATGAGTTGCAACTATTCTGCAATCGATCAACCTAAACCTGATGATTACAATGAACCCGATGGGGGGTATTTAAAGTTTTATGTCTAACGACTCGCCTAAAATAACTTGAAATGCACACACACTCTAAGTTCAATTTTTCCCAAATATTAGTTAAATCAAACTCACACTACTTGACTCAGTTAACTGACTCTTGAAATTTAGCTAACTTTTCTATGCAGGAGTAATTACAATTTCTAACACTCCCCCGTAATTATGACCGTATGACTCAATATAACTCAAATATTACTTAACTTGACTCAACATGACTTAACATGGCTTAACTATGCCTTCTAGGCTATGCTCTTCAGTGATAGTTTCCTTATCTACCTCTTCCTTCTCTACCTTGTTTTCCACTGCATGAAGGTTTTCTTCCACTATTATGATGTTAGTGGATATTCTCATAAAAAAATATTCAATCACTTTATCCTCTTCTTAATCATCAGTTGTTGCTAGAGAACATACTGCTTCATGAGTGATTCCAACTGCTTCATGTCTTGTTGCTAGAGTGGCAACTTCAACCTTCATTTCTTCATCAAACATGGTGCTTACCATATTACAACAATCAATCCATGTTTCAAAAAATAAACCACACATAACATGAACATAATTCTCATCCACACTATGGTGGAATATTCGAGCATGCATGTACTCATTGACAATTCCAACCCCATCAATAGCAGTTGGATTCACCAATCCACATCTCACTTTGTAATCATCATCCACGCGTGTTTTTTCATAGTGGGATTCACCATCATCTACACCATCCACATTACAGTGGAGTCCTTGAGCATTTATATGATCTTTCTCTACTTCACCTACAAAGGCTTATGCTTCTCTGTTGTGTAACCAGCTCCAAAAATAGAAGAAAAGAGATATCAACACCTTAGAAATAAGCCACTTCGAGGGGGAAACCTCCAATACATTACATAAATGAAAAATTCTTCGATGATACAATTTACAAAACCTCCTTTCTATATATAGGAGTCCATGTGGCCATAATGTAATCCTAGTGGGCCACAATGTAATCCTAGCCGACCTAACAATAACAATTCCTCTCCTTCAAAAAAGTGTTGTCCTCAACGCTTGAGTAGCTTTGTGTGCTTTTGTATAAACTTCTCATCCTCCCATGTAGAATCTTCAGTGGGTAAGTTCTTCCACTTGATGAGATACTCTGAAATTGATCGATTCCATAGCTGTCGAGTTCTTGTTTCCATGACCGCTTTAGGTTCCAACATGATTTTTCCATCGTCATCAAGTTCTGGAAATATTGTTTGAACTGGAACATTTTCACCTATAACCTTCTTTAAGCATGAAACATGGAAAACTGGATGCACTCGCGAAGAATCAGGAAGCTCCAATTTGTATGCCATAGTACCAATATTTTGCAAAACCTTGTAAGGACCATAGTACTTTGGCGATCATTTATTATCCTTCTTAGCTTGCTTGAGGGACATTTGTTTGTATGGTTGTAGTCGTAGAAATAACCAATCTCCTACATCAAAACTTCTCTCGCTGCGATGTTGATCTGCCTGTTGTTTCATTCGATTTTGTGCCAATTCAGGTTATCCTTTAAGAGTTGAAGAACTTCTTGTTGATGCTCGATGTGATCTTCCACAGCTTGAACCTTCGAATTTTCCCTTAAAGATGATGTGATGGATGGTGGATGATATCCATAAAGTGCCATAAATGGGGTCATTTTTGCTGCAGTATGGAAGGAAGTTTTATACCACCATTCAACAAGAGGTAACCACTTGACCCATTGTGTTTGTTTATCAGATACAAAACAACGAAGATATCCTTCCAAACATTTATTTACGATCTCAGTTTGACCATCAGATTGAGGATGATAAGATGAGCTATGAGCTAATGGAGTACCCAAACAAGAAAATAACTCCGTCCAAAAATTTCCAGTAAAAATGGGATCTCTGTTGCTCACAATAACCCTTGGGCTTCCATGTAGCTTTTGAATTTTGTCCATAAATGTAGTAGCAACCGTACTTGCTTTAAATGGATGAGATAATGCACAAAAGTGTGCATACTTGGTAATTCTATCAACTACCACCATGATGACACTCTTTCCTTCGGACTTAGGTAAACCTGTGATAAAATCCATTGAAATCTCCTCCCAACGTTGACTTGAAATGGATAAAGGTTGTAGAAGTCCCGGGGTCTTAATTGTCTCCACTTTATTCTGCTGGCAAACCAAACATTCCGCCACAAACTTTTGAATATCAGATTTAAGGCCATCCTAAAAAAATTCTTTCTTCACCCTGTGGTAAGTTTTTAAAAATCCTGAGTGTCCTCCTAAAGGAGAAGTGTGCAATTCCAGAAGAATCTTTTGTTTTAGTTGGTAATTCTTACAAAGATATAAGCGATCTTTGTACCATAAGGAATCATTTTTCCAACTAAATGTATCAGATGTACTAGGATCTTGCTGCAATTTTTGAATGAGTGTCCATACATATTTGTCCTTCTTCCATTCATCTCTTGCTTCAGTTATCCAATCTGGTTGGATAATAGAAATGGCACAAAGAAATGCTTCCACCTCTTCATTCTTTCTTGAGAGTGCATCTGCAACAACATTAAGCTTTCATTTTTTGTAAATTATTTCAAATTCATAACCCAACATCTTTGTGACCCATTTTTGCTACTCTTCTGAAGATAGTCTTTGTTCCAAAAAGTGTTTAAGACTATCATGATCAATTTTTACCTTGAAGTGTCTTCCCATTAGGTAAGTTCTCCGTTTCTTTAGTGCATGCAGTATTGCTAACATTTCCTTCTCATAAATGGGTTTCTGTAAATACTTTCCTTTGATAGGACTTCAAAAGAAATGGGTCTTCCTTCCTACATTAAAATAGCACCAATTCCATTTCCTGAGGCATCACATAACACAACAAAGTTTTTTGTGAAGTATGGCGTAGCTAAGACCGGTGCTAGGCACATTGCCTCTTTAAGATGTTCAAAGGCCTTGGTTGCTTCAGGATTCCATGAAAATGCATCTTTATTCAATAATGTTATATAGGTGCTGCTATTCTTCCATAATTCTTAACAAACTTACGATAATACCCTGTTAACCCGAGAAATCCTCGCAACTGCTTTATGGTTGTGGGGACTTTCCATTCCTTAATGGATTTAATTTTTTTAGGGTCTACTTTAACACCCTCGTGAGATACAATATGGCCCAGATATTCCACCTCTTGTACTCCAAAGAAACATTTGGATATTTTTTCATATAATTGTTTCTCCTGCAATAGTTTGAGCACCCTGTCAACATGTTCAACATGATCCTTCCAATACCTGCTATAGATTAGTATATCATCAAAAAATACTAGCACAAATTTTCTAAGGAAGGGTTTGAAAATGGAATTCATCAACCCTTGAAATGTAGAAGGTGCATTCGTAAGGCCAAAAGGCATGACCAAAAATTCATAATGACCCTCATGAGTTTGAAATGTTGTTTTCGGAATATCTTCAGTCTTCATTCTAATTTGATGATATCCTGAACGAAGATTCAACTTGGTAAAATAAATTGCTCCATGTAATTCATCCAATAATTCATCAATCACAGGAATGGGAAATTTGTCTTTAATGGTGAGCTTATTGAGCTCCCTATAATCCGGACACATTCGCCATGATCCATCCTTCTTGTGTACCAATACTACAGGAGCAGAGAAAGAACTTTGACCGGGTTGAATTATACCCGCCTCTAACATTTCTGCAATCATACGTTCAATTTCGCTCTTTTGGAAGTAAGGATATCTATAAGGCCTGATGTTTGGAGGAACACTTCCTGGAATCAAATGAATAGCATGATCATGATCACTAATAGGTGGGAGTCCTTTGGGAGTTTCAAACACCTTGGAATGATTGTCCAAGACTTGTTGGAGATCTGCAGAAATAGATGATTTTGATGTTGGAACTTCTAGTGAGCATAATTGTGCAATTACGCCTCGCTGTTCTTTCTTTAGAAGCTTTGTCATGACATTAGAGCTTATTATCCTTCCTGGCTTTCCCGCAATACCCCGTAATTCGACTTCCTTTCCTTCTGAAAAAAATTTCAAGAAAAGTTCTTGAAAATTAAAAGCTACCGTCCCCAAAGATTGTAACCATTGTACTCCTAGTACAACATTAGCACCTCCCATAGGAATGGAAAGAATTGGACTAGTCAATACATATTCCCCCATGGTTAGCTTTATATTATGGCATTTTCTAGAGCAATTTATAGTTCCTCCATTTGCAACTATCACTTGACATTCTGGTGCTAGGTATAGGAAACAATTTAATTCCTTGGCTACCTTACAATGAACAAAATTTTGGGTGCTAACTGAATCAATCAACACTATTACCCTTTTCTTCTTGATATGTCCTTCTATCTTGAGAGTTTGAGGAGTGGTGATTCCTTCCAGTGCGTTACACGATATGGTCGGACTCATTTCTTCCTCTTCTACGGCTGGTTCCTGGTGTATATCCTCTTCTTGTTCATTTTCTTCTTCCTCTTCACAATCTATGTAAAATAATTTCTTCTCAGCACACTTATGACCTTTAGTGTATTTTCTATCACAACTGTAGCAAAGCCCTTTTGCTCTTTTTCTTCCAATTGTTGTGGTGTCAACCTTGTAGGTTGTGGAAATCTAGGAGTAGCAACACTTCCCTCTTTATAGAAGTGAGTGGTAGGCTTCCTTGTCGCCATAATTTCACATTCAATTTTTCTTGCCAACCTGAATGCCTTCTCCAATGAATCAGGTTCCAAAACGCGAACTTCATGTTGGATGTTATCCTTTAAAGTGCCTATGAAGAGATCAATCCTGTGTTCCTCTAGAATATCGGTTACCCTTATATTCAATTTTTGGAAGTCCTCAATGTGCTCCCCCACTAAACCCTTTTGTTTGAGATTTATCAATTGGCTAAAGAAGGTGTTTCTCTTTGTATCCTCATAATGTGCTATCATTTTCTCCGTAAAAATTGACCAAGTGACAATTTTTTTACGGGAGCAAAGCCATCGATACCATACAAATGTATTTTGTTCTAAATGTAAAGTTGCAATGCGTACCTTTTGTGTGTTTTGCACATTATGTAGATCAAAATATTGCTCCATCTGTAGTATCCATGTTACAGGATCCTTTCCATCAAACTTCCTCATATCCATTTTTGGAATATGGTGGTTCTTCCCTCCAACAGTAGAGTTTATGAAATCACGATTAACATTTATTTTGTTCTCATCATGAGTTTCCTCTACTATCTTTTCACCATTAGGAAACATTTCTTGTATCAACCTTGCCAAACCTTCGATGTCTACTTTTAGATCCTTCTTCATGTTTTCCATGTTGTCTTTCATTTTTTCATCGATGTTAGCTTCCATGTCATCCATCTTAGCTTCCATGCCCACTTCCATGCCATCCATATTAGCTTCCAAACCATTCATATTAGCTTCCATGCCTTTCTTCAAATCGTCCATATTAGTTTCCATGTCTTTCTTCAAAACTTCCATTTCATTTTTTGTTGTTCTTTGCGAGAGCGAAATTTGTTGCACTTGCTCTTGTAATTTTGATATGTCATATTGCAATTCTTC
The DNA here is from genome assembly GCA_034641835.2 of Pinus albicaulis. Classification (NCBI taxonomy): domain Eukaryota; kingdom Viridiplantae; phylum Streptophyta; class Pinopsida; order Pinales; family Pinaceae; genus Pinus; species Pinus albicaulis. The sequence goes on along the minus strand of CM076578.1, from coordinate 579,959,503 downwards.
GTCTTCATGAGTCATAGTAGAGCCTTCTAAAGGCTTAATGGGTGTTGAATTCTTTTTTGGGGCCATTATTTAGAACCCAATACTGATATCTATTCTACAATATGCCCTTGGAATCAATTCAAATTGATTCTTCAAACAAGAATTATGAAATTTGGAAAAAAAATACACACCTTTTTCTTTCTTTTGAGGAGCTCAATATTGAAATTGGATTATCTCTGTGATTGCGGCTCTTCAATATCTAAAATTCAGCACTGAAATAGCCCTCTAAATTCTCTTTTGAATGCCACAGGTCTGACCTGATTTGGATTCCCCAAGACAAAGTTATGTCCAATCTCCCACAATGACCTAATTATGGACTGGTTCAGTAGAGCACACTTGTATGACTTGCCATGTGTCACTGTTTCGTCCTTTGTCTCTAAAATTGATAGCCAAAAAACTACAGTCCATGTACTTGCGACCACTTTTTACGGCACTCCAATCTGATGCCCAGAGAGAGAGTTATTGAACTTTTCCCACGATCACCTCTTTGAGATGAAATTCAGGAGCCTGAAAAAGCACCCTTCCACAGATCATATCTCCAAAAATATTGCGAACCAAACTCCGTCAAATTTTGCGATGAGTTTCCTCGGGATTTTAGCTTCGCACCCTAAAAATTTCAGATTCCGAACCTTCGTAGAAAAAACGTTATAGCGCAAATTCCGCAATGACCCGCTTTGCACAGCCCGAAAAGACCTAACTTCCATAGATCATATCTCCAAAAATATTGCGAACCAAGCTTCCGGAATTTTTAAACGATCTTCTCGCTTTCAACTTCGCACCCTTAAATATTTCAGCTTCTGAAACTTTGTAGAAAAAAATTTATAGTGAAAATTCCACGATGACCTGTTTGGAGCAGCGAAACCCTAGAATCCAAAGCTCTGATACCAAATGTTGTGTAACCATCTCCAAAAAGAGAAGAAAAGAGATATCAACGCCTTAGAAATGAGCCACTTCGAGGGGGCAACCTCCAATACATTACATAAATGAACAATTCTTGGATGATACAATTTACAAAACCTCCTTTTCTATATATAGGAGTCCATGGGGCCATAATGTAATCCTAGTGGGCCACAATGTAATCCTAGCCGACCTAACAATAATAATTTAAGGGCACAATAATAACAAAATGGGGGTTACAAGGGTACAATAATAACAATAAGGGGGTTACACTAATAACAATAAGGGACTATACTAGTAATATCAGGACCTAACATTCTCTCTCGGCAATATGTGTTGCACCTTCTTCATCCATATGCATGGTTGTATAATGGGTTTTAATTTTATGGTCTTGACAACCATCATCCACTTTTAAGTGGGATTCTCCAAGATGTATTATCCTCTCATAGTCTGGCTCATCTACTCTCAGATCTGTGGCTAACTCACCAAATTATAACACATATTGTTGTTGCATATCACTCAACCCTTGCACCAAATTCTTCTTCCAAGATCTTCCATGATTCCTTGGAAGTTGTAGTTTTTTCGACCTTGCACATAACCGTTTCATCCATTTCTTGTTGAATGAAACTCAAAACTAAGGATTTAGTAAACATAGGAGGTGTTAGTAGATCCACGTTATACCAATCAACCTCGATTTCTTCTTTGTCCTCTACCAGAATTCTCATTTCTTCGACTGGTGCTTGAACCTCTCTAAATACAGCAACAATCGTTTCATCTTCTATTTTATTCATTTTCGTAGTCTTATTCAGTTGTGCTTTGTGACCCATGAATATTGTCTTCCCTTTGTATTCAATAGTTGTTTTCCTAATTTCATGAGGATATCTTCTATATCACCCCTAAAAAAAATATGATTTTTAATATGTGCCCCTGTAAGGAACAATCTTCACCCAAAAAAAAACTGACATGCTTGAAAAAATACCAAAAAATTTCACTGATAAATAGACTTCAAAAAAGCTCTAAATTATCTTGCCAATAAAAATAAAAAATAAAAAAATAATTCTCTTTCAATTAAAAAAACCACTTTCGAAATATTCCAAAAAAAATATGTCTCTATATGCCTTTATGAACCCTTTTCTAAGCATTTTAACAAAACTCTTTAAAAAAAGTTTACTGCACTTTAATAAAGCCCAAAAAAATTTAATAAGATTAAAAAAAAATAAAAATAAATAAATAAATTTATGGATTTATAAATAAGTTTTAAAATAACCCTTTTTCAAATTCCTTATATAGAAAACACTTTAAGAAACCACTTTTTGCATATAAAAAATTCCTTTTCAAAATGAATGGTCATGTATCCCTTTAAAAAGGATTTCATAAACACATGTATAAGTATGACCCCACATGACATTGGAATGTCCGTAATAACTTTGACCAACGCAAACTGTGAACCTTTTAAATTAACAGGCTTTTTTAATACTCACATGGCTTGCACACCCTCGACATAGAGGAACTGCGCAAATTTCCTAATTCTCAAAAACTTTGCGACAAATTGCCACAATTTTTGCACTAACAAGGTGTGAATTTCGCACTCACCTTGCGAACTTCTAATTTTTTTAACAGTGAGACAATTTTGCAATGTAATTTAAAAAAAAAAAAATTATCGGCTTTTTTCACTTGGTTTTTCTTATTAGATCTGCAACATCCATGGATCTTGTGATCTTTCCTTGCCTTTGATACCAACTTGTTGAAAAGACGGAGAGGAGAAACACAAATTTTACACACAAAACAATATGAGTTGTGGCTCTTTTACAGTTGATCAACCAAAACTTGATGATTACAATGAAGCCGATGAAAGGTAATTAAACTTTTCTGAAAAAATTTACGAATAGAAAATTATCTTTAAGTTTAAAAACATCGACGAATCTCACTAGTTCCTAATTTGCAAACTATAAAATGTCTTATTGATGTATTAGTAAAATTATTCAAATTTATAATGATTTTATATATACTCTCTATATAATATCGGTGATTTTTAAGGTAAAATAATTTTATACTATAAAATTTGGGCGAACCATTTTTATAAAAAATGGAAATTGACGATTTTTTTCCCACCTGTGAATATTGACCCCTAAAATTTTCCATGCTTTTCTGTCTAATAACTCGCCTAAAATAACTTGACATTCAACTTTTCCCAAACATTATTTAACTCACGAAATTGACTCAATTAACTAACCACAACCAACTTTTGCATGTTGGAGTAACTACAACTTCTAACACTGTAAATTCTATAGAATCTATTGAGCAATTCCTTAAAAACCAAACTTGGACTAATTGAACTCTAATGGTTGTATGATCTTTAATCCAATGGACAAAAGTAAAGATTTGCGTTAAAGGGCATGCTCTCTATTATGTGCATATGGACATCTCACTTGATGAGTTGTGACTCTCATATCTTAAAAACCATCGTGGGCTCCTTGAGGATGACCATGTTGGTCAAATTACCAATAAAATAGAAAAGCCCATTTTAGACTTATTTCTTGAATGAGTGAAAACACATCTTATAGGGTACGTACATTATCCATTTGCACCTATTTCTGGCCATTACGGCACAGTTTGAAAACCCAGCTACCTGAGTCTTGACCGAAGGCCATGGACTCCTTATCACATTGTATTTTTGCAGGCTAATACCCATGTTTTCCTCTAGCTTCGACATTGTGGACTTTGAAACCTTCGACCCTATGACACAATTGCTTCCTGCTTAGAAACTATGAGAAAATGAGCTTGGAAGATGGTTTAGTTGAGCTTATATTGCGGAGGGCGTGTAAGCTGGCACATGAGGTTCATGCAGCCGCATGAGGTCCAGGTGAAATAACCTACATGTATATCTATTTTTCAATTCTCATATTATTTCATCTAATATTTTTTTTATAGAACTTCTAATTATTTTCTCTTTCTTTTAATTACTTTATTTCTTTATATTTTTCTTTTCGATGATCCCTGAGATAACATGTCCTTAAGATTCTATAGTTTCTCAATATTGGTCTCTTATTGTGAATCTTGCAGCCTAGTGAGAGCAGTCTCATTTGTGTTTCTCAGTTAATTCTTTGCTTATTAAATGTCGTAATTGTTTTCTCAGCACTAATGTGGTTTTTCACTTATAAGTACGACATAGTAGTAGATAAGGAAGCATCCTCGTCAGTGGTTTAAGTACCTGTTTTTGCCGATATATTGTGAAGTTCCAATGCCATTATCTATTAGTTTCTAAATACACTATTGATGGGGGTTTCATTTCTTCGTTTGGTATGGAATCCAAATCTATTTTCACTAATCAAATTGCTTTAGCCGAACACTATTTGCATTGACATGTTGTAACTAATTGTATTCTTGATGCAACCATTTTTATGTCATTTACATGTCGGCCCCGCATATTTGGGAGTAACTATTTATGAAGCAAATAATTCAACCTAATTGATATTGAAATTATACAATTTTTTTCTTCCTACCATATTTCGATTGTTAAATTTTAACGCTTTCAGGCCCGAGTCATATTTGAAAGTTTTTGTTGCCAGAATACCTTGCACTTGTGAATGAAATGCTAGTCATATGTGTCTTAGTTCTATATCTAAAAGAGAAAAACATATCAGACCCAATTTCATGGCTGACAAACCAAGAAACATGTCAACTGTCATAGAATCAATGGTGTTTTGTAATATGTAGCATCACTTGTGTATTTTGAAATGGATAATTAACGTTCTCAACTTCCATAGTAATGCTTTCTATTTATTTACACTGATTTTATTTGTCAATTTATTATTCTTAGTCAACTCTTACCTTATTCCTTGCGAGGTCAAGTTTGGTATCTTGGAAAATTCCAATACATTTATAGCCAAACCTCAAAATTAATGAAAGGATTATGTATTGAAATTTATTATTTGTAGAATTGCTTAATAGCTTTTCCATTTGTTGCAGGATTACATACAGACTATATTGACAGCTTCAATGCAAATCTTGTTATTCATGGGTTCAGTGTCAATTTGGGCATGTGGGATACTGCAGGTACCTTGCTCAAATTGCCTGAATCATAACAGGACATTTGGGTGATGACTACAATTCATGCCTACGTCTCCAATGATATGAGCTTTGGGTTTCAAGACTTTCCGGAAGCTTTTTTTCTTTATTGATTATCACTTTCTTGTTTATTGTGATTAATGATGTATTATTTTGGAGCGACTTTAAAGTTTATATGACATATGTTCGAGGATGGTTTCTGATATTTGGCTCTCCAGGTCAAGAGGATTACAACAAGATGAGGCCACTTAGTTACAAAGGAGTGGATGTGTTTGTATTAACATTTTCATTAATTAGTCGAGCTAGTTATGAAATGTTGATGTGGGGATGAAGAAGAGTGGGGATGTGATTGCGATCACTGAAAGTCGATTGACGCCATGATAAATTGTAGATCTGCTGTTAGATTCAGATCTGGATATTTCTTGGACTCAAGCTAAGTGTTGGCCTCAGAGGGAAGTTTTTGAAGCCAAAGGTTTTATTGGCATGTGAATGAAGATAAGATTTGTTGCCCCGATGCAGATATGAATCTGGAACACAAAATTGCAGACGCTGGTGTTTTTTTGTTTTCTGGGTGTTGCATTTAGAGGTTTCGGGAGGATCTGTTCAAGGAAGGTGATCAAGAAGCCGCTGCAAAGCCGCTGAGGGGCGTTGTGCATAGACAGTCTAAGATGATGTCGAGCCGATCGGGTATAGGAATGGGAATGTCTATGTCAATGCCGGCGGCGGCCATGTGGGCAGTAGCACCTGCGCCGCCCGGGATGTCGAACAGTGGCCACGGGGGTTTCTGGATGTTGCAGCCCGTGAGCGCGGGGTCGAACAGTAATCCTCCGCCTTTTAATGGCCGCAGGGCCGCAATCAGAGCCCATCTGGACATTCCCACCCACGGGCTCCACGGGGTATCGTATGCCGGCCGGAACCTCAATTCAGCTGGGAGCTGCTGCTGGCTCGGGTTCGAGCTTGGCTAGATCGAGCAACAATGGCAATAATAACAATAATATTAACAATTATGTTTTCCCATGGACAGTGGAGTGAACTGGGCGAAGTACATGTCTTTCAGTGGGACTTTGGAAGATGAGTATGATATTATCACAACAGGAGCATCGAACGATTTCCAACAAGTATCTCGCGTTTCCCAGCAGATGGTTGAAAGACTTCCTTCTCAACGTAATTGGTAATCTTTTATTGCCAATTTTAGCCTTCGGGGGTTTATTCTTTTTATTTCGGTGGGCTCAGGGAGGCCCCGGGGGCCCAGAGGTTTGGGCGGCCCTATGGACTTTGGTCGCTCTAAGTTCAAGTTTCAGGAGGTGCCGGGGACCGGTGCAGTTACATAATTGGTGAAGATCATAGCATTGAAGAAATGCATAGCGAGACACTGGAAAGGCTCATGAAAGATTAATTTCTTTTATTGCAGTTGGTGGGCAGATTCATGTACAATTATGATGTCTTCTCTGGAGAGGACATCATGAATGAATGTAGAGAATGATAATTTAAAGAATAGCAACAATGAAACAAAAAAAAAAAATTATTATAATGGAGTTAATTTTTACATGTAAATGGGCATACTGCTGTAAGACCTGGTATGGCATGCGTACCCCTGGGTAATCACTGGTAAAGTCTGGGTTAGACCTAGGTGATAGGGGGGATGTCAAATTAACAATTACCCTGGGTAAAAATTTGAGGGGGGAGGAGCTAGAGTGAGCGGGGTTGTCTCACTTAGCAGGTTTGGCTGGATTTAGTCAAGAAGCCCCAAGTCAAGTTTAAGGGGGGAATTGTTAGGTAAACATGACTCGAGGTAGAGTCAATGTGAACTAGGGTAAACAGTGGTGGTTTTGGGGCACATGGTTTTGTGCACCCATAGTTTTCAGCCTATGGTATTGCATGTAATGGAGCCTATAAAAGGCTGGGAAGACTTCATTGTAAGGTAGGCCTGAAGGTGAGTGGTGAAGGCTCACTTGGCTGGATTGGCCAGGGTTTTGGCCAAGGCTAATGAAATTTCATTAGGATGGGTTTTCCCCGGAGTTTGGGGTTTTTCCCGGTTAAACATTTGTGTTTATGTTAATGATTTGTTGCTGACCTTTTATGTTTATTTCTCTGGGAAAATTCTTTATTGTTTCTGTTGTGCATAATTTCTAACATTTCTAAGAAGGTATCGATATTAATTTCCATGCCATTTTACAGTCTTGGTTTTGTCGCGTCTAGATCATTGAACAAGTTATTGTTTTTCTACTATTATTCAATGCATGAAAATATTTTCTTCTGAAAGTTTTTGATTTGATTGTTTTATAGTGGGTGCCTGAGTTAAGATATTATTTTCCTCATCTACCAGTTATTTTAGTTGAAACCAAGTTAGGTAAGCAAACCTATGTTCACCAAACTAGTCTACTTAATTGTATTGAATAAGAATAATTTTTTTTGGAGTGAATGCAATTTCCTGTAACTCAAGATGTCTTTGCTAGATCTAGAGGATTTTTTCAAAAGAGTCTCTTTTATGTTGATATTTCTCATTGCTTCATAGACTCAATGTATTTGTTGCATTGCTCAACTAACTCGACTACTTCGAAGATAGCAATCTCAGTCATCCCCACCAACAATTATTCCAATCAAGACGAGCCCACTAGTCATCAACGAATACTAGTCGTGGCACCAACCATATGCTCACGTACTACTTACGTGATATCGAAATCAAATTTTAACCCACAATCCTGAGATTGAAAGGTGGTGTATTGATGAGAAATTATGTCTGTAAATCATGGTAAATTCAATACTTAGAGGTTTGGGTGGGTTTCGATCCCTGACCGAAAACTTGAGCGAGCTAGCGATAAAGTTGTTAAAATGGATTTGTCCCACCTCTATTGCTAATATATATATGTGCTTGCACCATGTCCATTGATGTTTGTTTTATGGATTGATTCCCGAAATAGCTTATGTGACCAGAGCTACAGTCAGAACATGCATCCATGATAAATAGAGATGAACAAAGTACATAATGTTGGCATTGATTTCTAAACTTGAAATGGAAGTTTGGTTGGCCTCATGCTTTAACAAGTACTTTGTATCAACTATTTTTCCACTCAAGGCAAGGACTTTTCATTAGGGGAATTTTGAGGTCTAAAATGGGCCTCTTAAGGAAAATGTACAATTAAAATTCACTTTATGAGAACCAATCACATTTTAGGGGATGACATCATCCCCAATGGTTGAGGTGGCATTGATTGAGTTAAAGGTACTTACTTGTCACATTCTCAATGGTGGATAAAAATTCATGGTTAACCATGATAGTGCTTTAAGTGCTTTTGAAGTCAAAGTAAAGTACTCATAATAAATGTCATTTCACATTTTTTGAATAAAAATATATTATTGTCATTTCATATTTCTTGAAAGAAACAATGCCTATCCCTATACATTTATTATATTATATTATATTATATTATTCTTATAAAGCATATTAATTACATGTTATTATACAATTTAAATAATATAAATTTTAATTAATAGCATATAATAATTAATAATTATAAATTTATATTTATAGTATTTTAAGTTATTTAAGTACAAAGGACAAATGCATTAGTTGTTCAATGATAATGATTTTTTCTTGAAAATCTCATTCTTATTTATAGTCACTTCAATACAAATTTTTTATTAATTGTATTTTGGTACAACTTTTAAATTGAATTTAACTATGGTTACATGGATTGTGGTGCAAAAATTGAATTACAAATTCATAAATATTTTTTTATTGGTTTAGCTATTATTTTATTATTTCCTTAATAGGCCCATTTTAGACCTCAAAATTCCCCATGCATCCCCACAATCTCATTTTATTTTAAGTTGTTTTATTTTAATAGACAACTTAATAACACTATAAATTAAAAGTTCCTCCCTTTCCTCTTTAATGATCAACTTCATAACACTATAATTTAAAATTCCCTCCCTTTACTCTTTCATGGTCAACTTAATAACGATATCATAATTATCCTAATGCATTTTTTAATACTTATATAATTCAATAAATTTATCATTTTTAATCAAATTACCCAAATTCAATAAATTTGAAAATTTTGATCAATGTGCCTAACAACCCATCATTCAACAAGAAGCTAAAGATAATCACACTTAGGATTGATTTACGACCCAAATCCAAGTGCATTACAATGAAAAAACATATGAATGAGAACGATGGGATAAGAGATACGATTAAGAAACACTTTGGAGAAAAGTGGGTGACATCACCTAGTAGCCCAAATACCTCTAATAAAAAAAGGGTTGTTGCATTATTGGTAGTAAATCAATGAAAGAGGGGCTCTTTATATGACAAGAATGCTAAAGTCGCTTAGAAGCCCATTGTTCTAAAGTATTTGGGGGTAGAACATCAAATTTTATTTTTTCATGATCAGAAAGAAAAGATAAGAATAAAATACATAAAATTTTTAATAAGGTAATGAATTCGGTTGCAATATTTTGAAAAAATGTTTATTTATTATTATTATTATTTTTAAATAAATGGTATATATTTTAATTAAAACATGTTGTTATATAGGTTATATCTCGGTACATAATGAACTATGAATCTTTTTCAATCATCCAAAAACTTCATTATTTTCTGTGTAATATCCCAAATGCGATATTTTATGAATTTTGGCGGAAATTAACTTAACCAAAATTTCTCCATTAAATTATCATGCATTTAACAAAAGATTTCCATGTAAAATAAAACATACAAATATATGCAAATCCATAGCACCACAATGCAGGAAACAACTCATATTTATTATAATATAACTGGGCTTACATGCTGAAATGGGAAATAGCTGAGATAACTGAAATAGAACTGGCCACAAGGATCTACTACAATACTACCCTGGTCTCCCAAAACTGAACTGTTGCACTCCCCCCTTCGGAAACAAATTTAATTGAATCACTAAAGACAATGAAGCACCAATTGAGGATTTCAATGACCCTCACCCTACTATCCCTAAAGCTCTGTTAAACTCCTGAATGAAGTCTCCTCAAAAGAGTTGAGTTTCCTTCCAACACTCGTCAATGCACCCGAGGGTTTCCGCTTTGGGGCTACCAATGGAGAAGAGAATCAGGTTCTCAACCTCACATACAAGAAAATATATCAAATCGAATATATTCCTCAATGGCCTCTTCCTCTTCTTTTATAGATCTGATGGATCCTTCTAGAGCCTTATTTTATTATTATTTTAATCATGGAGAAGTTTTCCCACTTATTTTCCAATTAAAATATTCATTTTTAATGCAGGAAAGAGTAAATATGCTACCATGTCTCCTCAAGTCACTGAAATTCATGTACAACCATCCCATCATGTAGGTATTCTCGTCCTAGTTCCAACGAGCTATTACACTAAGGTGTTCTATCACGTATTCCTCCTGAAATACCACCTTGAGTGTAATTAATTGAGTTAAGCACAAAAATAATTTAGTTTTCTGAAAGTTGTCGAAATTTACTGAAACAAAAGGAAAAATGTGCAAATGATGGAATATATCAAGTGAATGCCACTAGTCCTCATAGAAACTCCTCAGAAATCCTCCAAAAATCCACTGGGTCCACTGATGACACCAACCTATACTTATGACCTGTCTGCTCCCAACTCTCAAAGTCCATCCTAACCCTGTGATAGGTGACACCAAAAAGAGGAATATTACAGACCTGTCGCTGCAATATTGCTTGCCCTCAATAAATCAAAATATGTGAGCCACCCAGTTGGACTGATGCCACTGAGACCCTATGCCTGAATCCCATACAAACCCCTGGGTGCTGCTATGCTACTATGTCGAGTCACCCAAAATAGACCCCTCAATGCCGGGATCCCAAATCGATCTCTCAGTGCACCTATTATCAATCAATCCTCTTGGATCCCAATGCCACCATGGCCAATCATTGCCCAAGTCCTCTTTCTCAGACTGCACACTTCCTCTGGCTATAGTTGTTGCCACGTGAAGCAAAGACTGCCAACATGCATCAATGCTCCACGGCTCCTGTTGTGTTCTAGCTCTCACTGTACAAGATGCCCCACCATCTGCATACCAACTCATCACCTCTCTCCAATCCAACCCCTGACTCAATCAAATGCTAACCTTGCTTTACCAAAGTTGGGATGGAATACTGAAGAACTGTCAACATGTGTCCCATTGCCAACTGGAAAATGAAGTATTTGTCATGTCTATGGGACCATGATGTCCTATGCTCCTGACTAATAAGACCGCACCATCAATAGGATACCAACTCACGATCTCCCGCCAATCTATCCTAGAAGAAAAATCAAATTCAGTGGCACATGTATGCAAAACAAGTCTGGTATGAGGTCGCCAATCCATACTCAACTTGTGCTACCTCGTCCGGTCTGCCGATGAGATCTTCCTACAAAATAAATCCCCTATCTCTATAATTGGCCAATGTGGACAAGATATGCTGCAAGCCCCATCAATGTACTCCCAGAGAGTGTTGCTTCCTAAAAGAACTGCAGCTCTATTGACTCCATGTGCATCTATCTTCCCGTCATTGGTGGGTCAGCCCAAATATGGATGATCCATCGTCTCCAACAGTGCCTCCTTCTCCTGATCAGAAATGTCATATTCCTGTTGTCTACAAAGCCTCCTGCAGAACTATCCCATCAACCTCCAACATCTCCTAAGGATAAGTATCTGCAACTCTTTTCACCGTACTAAATGTCTATGCAACTGTATGCTCCTACTCAATGGATGACCCCATGGTTAGTCGCATATCCACCATCGACTCAATGTTAGCCTCCATCTGGCTCTCCCCCAAAGGACTATCATGCATGATATGTATAGCCTCATCCTCAGCTGACTCATGCTCCACCATATGTTGCTCCAACTGAATCATCACAAGTGACTCATCATCCTGAATATCTCACATCAAGTCCCCTGATTGCTCACCCTGCACGTTGGAAGAAAAATCTAGTCTATTGTCATCAACTCCACATGACTGCTCATGCTCCCCAAAAGCATCTTCATATTACCCCACATGGACGCATCTAAAGAAGAGTCCTCATCTTGGCATACGGAAGGAATGTCCTCCTACTCTACTTATGCCACATCATATGCATCACTCAAGCATAAGTGATCAGGCCTCCAAGGTTCTTTGTAGATGAATCAAAGTCCCTTCCTCCTCAGCTCATTCTTGTTTCCTAATCCACCAAATTGGAGTAGATCCTCCCTAGTCAATTCTCTCCTAAAACACCCAATTTTTTTCTCAACCAACCTCTTGGTCAGTTTATAAGAAATAGGTTAAACCAATTGTACTCTCCTCTAAATGGTTAAAAACCTAGTCTGCAGCATCTTACAAATGTCATCATTGTTACCCATGACTCCAGTCATGATTTCTAAGATATTGATCTTCTTCTCAATGGAAAGACCCCAGATGTTATGTAGATCCTGAAGATTCTCTTATATTAGTTGGAAAATTCTTCACATAATGTCATCATTATAAGGAAGCATAGGTGAACTTATTCTGATAATATAACTGAGACAAGAAGCTACTATAAGTCGGAGTCCTTCACAAGGATGCTCCAAGAATATTGGATGAATCAAACCAAGCATTGCTAGTTTGAGAGCCCAATTTAGGCTTGGTTTGATTCATCCAATTTAGAAAACTCAAATATGATTGGCTCACTTTAGAAAGATGTGATTCTAGCTTCTCCAAATTAAGGAAAGGTTTTGCGATCATTTTTAGGTTCTTCAAACTAGATCCAAGTGCAAAGAGCCAATTCCCTACCTCCCATTGTTTTAACAAATTCCTTATCTAATCTAGTTGTAGGATGGCATGTACCCCATTTGAAAAGGGTATGTTGTTCAGTTTTTCTCTTTGATCCAAGGAAGCATTACAGCTCCAAGCACCTTGTCCAAGTGATTTTTCAAACTGTAGCTGGAACTGAATTCTTTCTGAGTCATTAAACCTTTTTCTAAGATTTTCAAAAGTCGCCTCAAATCCCATGATTTTGCAGCAAGGGTGACAATGTTGTAGAGAATTTGACTCAATCTCTACTCACATAACATACTCAAACTATGACTATACAACACACATAGAAATACAAGGTTATTATAACATATGACTATAGTTATTCAACCAACTCATAGAACCTCACATTGCTCACAACAATACCCTACCCCAATAGATAAATCTAGCTCCGACAAATAATTTAGGCTCTAGAAAATAAATTTGGCTCTATCAAAATCAATTTTTCACAACAATATGAATTCATCCTAGAAAAGCAATAAAAAAAATCTCAAGTGAGAAAAATGTTACCCCAGAGGCAAGGAAATGATATCTTCTCAAGCTCTGCTCTGACTCTGGAAATTATGCAACTGCTGGCTGGAAGGAACCCCTGTTTGAGCCTCCAAAAGTGCTCTGAAAATTCTGCCAAATTAATCTTGGGCTCTCCACCACAAACCCATAAATTATTTTGGAAAATTCTACCGGTCACCCAGGACCCAAAATTTAAGCTTACTCCTTCCCCATTAGTTGTCAAATAATTATGTATGTTTGGGGCACCCAAACTCCCCCATAAAATTTGCAAAATTAGGCACCAACTCTTTGACCCATGGCCGACAAAACCCAGAAATTTTTTGAGCTAATTCCAACTAACCCAAAATGCTCAAATAGTGTGAAAATTTGTTAAACTAATGATTTTCCCTGTTATAATAATGACGATTTGATACCTGAATATCGCCTAGAAATTCTAAAATTTTAACCATGAACTCCTTTCACAAAACCCAGAAAAATCTTGGGTAGATTCCAGAAGATACAGAAAGCCCCAATTTAGTGCAAGTTTCATACTTTGCGCAACTATGCACACTACTCCAAATATGATACATTTGTACGACAGTTCTCCTACACTTCAGTTCAGCAAATTCACTGCAAAATTACCGACTCAAATAAGATAAATCTTCTACAAAACCTTCGAAAGATAAACTGAGTTATGATAGATAAACTTGATTGCACAAATAAACTCAACCCGAATAGATAAATTTGGCTCTGGCAAATGAACTAGGCTCATGAAAATAAATTAGGCTCCAATAGATAAACTTAGCCCAACAATTGATTTCAGCCCATAAAGATAATTTCTGTACATAGGAAGAATTTTGGCCCTGCAATATAAATTTTTCCCAACAATAAATTTGGCCCAAAAAAACACTCTCTGGTAGCAATTATGCAATAGCTGCTCCAATGGATTTGCCAAAACACCCACATCCGGTGCTTAGAAAATTCTCAAAAATTACTCCCTGACTCCTCAAGCCAATCCGACAAAAACCCAAAAATGGTTTGTCCAAATCATGATCCTCCAAAATTGACACCAATAAGCCCTACACTGTCCCAATAGTGTCTTAATACGTTGTCTACAAAATTATCAATGAAATACTCAACAACCCTCCAAATGTGAAACAAATAATCCCTCTTGCGCTTCCTCTATCTCCCTCAACAAACAAAACTCAAATGGTTGAGACCTTCCTCCACAACTAGGCTCAACTCTCCTCCTCTGCGCCGACCCAGAGACTTCCACATTGCTCAAGAAATAAAATGTCAATCTCAGCCCTGGAGGTTCACCTATAGCTGCAAAGATAATGAACGTAGGTTCACATATAGCTCTCACAAGCTAATTAACCTTACAACCAACAACAAACACAAGAACCCAACTCATTCCTCCAATAATGCTTCAAAATAAGAAACCATCGATCTTCCTTTGAAATTGAACTGCAATTAAACCCTTGAATTTGGATTTTTTGGTAATTTGAAAAGTAAACTCTCGGGCTGGATATTTCACCATCTCTGATACCACTGTAATATCCCAAATGGGATATTTTATGAATTTCGCCAGAAATTAACTCAACCAAAATTTCTCCACTAAATTATCATGCATTTAACAAAATATTTCCATGTAAAATAAAACATACAATTATATGCAAATCCATAACACCACAATGCAGGAAATAACTCGTCTTTATTATAATATAACTAGGGTTACATGCTAAAATGAGAAAAACGTGATATAATTGAAATATAACTGGCCACAACGATCTGCTACAATATGGTGTTGGCCTCCCAACACTGAACTACTACACTCCCCACTCCAGCAACAACTGCCACTGAATCACTAAAGAAAATGAAGCACTAATTGAGGATCTGAATGACCCTCACCCCAATATCCCTGAAGCTCTATGAAACTTCTAAATGAAGTCTCCTCAAGAGAGTTGGGTTTTTGTCCAACACTCGTCAACACACCTGAGGATTTCAGTCCTGGGGCTATCAATGGAGAAGAGAACCAGGTTCTAAACCTCACATACAAGAAAATATATCAAATCTAATATATTCCTCAATGGCCTCCTCCTCTTCTTTTATAGATCTCATGGATCCTTCTAAAGCCTCATTTTATTATTATTTTAATCATGGATCACTTTTCCCTCTTATTTTTAAATTAAATATTCCTTTTCAATGCAGGAAATATTAAATCGGCTACCATGTCTCCTCAGGTCACTGAAACTCATGTCCAACCATCCCATCATGTAGGTATTCGTGTCCCAGTTCCAACGAGCTATTACACTAAGGTGTTATATCACGTATTCCTCTCAGAATGCCACCTTGATTATAATTAATTGAGTTAAGCCCAAAAATAACTCAGTTTTCTGAAAGTTGTTGCAATGCACCGGAACAAATGGAAAATGGTGTGGATGATGGAATATATCAAGAGAATTCCACTGGTCCTCATAGAAATTCCTCAGAACTCCTCCAAAAATCCCCTGGGTCCGCTGATGAAACCAACCTGTACCTGTGACCTGTATGCTCCCAACTTTGGAAGTCCATCCTAACCTTGTCATAAGTGACACCAAAAAAAGGAATATTATAGTCTGACACAATTTACACCCATTCTAGATACATATATTTTAAACAAGTTATCCTTATACAATCTCCAAGAAACACCTAAAATCACTATATAATTGTCAAAAATATAAAATTATTTTAGACATGAACCTTGCTACATATTCCTTATTACAGAGTTGACCTGATATTCATCTGCTTCAGTCTCATATTGAGGTGGCGCTTGATCCACGGTGGTACTGATGGTCGCTCCAACTTCTTCCTGCAATTCAATATTATTTTGCCTCTACACCATGATTTCTTCTGGTGCGTTGTTGTGTTCCTCAACCTCATGACCATATGTTGCTAGGACCATCTCGTCCATTCGAAGACTCGACATTTCCACTACTAGTTGAATCCTTTCCATCTTGGTTTCCAGAAGCCCCAATTTATGAGTTATCATCTCATGATGTGCATGCGTCTCAGAGAGGATCACTTCTATCAGTTTAATGAACAAATGTATTATGAATTCTAACATTCCCTCCTATTTCTCCACAGTATTTTTTTCTTCGCTGAAGTTTCCACTTTTATCCATAGTGAACTCTTAATGTCAATTCCTCCCTCGAAGCTAAGAATATATGCTACAATTATCTTATTTTTGCACCCCAAGGACACTCTTTCACTCTATATATTTTTTTGAGCTCACTCTCCTCCATTTATGGCTTCTAACTACTCCTTTAATGTTGTAGGATCCCCCAAAGGATGTTTGGACAAAGAAATCCAACAACATGATAGAAAGGGATTTGTTTGATACTGATTGTGATGATGATGAAGAGAACACGCTTGTTTCCAACTTCTCGAATGGAGTAAAGCTTAAGTCGACACTCTTGTTTCCTCCTTAAGTTTATAATCATGCCTCCAATTTTCCATCCTCCATCGTGTTGAAGAGTCGACAAGAAATATGTGTCTAATTTAATTTTCCCTTAATTAAATTGGACAATAAATTGTAATCTTATCTCATAATCACTTGTAATAGTTAACTGAGTGTGATAGACTAAGTTAGCTTATGAAATTCGAGTTGAGGATGGTTGGTGAGGCATGTAAAGTGACTCTATTTGTTTTAGAGTCCAAGTTGCAGTGATTGTATTAGTTTAATGCATGAGAAATTAGTTAACTCAATTAAGTGAGCTAAAGTCATTCTAACTAGTTGTAACTTATTGTTGCACTAGTGAGAGGTCAAGTGAATTAAATGAGATTTAATTCACATGCAATGATTTTTCAAGTGACTGATGATTTACTATTAAGATCTATATGCATGTCAGTTCTGATGAAGACCTAGTTGATACAGAGGTTAAAGGGATGTTATATATCAGTTGTATTATTAGTAAATTGCAGGTGTGAAATTAGAAAAAAATAGGATTTCCCATGATGTATTGGGCAGTTTTAGAAGGTTGAATTTCCTAATTAATAGGGGTCAATTGCTCTTATAAATGTGCAAGCAAGGAAGGTTGAGCAGAGGTAGGAAATTAGCTAAGTGTTGGTCGATTTTGTCTGGATCAGTGTGAGACAGTTGGTAGAGTGCAACAAAATCTTATGAGAAGAGTGCATTGTATTGTTTCATGATTCCTTGGTTGATTATAAAATCAAGATAGAGGGTTTTTGAGCAGCAAGCTTTCCCCAGGAAAAATATATGTGTTGTGCAATTGATTTTCTTCTTTCTCTTACTTGGTGTGATTGTGCGATCATGTTTGATTTCCGCAAATTAACTGTAGAAGGATTCAGTATCTTGCTCTAGAATAATGCATGATCATATTGAATCCATTGGTATACATATTGTTTGTATAATTTCTACATGGTATCGAAGTGCGAAAAATCATTATAGTGCAGAATAAATTGAGTTTGTGCTGAACAACATTCGAATTTGAAAAAATATTCTTTGGTGCGACAGGTGCATCAAGATGGTTTTCAATGGATTAAGATTGGAATGTGAACTCAAGGGCAGTTATAATTATATTGCATGGAAAGAAATAATGGAGGCAGTTATGGAGGACAATGAGTTGAAAGAATTTATCGACTCTAATATTCCAAGGCCCGCAACAGCAGACGCTACTCTTCTTGATGCTTGGCGAAAGAAGGTTGCAAAGGCAAGGAGGATATTATTAGAGGGAGTTCGAAATCACATTTTCTCGAGTCTCTGTGGCAAGGCAACTCCATAAGCAATGTGGAAGGACTTGACAGATCTATTTCAAAACAGTAGCGACCAGAGAAAATTGGCACTGAAGGACAAGCGCAGGAAAATCAAAATGGAGAAAGGTGACACTATTCCAAAATACTTGACCAATCTCATCCAATGTCGATATGAGATTGGAAGTGTCAGGATTACTGTAGCAGATGATGACTTGCTGAGCCTAACTCTTCTAGGCCTTCCCAAGAGCTGGCATAGTTATCCAGACTCTGTCAATGGGAGGGAGAAGCTACCAGATTTGGAGTGCCTTTGGTCGGATTTGGTACAAGAAGAATTCAGGCGAAATACCAGGGATGGATCCTAATCCAAGACAGATGATGAGGAAAATTACACATTGGCTGGTAAGGCAAAGAAGGGGAAGGGAAATAATTCCTATTCCAAATCTGAGACCGACAAAGAAGGCAAGAAGCATGACATGTCCAGAGTGATATGTTTTCATTGTCACGAGAATGGACATTATGCCACTAATTGTCCACGGAAGAAGAAGAACAACAAGAAGGATTTAGGATTTGCAGTGGGTGATGCTTTGGCTTCATAGTTCGAGTTGGACTTCTCTCTCTTCACATGCATGGTGTCTAGTGTGATGGGATCAGTGTGGTACTTGGATAGTGGTGCATATTTCCACATGACATAAAACAAAGGACTCTTTAGTAGCCTGAAGGAGAAGGATCTTCAGATGCACATCGAGATGGGTGATGAAGGGAGGTATAACGCTACTGGGATTGATACAGTTAATTTCTAGAGATAGTCAGGTAAACCTTTCTTATTAAGAACCCACAAACCCACAGGACAGGTTAAGAAGATTGGGGTTTGTGTGAAGAACCTCTACAAACTTGATGTAGATTTTTACACAACATTGATGAGTAAAGTAGACAGAGTGGTGAGCCGGGAGGAGGATGAGTTATGGCACGGGAGATTAGGCCACCTACACCACAGTGCTTTGAAGTTCATGAAACATATTTCTACGGGGCTTCCAGAGGGTACTCTTGCGCAGATAGAAAAATGCAAGGGATGTACCATGGGGACATATACAAAGGCCACTTTTCACGAGAAGGAGAACTGAGCAGCGAAAATCCTTGAGAGAATTCACTTAGATGTGTGTGGACCATTCTCTACAACTTCTATAGCAAATCACGGGTATTATGTGATTTTTTTTTATGATTTTTTTAGAAAGTGTTGGATCTAATCATACTGAATAAAGATCAAACGTTCTCAAAATTTTGTGAGTTCAAAGCACTAGTCGAGAAAGATACAGGGAAGCAGGTGAAGGCTCTAAGGAGATAAAATGGTGGTGAGTACATCTCCAATGAATTCAAGAACTTCTATAGCAAAGAAGGATTTCAGAGAGAGTTTATTACGCCTCATAACCCACAACATAATGGGGTTGCAAAAATAAAGTACATAACAATTATGGGTGCGACACAAGCTATGTTACATGATCAGGGCTTATCGTTGCATCTGTGGGCAAAGGCATGCAACACATCGGTATTTGTGCAGAACCGTAGTCCTCATCGGATACTTGGAGTGAGTACATCAGAGGAACTTTTTCTCGTAAGAAACCTAATGTTTCATATTTTATAATTTTAGGCTCATCTTTCTATTGCCATGTGACCAAATATTCCATAAAGAAGCTAGAACCAACAATAGAGATTAGGATGTTTGTGGGGTACACTGATGCTCCCCACAACTACCAACAACGAGATGATAGTTGTCAGACAGGATGTAAAATTTGATGAGGAGAAAGCCATGTGATTGTCCCTTGAGAGGGAGCTTGATTTTCATGCAGATGAGGAACTCTTGGTTCCAAAGGATGAACCTCAAGATGTGGAGCAGCCACATGATGAGGATCATGGAGTGGCAGAAACCACTCATGCAGAGCCATCCACCATACATGGTAGGAGGCACACCACAGAGGCTGACAGATTGAGGCTTGATGTGGGAGAACATGTAGAAGCACCTACATCATAGCGCAGATAGAGACAGTCACCAAACAGGTATACTAGATACATGGCTCTTATGAGCAAGTGTATTGTGATAGACCCATCCTCTTTTGAGGAAGCAGTGCAGCAACCAACTTGGGTTGATGCCATGGTTGAGAAGTATGACTCCATCGTTAGGAACAATGCGATGGAATTTATCCCAAGATCAGTCAGGAAGTCAGTGGTTGGATCTAGATGGATCTATAAGGTGAAGCAGGTAGCAGATGTGAGTGTGGAGAAGTACAAGGCTAGATTTGTAGCTCGGGGAATATCATAGGTTGAGGGGATTGGCTATGAGGATATTTTTTCACCAGTTTCACAGTACTCATCGATTAGATCTATCCTTGCATTCTCAGCGTAGATGGGTTGTCAGATACATAATATGGATGTGAAGACTACATTTCTCAATGGATTTATTGAGGAAGAAATGTACATTGAGTAGCCATAAGGTTTTGAGACCTTTGACAGGGATTCGCATGTGTGCAGACTCAAGAGAGCATTGTATGGGTTGAAGCAAGCACCTCGTGCTTGGTACACTAGGATTGATAGCTATTTCACTAGGTTGGGCTTCACGAAGATTGAAGTGGATGCGAACCTGTACCAGATTGTGGTTGATGGTAAGCTTTTGATTATTTTAATTTATGTAGATGATCTTATTCTGACAAGTGATGAGAAGCTCATAACTTCTTGCAAAGAGGATCTTGCAAGAGAGTTTCAAATGAAGGACATTGGACTCCTTCACTATTTCCTTGGTTTGGAGATATGGCAGCAGGATGGGGAGCTATTTTTTTCTCAAGGAAAGTATGCCAAAGAGATTCTGAGGAAGTTCCACATGGAGATTTGTAAACCCATGGAGACTACCCTTGTAGGAAACTAGAGAAAGGAGGATTTTACTTCAAGTGAGGTAGTGGATGCTATTGTTTACATGCAGCTTCTGGGTTCACTCATGTACTTGGTGAACACACGACCAGACATATGCTACGCAGTTAACCAGCTTAGTCAATCTATGGTTAAGCTGACCAATCTATTTTGGAAGGCGCGGAAGCATGTCTTGAGATATCTCGGGGTCACTATAGAGTATGGACTATGGTGCAGAAAAACAGAGGGAGTGAAGCTAGCTTCAAGACTTCACCGATTTAGATTGGGCAGGTATTCCATCAGACAAGAAGAGCACATCAGAAGGGACCTTCATCATAGGATCGACAACAATTTCTTGGTATAGCAGGAAGCAAAGATCAGTTGCACTAAGTGCAGCCTTGGCAGAGTACATGGCAGTCAGTCAAGCAACATGTGAGGCCATTTGTATGAGGAAGATACTTATTGGTTTGTTTGGTCATCAGATGGATCTGATGTTGATACATTGTGGTAACCAGAGTTGCATAAAACTCTCGGTTAATCCAGTATTCCATGACAGGTCCAAGCATATTGACATCTGGTACCACCATCTTAGAGATTGTGTTCAGAGAATCATTATGTTACTTCAGTACATTCCCACGGAGGATCCAGATGCAGATATTCTGACAAAGGCACTTGCCAAGAGAAAATTCAAATACCACAGAGGCAGGATCGGGGTAGTTGATAATCCCTTTCTTGTTGACAGGGAGTTTTGAAATTCTACAATAAATGTGTGTCTACTTTAATTTTCCCTTAATTAAATTGAACAATAAATTGAAATATTATCTCCTAATCACTTGTAATAGTTAACTGAGTGTGATAGACTCAGTTAACTCATGAAATTCGAGTTGATGTTGGTTGGTGAAGCTTGTAGAGTGATTCTATTTTTTTTAGAGTCCAAGTTGCAGTTAGTGTATTAATTTAATACATGAGAAATCAACGAACTCAATTAAGTGAGTTAAACTTAGTCTAACTACTTGTAACTAATTGTTGCACTAGTGAGAGGTCAAGTGAATTAAATCATATTTAATTCGCATGCAGTGATATGTCAAGTGACTGATGATTTATTATTAATTTTTGAATGCATTTCAGTTTTTATGAAGACCCAGTTGAGATAGAGGTTAAATGGATGTTATCTATCAGTTGTATTTTTAGTAAATTGTCAGTGTGCAATTAGACAACCATAGGATTTCCCATGATATATTGCGTAGTTTTGGAAGGTTAAATTTCCTAATTAATAGGGATCAATTGTTCTTAGAATTGCACAAGAAAGGCAGGCCGAGCATAGGCAGGAAATTGGCTAAGTGTTGGTCGATTTTGCCTAGATCAGTGTGAGACAGTTGGTAGAGTGCAGCAGACTCTTGTGAGAAGAGTGCATTGTATTTTTTTATGATTCCTTAGTTGATTATACAATAAAGATAGAGGTGTATTGAGTAGAAATATTTCCCCAGGAAAAATATCTTTGTTGTGTGATTGATTTGCTTCTTTCTCTTACTTGGTGTCATTATCCAATCGGGTTTAATTTCCACAAATTAATTGTAGAAGGATTCAGTATCTTGCTCTAGAATATTGCATGATCGGATTAAATCCAAAGGTATACATATTGTTTGTACAATTTCTACACATCGTTGCATGATGACCAGAGATTGTATGGATATACGATTGCATCCTTCGGTGATGATAACTAGCCTTCGTGACATGAGGACGTTTATTACTGATGTCACCATTATGGTATTTGGATTGTCCAGATGAAATGATTACTCCTAACACCATTTTCTATGTTGATATTTGGTTATCTCCTTACTACAATGGGTTTTAACTTCACCTTTCATGGAATTGGTTTTATTAAAAAATCCCCATCATCAACTTTCATAATCATGCCAATAGGGCCCCTTGATTGGCTAGAGAGTCTACCACTATATTAAGATTTCTCTTCATATGGAATAACTCTACCTTCTCAAATTTTATCAAAAGAATCTTAATTCAATGCTATATTGGGGTCAAATTTTGTTCAGACCTTCCTTCCACTTTTCTCAGCTACTTTACTATAATCAGTTAGTCATCGAAGACTATAAAATCACTTATTCTTTTGGAAATTTCCAATTCCAATCCTTGGGTGAAAATGTGAATTTGCATAACACTTTTCCTTATTTTTTGATGTTTTCCTTTTTTAGGTCTTCGTCAACATTTTGATAGTTAGCAATAATTTTTTTATAAAAAAAAATCTTATATAGAAAAGTATAGTATTACATGTAGTATGTACTATTTTTCATAAATTTCTCTATTAATATTAGTTCTACCGACACTTATTAACCTTAAAACCCTTATTCCAAAAAGTGTTTCCCATTTTCATGTTTTCACCCACTTGCCACAATGCTAAGTATTCATCCTGGTTGTTAGGTGAGTCCCCTTGTCCCCACATAAATTGGGTCTTCATTTCTTCATCAAGATGAAAGGAAATTGTATATTTATTATTAACAAAAGTTTATATTTTTTATTTATTAATTATTTTTACTTTTAATTTTATTTGAGATGAATATTGATAGAGATTTTTTAGATATATATTTTATGATGAATATTTAAAAGAATTGAAATAAATATTTATGGGTAATTTTTGTGGAAAGGTTCAATAGTTTGTGGATATTTTTCTAGATATACATCTTATGGTGAATTAATTTTATCAATGATATTTGTGGAGAATGAATATATTCATTAATTAATGAATTAATTCATTATAGGATGTATGCACGCGAAAACATATCCAAATATTATATATATATATATATATATATATATATATATATATATATATATATATATATATATATATATATATATATATATATATATATATATATATATATATATAATATTTGGATATGTTTTCCTATGCATACATCCTATAATGAATTAATTTTATCTATGAGAATGTGGGAATCAATTTTATGGGTTTGATATTCTCAAAATATGTGTGTGTGTGAGCAACTGCTTTAACTACTCAAAACTAGTTGCGCACTCTGATGTCCATTAGAATTTTACCTATTTCTTTTGTAAATGTGTGGTTGGATGTCTAATCTTTGATAAATCTTAAATAAATTTCCAGTATTGTCCGATCAATCCCATGAAGGATCTCATCACCATGAAATTTTGAGGCGTATGCCACTCCATTATGGCCTTCATCTTTTTGAGATCCATAGATACTCTTTCCTTTGAGATGATATGTCTAAAATATTGTATTTGTGATTGAAATAAATCACATCAAGTGAGTTTGGCATAAAGCTTGTGTTCCCTCACCAACTATAACATTTCCTTCAAGTTCTCTTCATGCTTCTCCTTTTTCGGTGGTATATTTTGTCCTAGTTGTGGCACTAGATATATAATCATGGTTGTTTGTCTCTTTTTCTGAAGTACTCAATAGATCTTCTCCTTTCAATGTATCCTCACTTATTTGTGCATCTTTCTTGACTTGCTACCTTCTACCCTATTGGTTTCAACCCAAGCTTTTGAATATCAAATGTACTTTCCTTGGAATTATACTTGTCTAGATAGTTGGCACCTATTGGCTTTATGACTAATGTGTTGTCCTTGATGGAAACTCACTTGTATCAAGATAAGTATGTGTTGACATGATGAATACACAGGCCAGTTCAGTTAGTGACAGAGGAACAATGAACGTAAAGTTTGAGCAAGTATACACATGTTTTGTGAAGCAAATTTGTGTACATAAACGGGTATGGTGAACAGAAGTTACGTATACTCAGGTTCTGTGAAGAAAAACCATGTAAAAACACAGGTATGATGAAGATAATTCATTTATATGCAGGTTTAGTGAAGCAAAGTCATGTACACACGTGGGTATGAAGAATAAAATCCGCATACAGTTTGCGCACTATGGTTTACTAAATACCAAGGGACCTTACCACGATATTAGCCCATAGTAATATTTGATCCTATTAAATAATACCATCGACATTAGTGTGGTTTTCACACATGGTATTGGCTAAAGTCTAAGTTATATAAGGAGATGAAGATCCAAGTGTTTGAGGGTGCATATGAGAGGGTGATTGATGAATACTTCGATTTGAATTATGATTGCATTGTATGGGTTATTAATTAGTGGATGATCTGAAATAAGTATGCACCTGGTAATATAATGATGGATAAGGATAATTAGACTTGAAGTTACTAATATGTATTTTATGATCTACTTATGGGTTGATTAGATCTATGGTATGATGCGTGTTTATTGTTGTGTATGTCGTGATCAGGGTATGTCTGTAGTTTTGAATTGCAACGCAACTATTAGTTGGTAATTGCAAATATATATGTGGTTTTGTCTCTGGTAAGGTGCGTATATACGCGGATACTCTTCTGAGTAGTATTGTATCGATTCTGTAGTATGGGAAGATCTGTACGCAGGTTTTATTCCTAAAAAACACGTATACATGCGGAAATGCTTTATGATAAGCACGTATGAAAATTAGGGTTTTTGCTGAAGAATATGTTTGATCAGTCTAATCAGTCTTGATATGTTTATGATTTTTTTCAATGAATTCTTCATGTTCATCTGGGTTTGATAGTGATTTCTTGAGTATTAATGATGCTACTAGTTGTATGTGATTGCAGATCAGTGATTGATCAGTGATTGGTTGATTGATTCAGTGATTCAGTGATTGGTTGAATGATTTGGTACTGTGATCAGTTTAAGTTTTGATATATGTTAGTGGTCTTAAATGATGGTATTAGGTCCCATCTGAAAATTTGATGAAAAATCGCCTATAGGTTGTGATGCGTTGAACCAGGTGGATCCAGTATGAAAAATTATGAAACGTGGTCCACGATGGTGCTGGTGGTTAGAGCCTTCAGTGAGGAAGTCGAAGCTTCCTTTCATCAGTAGTTGGTGATCAGATCGGGGGGTTGTAGCTCCCTTCCAGTGGGTGTTGGTAAACAAGATCAGGGGGTTGTATCTCCCTTCCAATGGGTGCTGGTAAATGAGATCAGGAGGTTGGAGGTCCCTTCCAGTGGGTGCTGGAGAAAAAGTGAAGGTTGTATCCTTCTACAAGTGGGTTCCTACGTGTTGGCATGATTCTGTACCAGTACAATATTGTAATAAAATTTCCTTATAATAAAATTGAAGACAAAGACAACAAAAACGGTGGTTTTCTCCCACATTGGGTTTCCACCTTAAATCCGGGTGTTCATGTGTGTTTATTATGTGTGATTATTTATTATGTTCTTACTACACATGTTTATTGCATATCAAATGTCTGATGGATCACTTACGGACTGGTTTAAGTTAAACATATGAAGATTTATTTGAATTATAAGCTTTTTGGGTATACGTTAGTTGTCTGCATAAAATTCACATACATATGCAAGTTTACTTTAGGAAAGTAGCATACATAAATCAGAATAAAATTAAAAGCTAAGTGAGTTTTTAAAATACTGATTCACTCCCCCCCACCCTCCCCTCCTCTTAGTAAATTTCCCATGAATTTGTTTCAAAGCAAGTTCTTTAAAAGAAGGTTGATTGCTTGAAGGAGATCCATAAAGAAGATGGGAAAGAAGAAAAAGAAGAAGGCTACTCAAAGGAAGAAGACAACTCAAAGAACCTATGTAGAAATATATGGAAGAAAATATTTTGATTTGAAAGCACCTCGCTTTCTTTTGGTCATGAATGAAGAAGATAAAACAATACTGATTTTTGTTCTACTTGTGATCCATTTCCCTATTCATGCAATATTGAAGATAGTGAATATGAAAATTAATCAACTGAATTTTCTCTTATGGTTAGAATTGAAAGTAATGTAATGGCTATAGAAGCAGAAGTTAAAAGGCTCAAAGATAAAATTAGAGATCAGCAAAAGACATTTTATGAAAGGGACTCTACCTACATATAATAAATTACTAGATTGAATAATCAATTGAAAGAAACAAACAAAATTGAGAAGATGTACAAAGAAAAGACATACCAATGTCAAATGCTATAGGATGAAGTAACATCAGTTAGAAACAATGATCTTAAAGAAAGAACCAGTCACGATTAAGGACTTGAAAAATAAATCATCTCTCTCAAATCAAATCTTGAACAATCAGATAAAAGGAATGAAGAACTACTTCAAGAATTTGAAGAACAAGAAAATGGATTGAAAGAGGAGATACTGAACTTAAAGAAGCAAGTGGAAGAAGGAAGAATGGTTAAAGAAGAAAAGGAAAAGTATCACCAAAGAATGAAGGTTGAGGTAAATATTCTAGAAGGTAAATTAGAAGAAAAGGATAAATGTTTGAGATTTCACGATAGTTCTACGATTCTGGATGAGATTATTAGCAGTCAGAGGTCTCTCATTATTAAAATTGGTCTTGGTTTTCATGAAATTGCTAAAGGAGAATCTAGTTTGCAAGCTAGTGAAAGGAATGAAAAGGATAACAATGCAAAACCTGAAGTGGTCAATAAGGGGAAAAGGAGACAACAACCAAAGGTTATCAGTCCTCAAAGACGATCATTTGCTCCTAATTAAAGAAATTTCAATCAATTATCTCCTCTGATAAATAATATTGAATGCTTTATATGTCATAATTATGGACATGTTGCAGCCAATTGGATAAGCGTATTGTTTCAACTTGAAGCAAATAACCACTTCACATAGAGATCAGTTCCTAGGAATAAAGGATGTTTTTATGGATAGTTTTTCTCTTGTAACTCTTTTGGGCATAAGACCACTGATTGCAGGTCAAGTATGTTGAACAAAACCATGATATTGGATAAGTTCCAACACATAATAAGAAATTTTAAGAAAATCTGGAGAAATAAGGAGCATCGGTCAAAAACGTAGGGAATGTTGACCCTACTGAAGTCAATTGTTTCTAAAGTTTACTTCTCCTAGAGACTGCAGAAGTGATGTGAGATACATTATCGAGATCAGTAATGTATTATCACAGAAGGAACAATATATGATGATTCCCATGGTTGTTTTTTTAATTATGGTTGATTAAATTTATGACAGTGCATCTGATGTGATAACAAGAAAACAGGTACAGACTGTACAAGATTAGGGGAGCTGATGTTGTGAAATTTCAGTATTTCACTTTATATATATGGATCCTGTGAAATAAAGTCGTGTATATACGCGAGTTCCTACAAATACAATCGCGGATATTTTTCTTTGATAAATAAACAATGGGACGGACTCAAGAAAAGACTTTGATATGCTTTAGTCAGTTATTATTTGGATTTCTTGTTATGATGTTGATGGTTGTAGTTTGTTGATGTTACATATAAATGGTATTGAGTTATGATGATCTATGAGTTGGTACAACATGACATTGATGATTTTCTAATTGATGAATATTCTTTGATGTATGAGTTGATGTGGCCATATCTGACAGTGAACAGGTAGCACAGGTTCAAGGGGAGCATTAGCCTTGCTTCTAATGATACATTTTTGGAATTATGTTTGTGATGTTGCTGAAGAAAATCTTGTAGTTGGTTGAGTGATGTTATGCTCATCTGATTGAGGTGTTTTGGTCTTGGTTATAAAATTCATATATTCCATTTGATGTAAAGGTTGTGTAAAGACTGATAATATAATTCTTGTTATACTTAGTCATATTTGTACTATTGATGGTCAATTCAATTCTATATGGAATCCCATGATGGGTATTGATGTTATGATGAAGTCAAATATGTAACCCCACTTGGTTGGGTGGTTGATGTAAGTTTGATTCCTTGGTGATAAGAAAGGTCATATTCAGTTGAGTCATAGAGTCATGTACTTCATTGAAAATATTTTAAAAGATTCAACATGTGATCAGGGGGAGCATGGTCAGTATATAGTGAATATTAGATCTATAGTGTTCATGTCTCTACAAGAAAAGATAAGCCTTCATTCGTTATTGGTCAACCCTTTTCCCTTGATGTCAAAGGGGGAGAGTAACTTGGTGTTTGAATTGAAAATATTGGTGCTTAGCTTGACATTTTTTACAAGTATCTATAGGTTTTGGTAACCATACACCAAAGTGATTTCCATTAAGTCCAAAGGGGGAGATTGTTAGCATTATGACTAATTTGTTTCCCTTGATGGGAACCCACTTGTATCAAGATAAGTATGTGTTGACTCAATGAGTACACAGACCAGATCAGTTAGTGATAGAGGAATGATGAAGGTAAAGTTTTAGGAAGTATACGCAGGTTCTATGAAACAAAGTCATGTACATACGTTGGTACGATGAAGAGAAGTGTATACACAAGTTCTATGAAACAAAATTGTGTACATATGCAGGTATGATGAAGAGAAGGTGTGTGTACATGGGTTCAGTGAAGGAAAGTTGCGTACACATGCGAGTATGAAGAAGAAAAGGGACATACAGTTTACGCACTATGGTTTACAAAATACCAAGGGTCCTTACCATGGTATTAACCCATAGTAATATTTTATCCCGTCAAATAATACCATCGACATTAGTGTGGTTTTGACACATGGTATTAGCTAAAGTCTAATATGTATAAGGAGATGAAGATCCAAGTGTTTGAGGGTGCATATGAGAGGGTGACTTATGAATACTTCGATCTGAAGTATGATTGCATGGTATGGGTTATTAATGAGTGGATGACCTGAAATAAGTATGCACATGGTAATATAATGATGGATCAGGATCATTAGACCATAAATGACTATGTATTGTATAATCTTCTTATGGGTTGATTAGATATGTGGTATGACGCATGTTTATTACTATGTATTTTGTGATATGGGTATGTCTGTAGTTTTGAAGTGCAATGCAACTATGCATTGGTAATATCATATATGTACCTAGGTTTTCCCTGGTAAGGTGAGTACATACACAGATACTCTTCTGAGTAGTAGCATATTGATTCTATAGTATTGGAAGATCTGTACGCAGGTTTTATTCTTGAAAAGTGTGTATACATGTGGAAATGTTGTATGATAAGTATGTATGAAAGCTACGGTTTCTGCTGAATAATATGTTTGATTAGTCTAATCAGTCTTGATATGTTTCTATTGTCTATCAATGAAGTCTTCATGTTGATCTAGGTTTGGTGGTGAAGTCTTGAATATTGATGATGCTACTAGTTGTATGTGATTGAAGATCAGTGATTGGTTGTTTGATTCAGTGACTTAGTGATTGGTACAATGATTTGGTACATTGAGCAGTTTCAATTTTTATATATGGTATTGTGCTTTAATGATTGTAGTGGGTCCAGTCTGAAAAATTGATGAAAAGTGGCCTACAGGCTCTGATGTGTTGAAGAAGGTGGATCTACTGTGAAAATTTATGAAACGTGGTTCACGATGGTGTTGAGGGTTGGAGCCTTCAGTGAGGAATTCAAAGCTTCCTGCCAGTATTATATGGTGATCATATTAGGGTGTCGTAGCTTCCATTCTAGTGGGTGCTAGTAAATGAGATCAGGGGGTTGTAGCTCCCTTCCAGTGGAATCTGGTAAATGAGATCAGGGGGTTGGATCTCTCTTCCAGTGGGTGTTGGAGAACGCGTGAAGGTTGTAGCCTTCTAAAGGTGGGTGTCTACATGCTGGTATGAGTCTGTTTCAGTACAAGATTTTAAGAAGTTTTCATTATAATAAAATTGAAGACAGAGACGACAACAGCGGTGGTTTTCTCCCACATTGGTTTTCCACCTTAAATCCTAGTCTTCATTTGTGTTTATTATGTGTGATGCTTTATTATGTTCTTATTACACATGTTTATTTCTTATCAAATGTTTGATGAATCATTGATGCACTGGTTTAAGTTAAACAAATGAATATTTATCTGAATTATAAGCTTTCTGGATATATGCTAGTTGTCTACATAAAATTCATGTACATATGAAGGTTTACTTCAGGAAAGTAGCGTATAGAAATCAGAATAAAATTAAAATTTAAGTGAGTTCTTAAAATTATTATTCACCCCCCCCCCCCCCCCCCTCTCAATATTTTTCCCAACAACACCACGCCTCTATTTCTTTTGTCTTTTTAGATCTAATAATATTTGCAAGATCACTACATTCAACTTTCTTTTCTTTCTTGGGAACTGAAAATATTTTCATTATCTACCTTGCAGCTCCTCAATTCAACTCTAAATCTCCTAAATGTATCCATCCAATCTAGGTTTTTTTCTTCCAACCTCTTTCTCACTAAGTCTTTTTCCCAATCATGACGGGTTATGTCTGTGTTATATTGTACCATTATGTTGCTCATTCCTCTATTTTCTATTGCAATTTTTGTCCTCTTATGTGTTTTCCTACACACACAACTATCAACTAATCGATTATAAACATATTAATTCATAACCGTATAGTGTTAGCACCAAGTATGCTAACCTAAACTTATTCACGCAAACACAACACATCAGTTACATATTCTAGGAAATAGAAGGACATATAAACATTATATGAAGGTTAGCAACCATATCTGCTATAAGTTTAAAATCAAATTTTTCACAATAGTTAAATTACCATATTAAAATTTATCCTTTGTGAGTGAGCCTCCTCAATTATAGTTTTGAACCTATCTCTAATACCACTTTGTAACCACATCCCACCCTCTGGACCATTCTATGTTGCAGGAGGGCTACCTCGTTTACCCCAATACCCAAGGTATATCATGAATATGGGGCTACAAAAAAATTAGTTTCAAAGTCTTAAAAACTTAAAAATAACACCACCATTTCATTTAGCTCGTCTAGAGCTCTCCAACAATATAATTT
Source organism: Pinus albicaulis (assembly GCA_034641835.2). NCBI lineage: Eukaryota > Viridiplantae > Streptophyta > Pinopsida > Pinales > Pinaceae > Pinus > Pinus albicaulis. The sequence goes on along the minus strand of CM076578.1, from coordinate 579,927,817 downwards.
TTATCCCAATATAAGCCCCTAATCAAAATTTATGATCACAAAAAAGTTGGACCATTAAAAAGGTCATGCATACATTAGGGCACCCATGTGACCTCCACCTATCCTAGGTGGTACTGCCACGCCCTCATCATAGATTCCTTAGGTTCCTAAGTTATCGTAGGTTGAACCACTATGTATATTTGGGCGTCCTCTATAGCCATTTGTTGCATATTTTATTAAGACTAGTTCATAGCTCTATGTACCCAACTACAAGACAACTGGAAGTTGAAGAATGGTAGGGGCATGATGAATCAAACCTTCATCGTCAAGATATCTATTTGTTGATGAAACTGCAAATTATCCTCTGAGTGTTCCTCAATTGATTGTAGACTTCGTAACCACGTGATTTGATTGGCTAGAAGAAGGAAGAAGACAAAAAATATTTCCTCGAGTTTACATTAAGAGCTTATAAAAATCATTTTTGAAACAAGAGTGGCATGAAGAAGTGATTAAGAATTGACCTCCAAATAGTGTAGTGTGTTGTGTTTGGATATTGATCACCTCATGGAAATGCTCCCTACAAAATGCCAACGACTGGTCATGATAACAGACTAGGTATCCATTTTTTTTTTCATCTATCAATAAATATTTAGAGTTTATCTACAAGTATTTTAACATCGTCTGACATATCTACAGGTGTTTTGGAGCTTAGTTTTGGTTATGAAATGTGTTTCTCTTGTAATATATATTGAGTGCACACCTATATGTGGCTGTCATGCTTCTTTAAGTTCATGGGTTCAATATTTCACAATCAACAACTATTTGGTAGACTCATGAGATGTATCTATCTGGGGCTTATATATTCTTTGTGTTGTACTTTGTTGGCATGAGGCAGACATCCAATTGTCAGATATTTATCCTTGCATCTCAAATACGAATCCACCAGCACTCTCGCTTCTCCAATGTGGCTTCTTTCAACATCACGATGCTCCACTAATGTTGTCACATCCTTCACTAGTAGTACTTATGCATTTAATTCTTCATTTCCCTCTGACGCCTTGGGCTGGAAAGACAACTTGCCTGAATTTCCAGCTTGAGTCAAAATTGTTAAATTTCTATTACGTGTGTGTATTGGTTATGCAATCTACATTTTCTTGTGGATATTTCTTGAAGGACAACCTGAAGCCCCTAAAGAAATAGGCCTGAGAGATTTTTCTAAATGTTTTCCTTGATTAATAACGTATTTTGACCATCTTTAGAGATAAAAAAGGCACGTAGAGTATCATAGTGATGATATTTAGCTCGAACCATGGCAAATAATCCATACCAGTTAGTTTCTAGCTCTGATTGCATTGGGATTGGTTGCTTTGGTCAATATGGATTCAAGTTAGAGTTTCTACCATGGTGATGGACATAACTGATGTTTCCTTGGTTCTTTGAAGCTCTATTTATCTGGGTAAGTAAGCTCAGTCCAATACTTACACTCGTAGCATTCTATGTTTGAGCATACCGTTAGTGAACTTGGTTGGAGTTTGCATTCAAATTGGTTTCTTTGGTCAATATGGATTCAAGTTAGAGTTTCAACCATGGTGATGGACATAAGCAATGTTTCCTTGGTTCTTTGAAGCTATATTTATCTGGGTAAGAAAGCTCAATCCAATAGTTACACTCATAGCATTCTATTTTTTGAGGATACCATTGGTGAACTTGGCTAGAGTTTAGGACAAGATGATGAAAAATTAGAGTGTATTTTATATTTTCATGGTAATGTGAATGTAAAATTCTCTACAATGAAATTTATGAGACAAGGTTTTCATAATGAAAACCAAAAATGAAAATGAAGTTCAACTTCACTATAGAAGTGATAGAACCTCGCTCGAACAATGAAGAATAGATGTGGTAGAACATCACATGAGCAATCAAGAATACAAATGGAAAAAATTTATGGCTATAGAAAGAATAAATACAGTGGTTGGTGTAGTTGGGAAAACCTTATGAAATTCTTAATGTTATAAAATCCACCCAAGCTTAAGATTTTCCAAATCGTTTGAGGTAAGCTATTAAAATTGATGTTGCTTAGTGCAGAGAAGAATGTATTATAATCATATTTAAGTGGCTTGATAACTATGAATTCCTTATGTTAGGTTTCTTAAATTGAAGATACAACAGTTGTCATCATTGGAAGAACATTTATTTTACAAAATCCTCTTAGGAAAAGAAGAAAATAAATTTAAAAAGGGAACCTATCTTTTTTTTAACCCCAAATCAGTAGAAACTTCCTTCTCCTTTGTAATTTTGAATATTGTACTAACAATCCTCTATTTTTTATTTGTTAAATTGCATTGTAAATCGGTGCATTTTCTGTTGAAGTTGACATTCTTTCAAATTTGATTGCAAGAGTTTTTTGTGCTTTTAGAAGATCACCAAACTCGATGGAGTATTAGACTTGTTGAATACTTTGATGTTGTCTAGTGCTAAAAATACAATCAAAATCAACAAAGCCATTATTTCTCATATTAAAATCCGTTTTCATCATGCACAATATAAAATCAAGCTTCTCTAACTTGAGTCACATCTACAACATAATGAGCTGCATTGAAAGAGTCATGATTCTAATATAGTTATTGTTTGGAAAAAGATCTATTTTCGAGTCTGACTCCCATCAATAGTTAGAGATAAATAAGATTTCTTACCTGCACTTCTCAAGCCCGTCATCAAACCTTGGGAAGAATTTTTTAACAACAGGAACATAACTAATCTTGGATATGACAAGGATGTGTCCTTTCATATTCTAGAATATTTCGAGTCCATCTAGTTTCATAGTGTTGGGTTTCTTCAAGATGATTCATCTTCACTCTCTCATCTTCCTTAGCCACAAAAAATTTTCAGATGCACACATTGTGATCGAGTTAGCCATGTGAAATATCATTATTTAGATCTTCACCCTTGTGAGCATTGTGGTAAACACACTCGTCATTCAAACCGATGTTCTAGAAACAAGACCCCGGCAAGAATTAATATTCACCTTAGATAGATTGCTTCTTGGCAATGGTCTTTAATATCTAAGAAGATATATTGGTCATACCACATAAGTTTTTCTCAAGTATTGACATGTTTTGTAGCTGATATTTCTTCATCTTCTCACCTTGTATCTGAAAGGGGGGGAATTAATGGTTAGCTATTTGATTCAAATATTTATCAAGTCATCCTAAACACAATGTAAACGATAGCCAACTATGAGAGTCTAGAGCTAGAATTACACATAGTCAGATTCAGGGTTGTAGCCAAAGAAATATTGATGCTCCATGGGCATGTTTTTTGGTTAGTGGCTTGCCTTAAACCACCACTTGTAGAGACTTCAATTTTTACTATCAGTTTGTGGTCATCTTCAAATCAACATTAGGTTAAGGTCGTCTTCAAACCATTACTATGGAACACTTCTGGTAGCATAAGAATTAAGCATTTAGCCATCTTTGGAATTGCTCCACAAACTTCTTTGAGCTTCATTTCTACAGTTAGTAATCAGCCTTAAACCACCACAGGTAGAGACATCGTGATTTACCTCATTTGGTTTGTGATCTTTCTTAAACCACCATTTCAGAGAGAACATTCAGCCATTGGTCGTCGTGCATTTTTACACATTAACTCTCTTCTTAGACTCATACACACCTTTTTAGATTAAGGGGAGGAATGTTGGATACCTAATACATTAGGGTTATGAACAATTACTAGAAGTCCAAGAAACCTTGGAAGTTGAATCCAATGGTCTCAATGTTATATATATATATATATATATATAACCATTGGGAAGTTGGTCCCAATGGTCTCAATGTTATAGCATTATTAAATCTAAATCATCCATAATTTTTACTATTAAATGGTACCAAAAATATTTTAGCATTATTAAATCCAAACTATCTATAATTTTTTATTGGAAACTTTGAAAGACTTACCATACTTATCCTCTTAATTAAAAACTAGCTTTTATTTGTATGTGCTCTACTTTATTCAGCTTTCTGTGCTGCTTGTTATGTCAATTACATATATGAAGTGTAAATCAGTGAATTAGTGAGATTAATATATATAGATATAGATATATGAAGTGTAAATGAGTGGATTAGTGAGATTAAATTTAAACTACAAAAAAGGGTATTGGAAATAAAAACACTTATATAAAATACTTCAAATGAAATTATTCTTATTCTAAACCACATCCAAATTCCATGAAAATTCTTAGGATAACCCACCCACGAATAAACGGATCAAGATTTCACAAATGAATCGATTAATATCACTTCACCCAGAATTGCAAAATTCATGTAGTGTTTTACTACATTTAATGTAAAAATCAGAAAACAAAGCTTTCAACCAGTACACAATCTATTAACTTTTGAAATCCTGTTGAAAATAAGAAAACAATAGATTTCAACGAGTACAGAATCTATTAGTTTATGAAATCCTGTAGAAAATAAAAGGGCAGCGTGATCTGATAATCAAATTGAATTTGGAGTCCGTCTGGTCCAAAATACTGACTCAAGTCCCATTTGTCTCCTGCTGCCATGGTTGCTATAGAGTCAGAGTTTTCAGAGTCTTGAGGTTGGAGTAGTAGGAGGTTTGGTCTTCCAGGTGGAGTGATCAGTTTACCTGATTTTAGATAAGATATGTACATTTACAAGCTGTCAAGAGCGATTTTTCTATTAAAATATTTTATTCAGATAAAACTATGTACACTTGAGAGCTGTTCCAAAGAAAAATTTCTTTCTTGAAATACAAGATAGCCCTGATTTAAAAAATTAAAAAAAACATACCTGGTCCAGATTCGGTGTACGGATCATTTTCCATGTTCAGTCCCCTCTCTCTTGACTGCCAGGTGCCCTCCATCCATGATTCTTTCGAGAGTCATGAATTTCCCAGCTTTCTTGTGCACTAGTGTTGACAGTTGTCTTTAACTTCTTTATTTTAGCAGAAGCTGTTCCGCATAGAGAAGCTGATTTGCACTTAACTGCCTCCCTCTTTTTCTTTCCGATGCCTGCTTCGCCTGATTTCCAATGAGTTTCCCTCGAGTTGTCCAGATTATTAGAGAGGATTACTTGCTCTATGATTGGGGTTTTTTCCTGCACAGAGTTGAATGTACATTACTCAGACTCAATCAGAGTACAGCAGAAACCCTACTATAATAGAATATTCAAATTGCTTTTAAAATCAACACCAGATTGCAGAACCTTCCGTGAATTATTAAACCCAGAAAAGCCCAGTTAAATGAAAGAACCTGAGGCGCCAATATCCAGTTTCCTTGGAGCCAATCTTGAGCTGGGCGTAAGTCTGAATGAGGGTATGCCTTGAGACTGCAAGTGTCAGGGAAGTAGACCACCCAATGCTTCTCTTCCGTGCCCGTCGGCAGTTTGACAATGACGCCTCGCCACCAGCAGTCGGTATCATAAGCTTCGACGGCGTCCCCAACTAAATAATGGAGGGGCAACTGAATGTTGGGTGGGATGGGTCTCACTTCACTGTGCAGCCACACCTCGTCCTCCAATGGCTTTCCATCATCCGTCACAAACTTATCATATCGTACCCTGCAACGCTGGCGATCTGCGGTAACAGTGAGAATAAGTCCCTCAAACCAAGCCCCACCATAACCATCCTCACTGCTGCACACCTCAACCCTCATTCCTCTCCTCAACTCCATATTTGTAACTCCTGCAACAGTGCCAAATTCTTGGATTAGAAATCACCAAAAACAACTTTCAAAGCGATGGATTCATTCTATGGACATCAATTCCGTCAAATCCGGAGGGTTTGGGCACACAATAAAGTACAAACCACAATTGCACGTTTTATACACCTTTCAAATTGCCTTTGTTCGCCATATATAATTGAGAGTTCTAACTTCTAATCAAAGAAAAAGCAGATGCGGCTTTAAATATCCATTTTCTCTTATAATCAAAGCAATATCAAATTTGAAGGGCTGGCATAAAGTACAAACCACAATTGCATGTTTTATACACCTTTCAAATTGTCTTTGTTCGCCATATATAATTGAAAGTTCTAACTTTTAATCAAAGAAAAAGCAGATAAGCAGATGTTTTCTCTTATAATCAAAGCAATGATCAAATTTGAAGAGTTCTCTTTAATTTCAATTCGAAGGGCATATATTCATGTGGTACTCCACAATGAAAAGCTTTAAAAAGTACACTTCCATTGACAAAATTATATTAGGTATACATTTCATTTTCAGTCAAATTTATTTTTATGAAATAATTTAAGTTCTGAAAACTTGTATATATATTTTTGTTTTTAGAAGTGTTTACGATGGATTGTATGATTTTGTTAGTATAACATTGAACTAAAGAAAAATGTGTGCTAGCTTGAAAACTCACCAACAATGGATTGTATGATTTTGTTAGTATAGCATTGAACTAAAGAAAAATGTGTGCTAGCTTGAAATCTCACCAACAATTTATGAAGTTATCCATTAGATACTAGGCTTAGCAAAACACAATCAAAGAATAAGGAAATTTTATTTAGAATTTGATTCAAAGTAGAAGAAAGAAATTTAAGATTTGGTTCAAGTTAAAATTGTTAGTGAATGGAAAAGTGGTTTAAACAAATAAATCTATTAAAGTAGTGTTACAAGACTTCTTTTTTTATTCAAGATCCATAACAAATATTCTACTTTTCATTTATAAATATATCAGAGATTCTTTAAAGGATCTCATAGTAGAGTTAAGTGTGGAGTTAAGTCTGGAATAAGTGAGAAATACCTTAAATGAAAATCTTTCGAGATTTATTTAACAATATTTTTCATCTAAAAATTCAACATCTTCACCAGTATTCCTCCACAAGCCTTTTACACCTACACATAAATATGTGAGTTCATTTAATTTAAATAAATAGAGAGGTAACTGAGGATGAAAATAAACTCCCACTAACTAAGCATAATGCATCCATCCACTACAAATAATTTGAGATGTATATCAACCTTTGTTATAGGGTTTATTATCAAAATGAAAAGTGGCCTTAAATTAATTTCATGATAGAATTAAACATATTTTTGTTATTGATTTTTGGAAAGATTTAAAAATGAGATAAATATGAACCAAATGAAAAAATTAATCACCCATTAAAAAAAACAATGGAGATAAAGATAACTTTGAAGTGGTGATTAAACACTCTATTGGAAAATGAATTTGGAATAAGAGAAAATTTCGAATAAAACATATGAGAATTGTGAACAACTAATAATTTCTCTCCATATTTGATATCCTTTTACTCTAAGAAACAACCAAGCATGACTGAAATGTCGTTGGAATGAAACAAGGAAAGCATAGAAAACGACAAACAGAAACAACTGGGAAGCATAGAAAACAACAAACAAAAACAACTAGTTGGTGACAACATAAGTATGGTATCTCCTAACAACACAAGTATCTCTAAAATCAGGATCTATTACCAGATTCCAAATCATTTTTTATTTGAATAGGTTGACCAAAATCTGAAGTTGATGCCTACAAAAACAAGCTTACATATTTATCATGGGAAATTATGGAATATCCACACAATGCATAATATTAATATTTTTACTCTCTAATTACATAAATTATATATTTACCATAAAATTGTCAAAAATAAATTTTAATAAATTAAATTTAGAGACAAGCACAATAAAAGAACTAGTCCTTTCACCAAAGTGAAATGTGAATACCTAATCATACAAGGTTAATTTTACTTAGGGTGCATCAATCCCATTTTTATATAAATTTCAATAAATTAAATTTAGCCACTCACCATAATGTAAGCAGGATAAAGAACTAGTTCTTTCACCAAAGTGAGATGTGAATATATAGGCATACAAGTTTATTTTTAGTGTCCGTGCATCAATCCAGTTTTTATGTTTTTTTAAGTTTTGGGAGGTGTTCAATGTGGTTTTTATGAGAAAAAATTAATGTCATCTATATTTTTTCCCTTAAATTTTCTATTTTTAATGATCGTTTCCCCAAAGATTGCCAAAAAAAAATTAATGTGTTTTCCATTTATATTGAGCTTAACTCAAGGCATTGAGAGTATGTAAGATTAATTTGCAAAAAGTCGATCCTCATTGCCTCCACACTTTGTAGTGTCTCAATGATGCTCTGTCATTTTAAATACTTAGGACACTTTGGGCAAAAACCTTGGGGAAAAGAAACATAAAATCTAGTTAAGACTAAGGGAAGACAATCCAAGATTTGTGTTTGGAGAACAAGTGGAGAATCCATTGATGGGAAAATAGGAAAAAACAATGTGTAGGATTCCATAATAGCTATGTTTTTTTTAATAAATACACCACAGATTCCTTCACAGTTCGAAAATAAAAACAAAGTCTGAAATATACAATGAATACATGGAATGAGGATTCTTCAAAACTATTTTACCTCTGCAAATTTTGATGTTTCCACCAGCACTCCTCCACAATTGTTCTGTACTTGCAGATGCATAAAAATATTAAACTCATGAAATGAAATAGAAGCCTCTAATTGGATATTAAAATAAATCCAAAAAGAACTGGAATACCTCTTGACCTGGTGCATATCATGTGTAATGTGCGTTTCAATCATGGTTATGAGGTTTAACCAAACCTATGGTAATTTTCATCTGAAAAGAAACTAAATCAAATTTTTTTTTAAATCTAAGCCAAAAAGAAAACTCTATACCTAGAAGCATATTAAAAGCAAGAACACAAAAATAACCATTGAAGTAGTGAAAATAATAGTAGACAGCACGAAAAAAAATGAAAAAAATAAAAATAAAAAAATCAGGAAGTGCAATGTAGTTCCACTCAAGTCAACAATACATTACCCTCTCTCCCCCACACATTTCTTTTCTCTCCTTAATTTGAATAGAGCTAATCTTGATATATATTATATATAACTAAAATTTTGAAAGCTTCTGGGGAATCCTAGATTGAAATCTCCACGCTCCAACTCATAACGCTTCTTCTTCAACATGTTTTGAAGGTTACCTGTTGTTGCCTCCTCGAACATAGGAGGCTAAAGATGGTTCATCTTTTTGAATTTTTCCAAATAGGAGGGCCTGCTTTACTACCTTCTTAATCGATTAGAGATGAGTTGCTTCAATCTGTTGAACTCTCAACTAGGTGAATGGTTCGAAACTGGGGCTCAGCTGAAAGAAGCATGAATCACTGGTGCTATTCCTTTCCTTCTGCATTGGAAAATTGGGAGTCTAATCCAGCTAGCATTATCCTTGCTCTGAGTAGAACCCACCTTTAATTTAAGCGCTGGTGGGCACTCGTTCGGGGAAGAAGTAACTCTTTACGTAGTTTTTTACCGCCAAAAGTAAATGCTGAAATCGGAGTAATGATTTATTCACGCGTTAGATACTACGTACCATGCAAGTTGCAACTTGCAACCAGGGCGGGAGGACAAGAAATATCCAAAAAATTTCAAAAAGTTTCGCAGCCCTTTGGAGGGAATTTTAAAAACTGGTAAAAATCAAAATTTAATTTTTTTTTTAATGGGCAATTTTCTATTTGCACTTCTCTGACATGCTAGAGGACCCTGGACGGGTTGTGACGTGTTCAATTTTTAACACTGAATCAAAGGCCCAAAAATATCCTTCCAATTATAATTGTGACTTATGATAAAAGGTTATAATTGTGAGTTCTAATAATGTTAAAATTTTAAAAAATAATTTAATAATATATTTATTTATTTATTTATTTATGTTGTTAGATATGAGACTTTTATGATCTATAAAATAGATAATTTTTTTCAGATTAATCACATCATTAAGATTTGGTTTACATTTTCAACCAACTGATATGATTCATTTTCAAGACAAGGTGAAAAATCCAACCGATCTTATTGAATAAATAGTGTGGATGCATCATTTCCCGGGGTTAGAAATTCTCTAGTATCTAACAAAGACCTTATCAACCCAAAAAACATGAAAGGTGTGTACATGGTTCGTTACCATGGCATTCCCTATATTGATGAAACAGGTTGATCCATTACATAGAGAATCTAGGAGCATGTTGCAAACATTAGGCACAATCAATCTCACATATCAATGCTTGAAGAACATGCTCAGAAATCATGTCACCATGTATTCATTGAAACCATGTATGTGTTGAAGACTCCAAACTCATTGTTAAGGTTGACCAATTCCATCATATGAAGCTTAGGGAAGCCATTGAGATTGAAAGGCATGCTAAGAATCTCAACAAGTATGAAGGTTAGAAATTGAGTAAGAGTTGGACTCCAACTCTCTAGATGATTTTTCCATCTCTTTTTTTTTTTTTAATTCTATCTTATTTCTCTTTATTTCCCCTTAATACTATCTTATATATTATCCTATATTTTATATTATCTTATAATATATTATAATCTATTATATAATTTCCTATGTATTATATTAATAAAATAACATTATACTAGCAATTGCACCTAATGTTGCAAAGGAAACGCCGTAAGGAAGAAGCTAGAAAGAAAGCAACTATAATTAATTTGATGTGACCTTATATTTATGTTTAGAATGTGTACGATACAGACCTCAGTATTAAATCTACCCCAAAAGTAACATTAATTTTTTTCCAATAGACGTTGATATCAAAAGATGGGAAGGAAAAATCTTTGGTAATTAACTTTACAATTAGTCTCCAATACAGAATTCCACTACACTGTTCCTATACAATTCCTTATTAAAAGCCATTCGACCAGGGATGAAATCAACCAATCCCGTACCACATAATTCAAGCATGAATAAGAATTCAAAAAGGATTCTTTTATTATTATACATAGTAATTACAGGGGATTTATCTTCCGGCCTGATTTTCAATATCAGTGCAAAGTGACTCTAATTTTCAGAAAGTTGGATTCTCAGTTTGGAAAGAAACTTATTTACAGCTGGAAGCATTTCACATTACTGAGCTTATCAAATGAAAACCCCCCACATGTAAGAGTTATTAACAAAAATCTACAAAGAGGTATATATCAACTTTTTATCTTTTCATACAACCAACGACTTAGTGGGCTTTCCCAAATTTAACACCTACAAAAAATATCTGGCATGGATATTTAGTATTGTGCCACACAAAAAATGACATTTCATATTTCCTACCTAATGTTAGGAACTATCTGATATTTGAACATACACCATATGTGTGTATCCATTGAACATAGTGTTGTTCAGGCTACTCAACCCAAATTGTCTAAATAAATATTTCTGATAATCTGGAATAACTGGTTCGAAGGAATGGGCAGAGTCATATCTTGTTTGATGTGTAAGTGATGGACCAACTACAGGTGGAACCTCCCAGTGCAGATCTAGCACAGATTCCACAAACTTGCTATTCTCAAAATGCTCAACACGCAAGATCATCTCAAAGCTATGGTTGAAGTTGTCTCTCATTTGTCCTCTGACACCCCACCAAATGTCCCCCGACCCACAAAGCTCTTTTATGTCCAAGGCCTTTTCCGAAAGCTGCTTCCTTTTGGCTCTCACCTTGGCTTCATCATTGTCTTTGCAGCAGATATGTCCACCACCTGTAAAAACAAAAAAACGTTAAGCCTTTGAAGCTTTCAATGTGGGCAGGTTAATATGTTCATGATATTAAAAGATGGTTACATCATTTTTATTCACTTACTTTATGCTAACACTTTCAATAAACACACAGGTAATTTAGTAACAAAATGTTCTGCATCCCCTAAAGGCTAGAATCATTATTCATATATCTATGTTAACTGAATGTAAGGTAACCAATACAAACCAGGAAAATCCCATGTATATTTTATTTCTGATTTTGTTTATAAATTAAAGCCTCTGTGCTTTAACTTATAAACACAAATTTAATTTAATTTATAATTTATATTCATGAAAAAGCTGCTCATCATTGTTTGAAAATCAAAATATGCTTTATCTATAAATATAAATAACTGAAAACCACAAATACAAGTTGATGATATATCCATCATATTCTACCAAACCTGCACATAGATCTGACTTTTATCTGCTACAATTGGTATTGGAGCGAAGCTGACAAACATTCATTGTTGTTAAGGCTTAAAAAAGGAAAGCCATGACCCCTATCTGTTGGTTTTGAAGTCAAATTTGCAGAATGCTTCTTCGGTGAGATATTTTTCACTCCCAAGCTGGAGTTGTATTCCTAGCTCCAACTCCATTGATGATTCATCTCCAGTACTATCTTTATATGAAGTGACAGTAGTAGTTGCAGAACTCACCCTACTCTCAGATGAGCTGGTTGTACCCAATCCCAGGGCCAAACCTGAACCATCATTCAAACCCATTCATGAAGGATGCCCCTGAGGTGAAATTTCACTCGTGGCACACCACTTTCTCTTAGTCCCCTTCGGAGAAGAAGAGAATCCAGACATATTGATAGGTTTCTTTATGAAGGAAAACTGATGGTCATGATATTGTGGATCCAGTCCCAATGCCATATCATTGACATGTTCAGAACCACTTTCTAAAGTATTATTGAATCCATCGGATATATTTGTTAGAGGGGCTTCAAGATGAAGGCCCAGATAACGAAACTTAAGATCCATTCTCCTTGTCTAAAACCAATCTCCTAAAAAATGGATTTGAATAATATTGAAGTTGAATACAAATCAATAAGAGAATTTGATATTTTCTGAGCTGAGTAAAATGCAAAATCTAAGGTTGCTCCATTTGTTAAATTGTGTTTCCTTGAGCAAAATTCAAGCCCAAGAGGAACTTGAATCCACACAATTAAATTCTATTTACATGATGTTAAATTGGGTTTCCTTCAAATTACGTAGAGTGTACCGCAATAACAAAGAATAGCTATTTTCTCAATCTTGAATATTACACTTTCATTTATACAAATTTATTTTTCAAGTTAATAATGAATTTGCCTTAAGAGAACTGCATATTGATCTTCGCACCCTATACCCTCTGAAGGGAATCAAGAAATGACTTTGCATTCTACAAACAAAAACCTGGTTTATAAGAAAATGAAAGTGTGGTAAAATTCAGAAGGGTTTGCAAGCTAACAGCATGCTATGGTACAATCTGTATGTGCACCCTCAGATGCTTTTATCCTGAACCACATGAATTCAATAACAGATACAAATTTTCGTTCTATTTCTGATCTACAATGTATCAAAATTTCCCTATGAATCGTTGCAAATAGGGGAAAAACTGTTCGAATAATTCGTTTCTACAAATAAAACAAGAAGAAACCTAATTCCCATCTTCACAATAGGAAACACACAAATATAAAACAGATATTTTACATCCTCATAAAAGCTACTGTCTACAGGCATTCACGATAACCAAAACGCCTGCTGCCATTTTTTCCCTGGATGTCATAGCCAAATTAACCTCCACAAGAAATTAAAATAATCAAGAATTTATTCTTCTAATGGGAAAACCATTACCATGATCATCTTTATCCTGGATGTCATAGACCAGCAATCAGAAGGGCATACGAGTTAAGAAAACCAAGCTTATACAGATTTCGATCAGGATTAAGATTAACATAAATTGGAACCAAATTTTGGCTTTGGTCTGAGGATACACGTAAATTAAACAACAGAACAACTTAAACACGGTGGTTCGGCACGTAAACCCAAAGTGGCAACATTAGTAAAAGTGCATCCCTTTAATATGTATTGCATCCAAACAATGTAGTGAAATTTCTCAATAGAATCAATTCCCCCGTGCATCAGAGCTGCTTCTTGTATTGCATCCAAACAATGTAAATAAATTACTCAATAGAATCAATTCCCCGCATCGCAGTTGCTTCTTTAACATGTATTGCATCCAAACAATGTAGTGAAATTGCCCAATAATCAATTCCCCCTTTAGAGCATAGAAGCATCTTACAAATGTTCCTCGAGGAAAGTCGGCAAAGTAAAATTTGCAAATTCACTATATGGAACTTGTAGACTCTCAACACAATTTCTTCCGTGTATCGAAGGGAAGTGAATAATAAGATTTGATACTACCCAATAGATCAAACTTAAAAACCCAATTAAATAACAACAAACTTAAAACCCCAGTGAAATAACATCAAAGAAAGCAAGGAAAATGAACATGGACTCTATTCAGGTTGAGCCCTGCAAATTTTGATCATTATGAACTGATTCTGCAAGAACAAAGCTAGAGAGTCAGAGCAAAATCATTACTCTGGTCATGGTTCACATGCACCCATTGATTGGCCCATAAATTGGCCAAAGAACAACAGTGTTCAGAAACCAAATATTCAACTGAACCTTGTCAAACCCCATTATCCAGAAAACAAGTAACATGAACTCTACAATATCATAAAGCTTCCAGTTTAACTCTCAAACATGATGAACTTATTCCACAAGAGCAAAGCAAGAGAGCTTTTAAGCTTTCAATGTGGGCAGGTTAATATGTTCATGATATTAAAAGATGATTACGTCATTTTTATTCACTTACTTTATGCTAACACTTTCAATAAACACACAGGTAATTTAGTAACAAAATGTTCTGCATCCCCTAAAGGCTAGAATCATTATTCATATATCTATGTTAACTGAATGTAAGGTAACCAATGCAAACCATGAAAATCCCATTTATATTTTATTTCTGATTTTGTTTATAAATTAAAGCCTCTGTGCCTGTGGTAAGTTATAATTTTATAGAGATTATCTGTTTACTAATTAGATGAGAGGCTCTATGATATTCATGACAAAGCTGCTCATCATTGTTTGAAAATCAAACTATGCTTTATATATAAATATAAATAACTGAAAACCACAAATACAAGTTGATGATATATCCATCATATTCTACCAAACCTGCACATAGATCTGAATTTTATCTGCTACAACTAGTATTGGAGCGAAGCTAATAAACATTCATTGTTGTTAAGGCTTAAAAAAGGAAAGCCATGACCCCTATCTGTTGGTTTTGAAGTCAAATTTGCAGAATGCTTCTTCGGTGAGTTATTTTTCACTCCCAAGCTGGAGTTGTATTCCTAGCTCCAACTCCATTGATGATTCATCTCCAGTACTATCTTTATATGAAGTGACAGTGGAAGTAGTTGTAGAACTCACCCTACTCTCAGATGCGTTGGTTGTACCCAATCCCAGGGCCAAACCTGAACCATCATTCAAACCCATTCATGAAGGATGCCCCTGAGGTGACATTTCACTCGTGGCACCCCACTTTCTCGTAGTCCCCTTCGGAGAAGAAGAGAATCCAGACAGATTGACAGGTTTCTTTATGAAGGCAAACTGATGGTCATGATATTGTGGATCCAGTCCCAATGCCATATCATTGACATGTTCAGAACCACTTTCTAAAGTATTATTGAATCCATCAGATGCATTTGTTAGAGGGGCTTCAAGATGAAGGCCCAGATAAGGAAACTTAAGATCCATTCTCCTTGTCTAAAACCAATCTCCTAAAAAATAGATTTGAATAATATTGAAGTTGAATACAAATCAACAAGAGAATTTGATATTGTCTGACCTGAGTAAAATGCAAAATCTGAGGTTGCTCCATTTGTTAAATTGTGTTTCCTTGAGCAACATTCCGGCCCAAGAGGAACTTGAATCCACATAATTAAATTCTATTTACATGATGTTAAATTGGGTTTCCTTCAGCTGACAGAGTGTACTGCAATAACAGTAACAGTTATTTTCTCAATCTTGAATATTACACTTTCATTTATACAAATTTATTTTTCAAGTTAATAATGAATTTGCCTTAAGAGAACTGCATATTGATCTTCGCACCCTATACCCTCTGAAGGGAATCAAGAAATGACTTTGCATTCTACAAACAAAAACCTGGTTTATAAGAAAAAATGAAAGTGTGGTAAAATTCGTAAGGGTTTGCAAGCTAATAAAGATGCTACGGTGCAATCAGATGTGCACCCTCGATGCTTTGATTCGAACCACATTATCAATAACAAGATGGCAAATTTTCGTTCTATTTCATCAGCAATGTATCAAAATTTCCCTAAGAATCGTTGCAAATAGGGCAAAAAACCACCCGTAATACCCGTTTCTACAAATAAAACAATAAGAAAACCTAATTCCCATCTTCACAATAGGAAACACACAAATATGTTCGCATATTTTACATCCTCATAAAAGCTACTGTCTACAGGCATTCACGATAACCAAAACCCCTGCTGCCATTTTTTCCCTGGATGTCATAGCCAAATTAACCACCACAAGAAATTAAAATAATCAAGAATTTATTCTTCTAATGGGAAAACCATTACCATGATCATCTTTATCCTGGATGTCATAGACCAGCAATCAGAAGGGCATACGAGTTAAGAAAACCAAGCTTATACAGATTTCGATCAGGATTAAGATTAACATAAATTGGAACCAAATTTTGGCTTTGGTCTGAGAATACACGTACATTAAAAAGCAGAACAACTTAAACACGGTGGTTCGTGCACAAAAACCCAAAGTGGCAGCAGATTAGTAAAAGTGCATCCCTTTAACATGTATTGCATCCAAACAATGTAGTGAAATTGCCCAATAGAATCAATTTCCCCTTGCATCAGAGCTTCTTCTTTAACATGTATTGCATCCAAACAATGTAGTGAAATTGCCCAATAGAATCAATTCCCCCTTCAGAGCATAGAAGCATCTTACAAATGTTCCTCGAGAAAGCCGGCAAAGTAAAATTTGCAAATTCATTATATGGAACTTATAGACTCTCAACACAATTTCTTTCGTGTATCAAAGGGAAGTGAATAATAAGATTTGATACTACCCAATAGATCAAACTTAAAAACCCAATTAAATAACAACAAACTTAAAACCCCAGTTAAATAACATCAAAGAAAGCAAGGAAAATGAACATGGACTCTATTCAGGTTGAGCCCTGAAAATTTTGATCATTATGAACTAATTCTGCAAGAACAAAGCTAGAGAGTCAGAGCAAAATCATTACTCTGGTCATGGTTCACATGCACCCATTATTTGGCCCATAAATTGGCCAAAGAACAACAGTGTTCAGAAACCAAATATTCAACTGAACCTTGTCAAAGCCCATTATCCAGAAAACAAGTAACATGAACTCTACAATATCATAAAGCTTCCAGTTTAACTCGAAAACATGATGAACTTATTCCACAAGAGCAAAGCAAGAGAGCGATCTGACCCTTGAGACCCCAATTATCCAGAACTTCCATACGGAGAATATTTTAGTCTTCAACAATAGTGTGAACTGAAAGCCAACTATCAAACATCTCTTAGAAAATAAGTAAAGACGGAAGATGTTTTGACTCCAACGATCCTTTACACAGTCCATTAGACAACATCAGCACTGCAAATTGCCTCTGCAACAGGGGAAAAAGACCCAGAAATCCTCAAGGATGGAAAAATTTACTCTAAATATGAGAACTATTTTATTTATTTGGAAAAAATAAAACTTGCGATATATTACAGGTTTTTCAACATAGAAATTTACCAAGATGAAGAAATAATTTGGCAGACATGATTATTCAAACTATATGAAAGACCTAGCCAAGTGGGTTAACCTAGCCCAGTGGGTTAACTCGAGCAGTTAGGTCACGGAATCAAGTCCCTAGGCTGGCTGCCATAGTGAAAATTGTGGGCCTTGATGTCTCTACCATGTTAGGTTGCCAAAACTGCAACCAGTCTTTTTACCCTAAGTATCATCCTAGAAATGAGGAGTACCTGGTGGGTTTCCAGAAATGTGCAGTTCATCTAAAAAAACAATCTATACACGGACCAGAGAAACCATTTATAGCCATGAACTACCATACACACTTCATTATTGCAGAGAGGCAAAGAAATAACCAAAGATGGAAAGAGAGCCCAGCACCCATTCTTGGGTTAAAAAAGGCACTTGATTGAATTTTATCCATCTGCAACTCTGTTATAGTATAACAAGCCATGCTCTAGACAGCACAGAAATGAAAAGAGATTAAGAGAAGTCCAGACTTAATTTTTATTCAGTTTGGATAGGATCAAGAATAATTTCACCTTGTTCCAATGGCAAAGTGAAATTTATGCTCAGTTTTAGAGTGCGATAGGAAGGGAAGCAAATAAACTGTAATCACAAACATCCAACTGTGAAGCACTCCATTTATAGAGAATAAAAGTATCACTTCTTTTATGTTCATTTAGTTTATTTACAGATATTGTACCCAGATTTGTTCATGCAGAAAGATCTCATTTTCAACCTGCTAAAAGAAGTTCAAATTGCCCAAAAACATTCCAAGGCTACAAGCTACTTGATACAAATATATGAAGTTTTGATAGAAGGTATATATCATAGGAAAATTTGAATAACATATCAAGTAATTAAACATTAGTAGATCTGTGTATAAATAGAGAAATTAGTCAGCCGTCATTGACTATCCAGCAAGTTGCAAAGGAGAAAAGCAACATTAACTCCTCAATGTGGGGTTCTCTTCTATACAAGTACACAAGGGCATGATTTTCTGATTGCTCAGGAAAAATGATACCTTGTGGCAAATATAATTCGTCTGTATGTGCTACCCCTAAAAATCGGATTTTCCAGCAGATCATCACCAGTGTCAGGATCTTCTCAAGCATAGAGGACCATTCAAGTTTCAACAATCACCCATGCGTGTTTTCTACCAGTAACATCGAACATGATCTCATGTCTACTAGTACTTGCCGGTGAGCTGTGAGAATCAGTATGACACAGCGATTGACATATAACATACCGATAAACATGCAAATAATGGATTTTCAATGTAGCGGAATGCTCTTAATTTCTGGAGCTAACCTTTGACAAAATAAATAATAAGCAGTTCAGAATTTTATACATTTGCTTCTGGAGGGAAAATCTGTGTGCCTGTCTGTGCTGGAATAAACATAATCTGATTTACCCCACCCCCACCACTAATGCTTCCAACACACTCATATCAACCTACTTCAAGGATTGTTTGTAGTCCTATGCTTCTGAATCAACCATCCAGATCCATTAACCATATACAAAATGCTAGTCCTTCCAATGAGGCAGATGAATTCACCCATCTCCCCACAAAATTGTCTAACAATATTGAATTTTTTTCATGCGCCTTGGATATCAATTTAAAGGCACAACTGGAACTGAAAGACTTGGCAGAAAAGATATGGTTTGACCTACACATTCAATGCTGGCTCTCGAAAGCAACTTGAGTAGATAGACTTTTTGTTGCTACATTAGAAGCTGTAGCCAGACCCTGAAGCATTCTCATGACCTCCACAGTATCATCTAAATAATACTTTGCTTTACTCGGTTTCTGGTAAATGGTACAAGCAAACACTTCAACTATAGAGGCCATAGATGGTTGTGCCATTGCAATACTCGCAAACATATCTTCATCAGATCTGTCATCTCCTATGCACAAAACAAAATCTGGCGGCTTTCCTCTTTCAACCATTGTTGACAGAAGTTGTTGTGCTACCAAACCCTTACTAATACCCTGTAAATTCCAAATCAAATGTGTGTAAATACTAAAACCTACTTCACAAAAAACCAACTGAACAATTTCTGATGCTCACATATATAAGTACTTTCCGCACCTGGGGTTTAACTTCAACAATATGCTGGCCACTTTTGACCTCCACAGGCTCATTTGCAAGCACACTCTCCAGATGATCTAAAAGCTCCTTGGATTGGCATGATCCAAAATCCGGATCAGCATCCTGATGATGCCAAACCAAAGCAGTTTTTTTAGCTTCTATGGTAGAACCATCAGTAGTTTCAGAATATAATTTCATAACAGGCTCTGCTGTTTTCTTCCAGTCAAAGTCTGCAGTGGGTAGCGTTGTTTCCCATTCAGAATCTTGGTTCCACCTGAACCATACAAAAACAATTTAGAAGAAAGAAGTCATGATAAATTAGAGATCAATCATAAAACTATGTTACAATTGGTAAAAAAACATGAGAAAATAAGTGTCAAGAGATTGCCTCATGAAATAGCCATGCTCTGCTGCAATCCCTAACTTATGGCAAGGTGAAAACCATTCACTGAGAGATTTCCGACCTCTTCCACTCACAATAAAGACAACATTTTTAGGGTCATTGCATAAGCTGTTTACAAAAGATATTACTTGTGATCCCGGCATACTCTCTCCAATTCCTGCTCAAAGCTGTGAGCCCAATAATTTACACCATGTGTGCTCACATACTTGTAATGTTTTTCATGCTGTAGTTGCTGCAATAGCTTCTATGTTCCAAGGATTGACCCTGATGGCTCCACTGAGAGAAGGAGAGCACCCTATGAACTCAGACACGACTAACATACTCTTCTTTGGAGTACCAGAACTTAATCCTAAGGCTTCATCTACTTTGGAGCTACCCTGTCTGCAACCAACATATTCATAAGGAGTGAGATTCATTCCATCCCTCACAGCGTTCACCACACAACAATCTGCAATTGTGTAGAAAGCGTATCTCTGCAATGGACCAGTAAATTGATTGTTATTCGCTTCAATTCTAACCAATTGTACCGCCATGCCAATCTCTGGCACCAAGTTGCCGGAGAATTGGTTGTTGTGAATGGCCAATTGGGATAAATTCTTTGCATTCCCGATCTCGGCACTGATTTCGCCCACAAAATTGTTGATACTTAGATCAACAATATTGACATTGGGTAGACCCCAGATTCCACTTGGCACCCTACGGCTGAGATTATTGTTATTGACTCTGAAACGTACCAAGATTTTGCAGGCCCCGTATGAGAGAGGCAATTCTCCTGTGAAAGAATTTCCAAGAGCAAGAAAGTACTGCAGGTTTCCTCCTCTGCACATGTCTTCGGGCAGCGGGCCATTGAGCCGATTTTCCGACACTTCCAGCATGTTGAATTTAGACAGACTGCCGAGCTTCTACGGCAATGGTCCTGTAAGATTGTTCCGATATACTGATAGCCCTTCCAGAAGCGGCAAGTCCGCGAAGCTTTCAGGAATTTGGCCGCAAAGATTATTATTATCGAACTGGATATATGTTACATTCTTCAAATTCCCGAGCTCTTTTGGAATGCTGCAGTGCCCAAATTCACAGGAGTCAAGGGAAAAAAAACCATAATCCAAAAAATTCCATAATCCAGTATGGAAGCTCTGCAAGCGCAATGGCAGTTGCTTCTTGAGTTTTTCCCTACCGATTCTGAATAAAAAGAAGCCCTAGAAACCTTCTACTAACTAAATATTTGCAACTATTATTGTTTTTTCATCGAACAGCTAAATATGTTTCAATCGTCTAACATATAATCTAACGGTTTCACATTATGACACGATGCACATCAGCAAAGTTGTTTTCAAATAATAACGCCTTATGGCATAAAAATATTTCAATTATATTAAAACGTACATTAAAAAAAATTCAACGACTAATTTTGGGTAATGATGCATCCACACTATTTATCAATTAGTTATAAACGTCTACCAAATCTTAATGATTTGATTAATCTGAAAAACATTTATCTAACCATTTATTTTTTAATTTTGAAAATATCTAAAATATAAATTTAATAATATATATTTTTATATTTAATTATTTTTTATTAATATATTTCATTACATCGAGAGGCCCAAACTATAGCCCAGTATGACCCCCGATGTGGAGTATGTCATGTTCTCAAAAAATAATAAATTTTACTTTTTCTAATGTGAGCCAAAGCATTAACCTAATCTTGAATTTTATATAACTTTTTTAACTTATGAATGGGCTCAGATTAACTATTAAAATATAACTATGTATTATTTATATAGTTTGAATGGATAGGAAATTATATACGTGAATTTGAATGGATCATAAATTTACCTTTAACAAAAAAATGAACCACATTGAATTTTCAAATTAAGTAAAATTTTATACATCTTTACTCTTTACTAAAGTCAATACCATTTCCTAAATCAAAGGAAAAGAGTTAATTCAACACAAACAATCAAAATCTAAAAAATTTTAATATTTCTTTTAATTAAATATTTGTAAAATGAATCTTTAAAAAGAAAACCCATATTCTATGGATAAATTAAAATATTTAAAGACATAAATATTTCCCCATCAAAGTTGCAATATTTTAAAATTTAAATAAATAAAAATATAATAAACATGAGGTATGGTAAATAAATAAAATCTATTTTTATACTTACTCCAGAGCTATGGTAAATAAATAAAAATATATATAAACTAGATGTAAATAAATAAAAATTATTTTTATATTTACTCCATAAACCTTTTAAATTTAAAAAAAAAAAAGCTTTAAAAAGAGGTTTTATTTAGATGAAGCCTATGGGACGAATACCATGGGACAAATTAATAATGATACCATGGGCCAAATACCATATTTATAAAATAAGTATGGTAAATAAATAAATATAAAAGAGGTATATAGAGGTATGATAAATAAATAAATATAAAATAGGTATAAAGAGATATGGTAAATAAATAAATATAAAAGAGGTATAAAGAGGTAAGGTAAATAAATAACAATATATCAAATAGGATTATAAATAAAAATTTAATTATAAATCAACCAGAGGTATGGTAAGTAAATAAAGTCTCTTTTCATATTTACTCCATAATTTGCTTTATATTTATGACTATTTATGTTCATTAGTTTACATAACTAAGAATAAATAGAGAGAAAGAGAGAAGTGGAGAGAGAGAGTGTGTGATAAGGAAGAGATGGAGAGAGAGTGTGTATGTTTAGGGGTGAGATAAAGAGACAAAGTAAGATGTATGGAAAGAAGGGGGGGAGAAGAAGAGATAAGGAGAGAGGGAGGGATATAGTAATGTAGTTGGAAAGAGAGAAGGGTGGAAAGGAGAGACAAAGAAAGGGAGATGGGGGAAGAGAGAGGATTAGAGAGAGAGAGAGATGGGAGAAGAGAGAGGATTGGAGGGAAAAGAGAGAGGGAGGTAGGAGAGAAAGGGAGAGAGAGGAAGGATGAGAGAGAGGAGGAGAGTGATGGGGGAAAAGAGAGGGAGTTAGGAGAGAGAGAGAGAGGGGAAGGACGAGAGAGAGGAGAAGAGAGGTATTGATAGAGAGATGGACTTGGAGGGGGGGAGATGTAGGAAATAAGAAATATAGACAGTGACAAGTGGAGAGAGAGAAGGAGTGACAAGGGAGAGACAGAGAGAGAGCGTGTATGTTTGGGGCTGAGATAAAGAGACAAATAAGGAGATATGGAGATAAGGGTGGGAGAAGGAGATATAAGGAGAGAGGGAGGGATATAGAAACATAGTTGGTGGGTGAAGAGAGAGAGAGAGAGGGAGAGAGATATGGGAGGGAAAGGGAAAGAGAGGAAGGAAGAGACAGGATGTGAGAGAGTGGAGAGAGGGAGGGAAAGAGAGATGGACTTGGAGGGGGAGGGAGATGGAGGTAAGAAGAAAGAAAAAGAGAGAGAAAGGTGGAGAGAGAGAGAGAGAGAGAGAGAGAGAGTGATAAGGAATATGGAGAGAGAGGGAGAGAGGACAGAAGGAGGAGAGAGAGATATTTGCGGGGGAGAGGGAGAGAAGGGGAAGATAGAGATATAGATGGAAGGTGAAGAGAGGGAAGAAGAGAGAGATGGGGAGAGGAGGGGATTGACAAAGAGATTCATATATATGGAGTGCGAGAGTGTGTGTTTTAGGGGGGTGAGATAGAGAGACAGAAAAGAAGAGATGGAGGGGGATATAGATATGGATGGAGGATGGAGAGAGGGAATAATATTTCTCACAATAGATGGATTGATATAAGTGGAGATGGTGATTTATAATCCTATTTTATTATTTTCACTATATGCATCGATTTTAGTGTATATTTTTATTTCTAATGATATTTGATTACTTGCACTAGATGCATTGATTTCAGTGTAGGTGGTGATTTCTAATACAATTTGATTGCTTGCACTAAATTTATTGATTTCAATTTAGATGTCGATTTATAATTATATTTTATTACTTGCACTAGATGAATTGATTTCAATGTAGATGATTTCTAATCCTATTTGATTGTTTTCACTAAATGCATTGATTTCATTGTAGATGGCGATTTCTAATCCTATTTGATTTCTTTGAGTAAATGCATTGATTTCAGTGTAGATGTTGGTTTCTAGAGAGAGAGAGAGTGAGTGATAAGGAAGATGGAGAGAGAGGGAGAGAGTAGAAAAGGAGGAAAGAGAGATATTAGTAGGGGAGAGGGAGAGAAGGGGAAGATAGATATATAGATGGAAGGTGAAGAAAGGGAAGAAGAGAGAGATGGGGAGAGGGGTTGATTGACAAATAGATTGATATATATGGAGTGCAAGAGCGCGTGTGTTTAGGGGGTGAGATAAAGAGACAAAAAAGAATAGATGGAGGGATATATAGATATGGATGGAGGGTGGAGAGAGGGAGGAATATTTCTCACACTAGATGGATTGATATAAGTGGAGATGGTGATTTCTAATCCTATTTGATTATTTGCACTAGATGCATCGATTTTAGTGTAGATATTTATTTCTAAATATATTTGATTAGTTGCACTAGATGCATTGATTTCAGTGTAGGTGGTGATTTCTAATACAATTTGATTGCTTGCACTGAATGTGTTGATTTCAATTTAGATGTCAATTTATAATTATATTTGATTACTTGCACTAGATGAATTGATTTCAATGTAGATGATTTCTAATCCTATTTGATTGTTTGCACTAAATGCATTGATTTCAGTGTAGATGGTGATTTCTAATCCTATTTTATTTCTTTGAGTAAATGCATTGATTTCAGTGTAGATGTTGGTTTCTAGAGAAAGAGAGTGAGTGATAAGGAAGATGGAGAGAGAGAGAGAGGACAAAAGGAGGAAAGAGAGATATTATTGGGGGAGAGGGAGAGAAGGGGAAGATAGAGATATAGATGGAAGGTGAAGAGAGGGAAGAAGAGAGAGATGGGTAGAGGGGGTGATTGACTTAGGGAATGATATATATGGAGTGCGAGAGTGTGTGTTTTTAGGGGGGTGAGATAGAGAGACAAAAAACAAGAGATGGAGGGGGATATAGATATTGATGGAGGGTGGAAAGAGGGAAGAATATTTCTTGCACTAGATGGATTGATTTAAGTGGAGATGGTAATTTATAATCCTATTTGATTATTTGCACTAGATGCATCGATTTTAGTGTAGATATTTATTTCTAATGATATTTGATTACTTGCACTAGATGCATTGATTTCAGTGTAGGTAGTGATTTCTAATCATATTTGATTGCTTGCACTAGATGTGTTGATTTCAATTTAGACGTCGATTTATAATTATATTTGATTGCTTGCACTAGATGCATTGATTTCAATGTAGATTATTTCTAATCCTATTTGATTGTTTGCACTAAATGGATTGATTTCAGTATAGATGGCGATTTCTAATCCTATTTGATTGCTTTGAGTAAATGCATTGATTTCAGTGTAGATGTTGGTTTTTAATCTTAGTTGATTGCTTGCATTAGGTTTATTGATTTCAATGTAGAAGTTTTTTTCTAATCTTATTTGATTTCTTGCATAAAATGCATTGATTTCAATGTATATGTTGATTTATGATTTGATGTAATTGGATATATGATGGTACATTAATTTTAAAGTGATTGGATTAACAATATGCATTGATTTTAGTATAAGCACAAAAAATTATTGACAATGTACATTGATTTTTGTTTTAATGTACATTATTTTTTTTTATTTTATTTTTTTCAAACACAAACTATATAAAAAAACTTAATTTTTTTTAAACAAAAACTATTATAATAAAAAAAAATGTACTGTTATATATATATATATATTCAATTAAAATTTAAAAAAATAAAAAAAAACAATAAAAACAAATTAAAAAATATGTTTTAAAAAATAAACAAACAAATATTAAAAAAATTATTTTCTAATTTTAATTATTTTTTAAATTAAAACAATTATTATTTAAAATATAAAAAACAAATTTTAAATATGTTTTAAAATATAAACAAACATGAAAATTTTTATCTTTTATTTTTATTTTCTTAAATATATATATATATGTGTGTGTGTGTGTGTGTGTGTGTGTGTGTGTGTGTGTTTTTATATATAAACAAACAAATATATGAATAATAAATTTTTCATTTACTTGTTCATTTTTAAAAATTGTTTAAGTCATATAATTTCTCCATAATTTCATGGTTCAAGTATCTTGAAAACTTAATATTTAAAAACTTGAGATTTACAACTTGTCATTAAGGTTTTTATGCGCTACGAAATTTTATCTTTAATGTTATGGTTGAAAATAATTACAATTTTAGGGTTGTTTAGAGTCAAGATATTTTATGTTTAACAACATGGATAAAAATTGTTCAAAATGATAAGCCCTTCAGACATGATTTTGTTTATATTTAACATCATCTATCAAAAAATTTAGAATTTTACGATTTTTCAATGTCCTAATATGTTGTCTTTAATTCCATTGTTACAATGTGTCAAAAGTGTGACAAAATGTTTTTTTTTATTATTCCAACATCAACTCATTTTGTTTTGAGGGTGTTTTTTCAATCATTTTTTCAAGAAACAATTTCGTTTTTAGCATAATTCTATAAAAAGGTGAAATTTGACCTTGAGAAAAAAACAAATGCGTTCTCGAATATACAATTTTTGTATTTGGGGCATTTTTTCATGTTTTTTGAGTCATTTTGGGCTAGAGTTCCCATTTTGAGGTAATAGTTCCTGTTTCATCGGTAACATTGTTAGGTCCAGTGCAGTTGGCACAATACAAAGTCAGGAGCGGCACAGAGGCTTCAGTGACATCACAAAGACTAGCAGCAGTCAGGACTCGGGTGACAATTGCATCATATTGAACACAGTTGGTTCAGTATGATGGACATCTCTCAGTTACAATAAAATCAGATGAGAGACAGTTGCAGATGTTGCAGTGGCAGCAACAAGAGAGTCGCAGTTCACATGCAGTAGTTGGAAACAATACAACAGGGTCAACAGCAGCACAGATGTAGCACATAATTAGAGTTGTGTAGTATTTGGTGGGTAGCAGTAGCCAGACATCAACAGTGCAACAAGATATGGTGCAGATTCAGAGTATTTCTATTAGGAGGGTAGCAGTAGTAGAGCACATTCCTCGCTAAGAGGGAAGGTTGATTTTTGTAGCAAAATATGTGCTCTAGCCTTGAGATTTTGTGGAGAGGCTAAGACACATGTATTCTCCAAGACCCAAAAATAATTTGGGGAAATTCCACCTAGAGATGGCTTAATTAAAATAATTAATCAGTTTTTAATGTTTCCTAAGTCTAAACATAAGAAATATGATTAATTAAAAGGTATTAATTAAGTCACGTGTGAATCTTCTAGAAAAAGGCATGAATCGAGTCTTAGTTAATCTTAGCCATCGATTAAGTTTTAATCGTGGTCGTTGAAGTCTCAACGAGATATTATAAGAAGAAATCAATGGCCACTTGGAGAGCACACTTCTAGAGATCAAATTCACAGGCAGGTCAATTTCCTGAGTAGCAACGCTGAGTTGTTGGAGAGAGATCTAGTGATCTCATTACAGTGAGAGAGGGCAAGGATAGTAAGGCCAAAGGAAGCCTTTCCAAATCCGATGAGCGCAAAGAAGAGAGGCAGCAAGTGCCACAGAGAGGCAACGCAGAGGCCACACAGAGGCATCACAGAGCTTCAAGAGGAGATTCTATTTTTGTTGGGAGATAGACTTGATTCAGGCCCAAAGGCTGGAGTGAGAACCCAAAGGCTAGGAGGGTCAAGTTTCTAGATAATAGTTGATAAAATAGCGAAGGTGATGCAGTTACTAGTTGTGGGACACAATACTGCATAGGTTGACGCAGAGACAACACAAAGTAGCTCATCTTGAGCCCAGATCAGTGTCAGATCACCAATGGAAAATGAAGAAATTTCTCACTAACGTTTTGTCATATTTTTCCTTTGTATGGTTTTTCAGTTTGAGAAACCATAGAGTTGTACTCATATTTACTACTACATAATATAAAAACCCTCAAATGTTGCACTGGCTTTCCCACATTGGGTTTTTCTGGGGACTTAGTCCAAAAATAATGTTTTTTTAATGTGTGTGTGCATCCATCTTTCCTATGTTGTATTTATTATATTATATTTATTTTGTGAAGGTTGCAGAATATTCGTTTTGATATTTACCGTAGTAAACTGTAAATAATTTGTTCAGTAAATTAACAAATAGAAGAAGTCTAATCAATTGTTGCAGTAGGATTCGAGGTTTCTGAATTTTTGCATATACCACATTGTGTTGGCCCATGTGGTCTCCTCTTAGTCAACTAATATTTAGTACATATGTTCATAAGATATTAAATAATACCTCTAACATGGCTAGACATTGATAAAATCCTCCCAAGATTCGTTTTTTTTTAAACCCCTTCCAATCATATTTGTAATAAATATAACCTGTACCGTTAATATATATCCATTACTTTTACTAAATACCCATTTTTATACTTCCCAATACTTGTGGAACCCCCTACTCCACATACCCAACCCCCACCCCCCAAAGTACTTACAATATACTGACTATAATTTTCACAATTTTAAAACCACCTTTATGAATGAACATGGTAAGATATTGGTCAACAAGGTGAAGTGCCCATGTATTCAACCCATGTTCACTAGTATTCTCATAACTCTTCTCCTTTATGTTGATAGTTTTTTTTTCTCTTGATGAGGACCCATTACGATATAGGTAAGCAACTAAGAATCCTTCAAGATTATGCTCCAATATGGGTATGACTCTTAATATTGACAAAGTTAAAGTCATGATAATTAAATCAAAAAATGTAGATTTTCCTTCATACAAATTTCTTGCAATTGATATCCATCACATACTCAACTAGAATGATAGCATTGAGAAAAGGATAAATTAGGGATGCAAAGTTTATTATGGGCTTGAAAAAAATTGTAATTGAAAAAATCTTTGTATATGGGATAAAAAATACTCTTTGAGACTCTTTTCACTCCCTTTATTTTATATGGATGTGAGGTTTTGGGTTACAATTTTTCCAAAACAGTTATGGAGGAAGATATAATAGATACAAAAGCAGTTTATAGACTATAATTTCAAGACCAAACGAATTACTCTCTATCCTATTATTTTGATTGAAACAAGTGTTTCCCCCATTGAAAACATGGATATGACTAGGTATCTTATGCATAAGAAGAAGTTAAACAATATGGAAGCCAAGATGTTTCCCAAAATTGCTTCTAACTCTAGCCAAAACCCCACCTTTGGCTCAAGTGTAGATGACCAGTCTTAGTTAGACCATTGGGGGATAAAGGAGGATATCATTTTGAAAATTAAGGATAATATTAAAAACTTTATTACATTAGAATTTAAGGAGAAATTGTAGGGTGATAAAGAGTTAGTAGGAAAAAGGAAACTAAGAAATTTTAAGGAGGTGATCAACTCCAATCTCGAATGGTAATGTTAAGAAGAAAATAAACATTGCTAAAATAAAAACAAATTCTCATGAGCTTCATAGTGAAAATGGGCATTGGTAACTTCCCAAAACATTATGCAATGAAAGAGTCTATCACATTTGCAACATTAAGGGTTGAGGATGAAAAAAAATTTCTCTTAGATTGTCGAAAGGGTGTGTCACCTTTGCAACACTAAGGGTTGATGATGAAAAACACTTTCTCTTATATTGTCGAAAGGATATGTCACCTTTGCAACACTAAGGATTGAGGATGAAAAACACGTTTTCTTAGATTATCCATATTATACTCACATTCCATTTAATTCTCAAAATATTTATCACACTACCCACCTTCTTATTTTCAAAATACTTATGAAACTAAGGTGATATTGTAACACTTTTTTCAATACTTAATACAGAATACAAAATATTAAAAAATACAAAGAAACTTCTTATTTTCTTAAGATATTGATTTTAATGGAAATTAATCAAATCACTACACACATATATATATATATATATATATATATATATATATATATATATATATATATATTTTACTAAATTAGTTTTCCACTTTATCTTAATAAAAAAATAGAATTAATTATTTTGTAAGATTTGCAATTTTTTTAATAATATTGATATACTTTAATAATAATTTAAAAGGATTATTATACCATTAATCCACATTCAAATGATAATAAATTTTATATCAATAAAAATTTTATAATTGGAGTGAAAAAAATGAAAATTAAATTATTTTGTGAAATCGTCACAATCTCGTCTTTATTGATAATCATTTGTGTGTTTTAATAACAATTAACATTTTGAAGTCGTTAATAACGGGTTCTCAAATCAGAATTTGTAACATCACTAAAGGAGTGGAGGTCACAAACTCGAAAACGATTTGAAAATATTTAATTTCAGCTATTAAATTTTATATATATTAAGAATATTTTCAAATTATTAAATTTACATTATTCATAAAATTTTAATAAATTTATATTATCCATAAAATTTTATTTATTAAAATCTTTGATAGAGTGTTGATCTATGAGATATGTTTAACATGTGGAAAATGAAAGGTTATATAATGTAAATGGGGAGGAGGACAGCACATTTGACTTCACATTATGCAAGACATAAGGTGAAATGTTATGTGTGGCGTGTGAGATTTCATTCGCCCTCCGTCGGAAGTCAAGCTTGTAAGGTAAGGTGTTTAATTGCACATGTTGGGGCTCGTATAATTTATATCAGGCTTGTTGAATGGAGGTTGCTTGACATTGGTGTCAGCTACTAGAGTTTAGCTAGGTTCTTCGACTCTCGGGTATTCTTGGAGTGGTGGCAATTTCGACATTGTCGCTCCCTCCATTGTGTTCGGTCTTCAAAAGCTACAAGTTTTTCTGTCGGTGCCCATTTCTTCATTCTCATCTGCAGGTTGCAAGATTTATGTAGGTTAGGGTGGATGGTCTTGGGTTCCTTTCTAGTGGTCCTCTGTAGATTTTCGTCTAAGTGTTTCTATGGTTGAGGTTATTCGTGGGGCCTTCGCTCGCGTTGAGTCTTCTGATCATTCTCCTCTCTTTGGTCTTATCCTTGCCCTCTGTGCGAGGGACTCTCTGTTGGGTCTTGGGGTGGAATTCGGTTGATAAAGGTGGTAGTGGGGTTCTGGCTTGGTCTATTTCATGTGCGGTCAGATCCCTGGCTGGTTGTTTGCTCAATTAGATGATTATCATTAGTTCTCGGAGGTCTCTAGAGGGTTTGGTGGTGTTGGCTCTAGTTTTAATTTGACTCTAATTAGACTCTCAGGGTTCTGGGTCCTGGGGTGTAGTCAGCGGGCCCACGACTCTGTTTTTTGGTGTTTCCCTTGTCATCGAAGAGGCAGAGGCATTTTTTTGGCTGGTATAGAATTCAATTGTGTTCGAGATCTTCTCCTTCCAGGTTTGTGGGTGGTGGCGTTCAGTTTCACAGGGGTGGTCCCTATTGGTTAATTCGGGCATGGCGTTAGGCCTTCGCTAGCAATTGGTTTGGTGGAAGGGTGTGCAATGTGCAATGGGTCTCGTCCTAGGGGTGTCCTCCCGTGTTTTTATCATGTATCTGGTTCTACGGAGCTCTTGCTCCCTACCCCTGAAGAAGGGCATCTCGGTTAATCGGGGTGGCTCGAGCAGATAATTGGAGGTGGCACGGGGGAATAGGACCATTACAAGCTTCAACCAGGAAGGGCGTGACGTAGGTGGTATGGTCTGGGTGTCGTCTGGAGCTCGAGGTGGCAAGGGGGGTACGGGCTCCAGGGAAGGTGGTCATGCAACTAGTGGTGGCAAGGAAAGGAGGGTGACTCGTGGTCGTGGAGCGGGCGTGTCAGACCTAAGTAGCAGATCGAGGCGTGGAGGTCTTTCAAGGCATTCAGTTGCTAGTTGGTCGATTAGTACTGCGGCCCTTCACGACATGTTCCAATCTATTTTGGATCGTCTGGAAACTTACGATAGGACCAGAAAGGAAGAGTGTGAGGTTGTCATCACCACACTTAATCAACTACATTACTTTCAATGCCATGTTAGAGAAAGGATTGTAGTGGTTTGGCATGGGCAAGATTTTCTAGTAGAAAAAGTCGAGATGTTGGAAACATGGTTGTCTTATTTTGAGCAACATGTTAGTTGTCAATATTGCCCTCCTCCCCCTCTAGGGACTAGGTCAGATAATCCAACGTCAATTACTTCTGATGACTGAGTATGGTCACTGGTTTCCTTTTGGTTCTATTTGTCTTTTGGTACTTTGGCCTATTAGGCTTTGGACAACTAATCTGCTTCTCATATTGTTCTTTTGTAATATGGTGATAGCATTGGTTAATAAACTCACATTTTGATATCTATATAAGGTTCTTTTGATAAATGAATAGAATCTTGACTTACAGAATATATATACATATATATATATATTGGAAAGTTAAAGTCCTATTCTAAAATAAACTATAATGATATGCAATTAATTTTTATTTTTATTTTTTTTACTCTGCTTTATTCAACTTGATACCTTCTTGTTATCTCAAAAAATGAGACTAATGTTTTTATAAAATATTTATATATGAAATTTTTTTTTTTTTTTTTTTTTTAAATAGTGAAAATAAGTCCCTCAAACTAAGCCCCACTTTAACTATTCTGGCTGCTGCACACCTCAACCCTCCATGAATTGCACGTTTTATACGCCTTTCCAATTGCCTCTTTCACCATATAAAATTGAGAGTTTAAATCAAAGGAAAAGCAGAGAAAAGCACAGCCGACTTTAAATATCCATATTCTCTTATAATGAGAGGCTCAAAAATATCCTGCCAAATATAATGGTGAGTTCTGATAAAAGGAAAGCAGAGAATCTTGTTATGGGAAAGATATCGATGCTTTACTTGAAGTGGATCGCAGTCACTTTTGGAATTTAAAAAATAATTTTAATAACATATCTCACATATTTAATCACTTAATTATTTTTTTAATTAAAAATAAATATATAAATATATATATATATATATATATATATATATATATATATACTCCTAACAATAACTAATATATTTAAATAATTCCAAATATTCTACTATCAAATTCCAACACATCACCATGACTTCTAGATATATATAATTCTAACAATAACTAATATATTTAAATAATTCCAAATATTCTACCATCAAATTCCAACACATCACCGTGACTTCTCGATACCGTTTCTTTTCTTTATCACGAAAAGTTCGCCCACATGATTTCTCCAATTTTCTCGAGAGCCTGGAATACGCGCAAATGTTCCGTGAAGTCGCTTTCCTAAGGTGTTATGTTACTTTTATTAAAATAGGTTTTCAATTAATATTTCTCTTTATTTTTTACAATTATTTAAGCAAAGTTTAAGTGGGAGATAACATTATTGTTAATCCGAAAAACCGGCAAAATAGGTTTTCTTTTCCGCATGCAGTTGCTTTTTTATCCAATATTCTGCATTCAATATTTTTCTTTTATCTTTAAAGGTTTATTTTTATTATTTTTATTATTTAGACAGAAATTAAGTCGGTGAGAACATTATTGTTCAATGATAAAAATAATCCAACATTCTTAATAAATAGTTCTAACCATAAACTTTTATGAAACCTAAAACTTGATCAAAACGAAACCATTAATTCTTAAAAGAAAAATTGTCTACCAAAATATTAGCTTTTATCATACTTTTCTATTTTTACTTAATCTAAAAAAAATTATAACTTTAATATAATTAGAATAATTTTTGAAAAATAAAATAATATATATATAAGAGTAAACATTAAAAATAATATTTTTTAAATTTTAATATAAGATAAAAATTGAAACTAAATATTTCTTTATCAAATTTAAATTATTTTCATATCTCATATTTCCTTATTACAATAATAATTTACCAAATTTAATCCATTTTCATATCTTATATTTCCTTGTTACAATAATAATTTCAAATATATTTCAAATATATGTAATAATATATGTCTTGATATGTTTTACTATTAAAGAGGTTTATAAATTAATATTTGGTAAAATCCATTTAGCACCAAAAACATATACTTACTCTACATTTTATTGCTAAAATTAAAAGATTCATAAAAACAAACTAAAATCCAAAATCTAGCTATTATTATTATTATTATTATTAAAGTTAAACATATATACATTTAAAAAAATATGAAAAAAAGATTCTTAGTTATGGAGATTTACCCCACTTTACTATGGAGATTCTTAGGGTTTGTTACAATACTTTGGCTTATCAATACCACATGCCCAAAAAATTATAAGTCACTTCATATAACACTTGTTGATATGATTTTTTTAAATTAATCAATCTAATTAAAAGGGGAAAAAAGAATTGCTTGGGTGCAGCTCAATTGGCTATAGCCTTATTATGAAGTAATATGTAAAGCATAACACTCAAAGTGAAAAAACCCTATTTAGCAATATTTAAGGCTACACATGAGAAGGACATTGAATTGAATTTTTCTTATGCAGGTCCTCTTTCCATCACTATTGGTGTCCACCCCTACATTCAATTAAATTATATGAAAAGAATTGGAAATGTAAACTTTCAACAAAGAATTTATTCTCAAAATTATATTATGCATTAAAAAAATAAAATAACAACATGAAGCCTCTTTCTAATGTATACAAGCAAAACCAAAAAAAAAAAAGAGAAAGGCAAAGGAGGAAAAATGAGTTCGGGAAGTTTGAAGGGTTGGGAATGTTTAACCTTTTACCATTTCTCGGGCTAATGCATTTTCCAAAATATCGTTTCCCTACATGGAAAGAGTGGTTCTTTGGATAAGAATGAAGATGAATGTTGCTCCAATTAAATGTTGGTTTTCGCATTTGGATTTTCAAGGTAAAATTTGAGCTCTTATGTGTGAATCTAATGATTTTTTATGTTGTTTTCTCTATCTATGAGTTTGAAATGGAACTACTATGTATTTTAATAGTTGCCTATATTGATCAAGTTAATAGAAATTATTTACTAGCTATTTTTTTGAGTTTTTCTTCCATAAATACATTTCCCATGAGTAAAATAACTAACCCAACATCTCTTTATCCTCCCATGTTCATCCACATAAGAGATTGGAGATCAATGGACTTCATTCCAAAGTTGTTACAAAAGTGTAAGGAATTGCTAATTTGGTTTTTTATGACTATTGGTGAATTTTTCTCTCCTACATGTTGCAATTTCATTAGCTAAGTTGTAATTTTTTGTTAGCATGTTGGCTAATGTTCTCTCACTCCCCATAGGATACACACACTCTCTCTCTAAAGGTTGTAATTTACTTACTGGATAGCCTCTTTTTATTCTCTATAGGCTTTCATTACCTAAGTTGTAATTTTTGGTTGGCTAGCGTTCTCTCACTCCCCACGGGATACTCTCTCTCTCTCAAGGTTGTAATTTTCTTACTAGATGGCCTCTTTTCACTCTTTATAGGCTATAGACTCTCTAAAGACTATAATTTGTTTGCAATTAGTGTATTGTCTCTCCCCATAGGTTGTATACCATTCTCGGTTGTATGCCATTCTCCTAGGCTATACATTGCAACTTTGTTATTGGCTAGAAGCTTTCTCTCTCCTACAACTCATACGCCCTTCCCACATGTTATATCTCTCTCTCCTCCATGTTGACAATCCTTCCCATATTCAAAATATTCCCTTTCACATAGTTGTCCAATTGTGTATTAGCTCAATGTTTTGGTTTGTGTGATAATTCATCATGTTAGCTAAGGTGAGTCTTAATCTAATGTTGTTTACTTCAAAATAGTCATAAAAACAAGACATGTGACACAAGAGTGCCTTATTCATGCTTTGGATTTAAAATCAAAATTGTTTTTAAAATGGAGTATGAGTATTTCATGTTTAAAAAGAAAGAAATTATATCACTCATATGGCAAGTGAAACATAGTGTGGTTTAGAGGGTCTTCTATGCATACAATTTCATATTAATTGTGTTTCCAATCATTTGAATGGAATTATAAAAAGGTTGAAATTAAATTTTTTGAGGTCGATTTCTTAATAATAGAGTGATTTTTTGCTACATTTAAGTTGAGTAAAAGCTACAAGGACACAATTGAATATTCTTTGTAGTTAGTCACTGGGGTTGGTGCCTTTTCCAAATACACACAGCTTAAAACCATTCTAAACAAAGAGCAAAGAGCGTGTACTTAGGCTTGTTGAGACATAAAGGAATTAAGAATTCAAGCACTCTATCAACATATGTGTCAACAAAAAAATTAGGCCATAAGCCAACCATTTATAAATCATAATATTAGTGTTCAAATTTTAGTATGCTTGGTGAGAATTATATGGTAAGTAACTATAGTGACTATAAAAGGAAAGTTATTTTTAGCGCTAAATAGAAGTAGAGCATCAACAATAATAAGGGAAAATCAAGGTGAATATGAGAAAGAATATCACAAGGTCAAGTTCATGGGGCTTCACTGGGGGAGCAATATCATACCACGTGTATTCATGTTGGGGGTATATATTCAGGAAAAAGTGCATAATATATTGAGCATATGATAGGGGGTAAGGGTTTTTATATTTGTGGGTATAAAAAATGGAGCTAAATGAAAAAATATAAAGGGTATAAAAATGTTAATGAAAAACTGGATACCTACAATATCTAGTGAAAGTACAATTTTCTTAAATTGGGAAGGTGTATTGGGTTGGTATTGGTAGGGGGTTAAATAATGTGATTTTTAGAGGTATTTTCCAATACTTGGCCCTCTTGAGTTGGTCCATAAGGTCATCAATCCGTGGGATTGGATACGTATTCTTGAAAGTGGTTTTTTTTAGTGCCTAATAATCAATGCAAAGCCTCCATGTCCCATCCTTCTTCTATACAAGTACAATCGAGCTCCCACAAGGCGAGGAACTTGGTCGAATGTGCCCTTTCTAGATCAGCTCTTGGATTTTCCACTTGATCTCTTCATTTTCCATAATGGAGCGGCAATATATCGACCCGTTGGGTAGAGGTGCTCTAGGAGTCAGATCGATTGAATGCTTGACCTGACAGTGCAAGGGTACCCATGTGGGTGACAAGAAGATGTCCCTGTATTCTTCCATGACCGTATCCACCTGCTTTTTTTGTGTGGAGGAACCCTTCCCGAGGGCCATGGATGTGGCTAAAATCTTCCCCTTACTTTGAGAGTGAATCAGAAATAAAACGAATTTCCCAGTCTAGGATATGATCTTACTGCATTACTTAGCAGAGATCAAAGAGATGTTGGTAAGCGGGGCTACCTCCGGTATCTTGTATAACTTATTACCCAAATAAATAAAACAGTGTGAGGCCTAGACTCATACACGACATGACACTTCCATAAGTATGTTTGGCCTAATAATACATCAGAAACTTCAAGAAGAGCTATGTCACACAATGCCTCATCTGTGAAGGGCTTGATGCTATAGGGAAGGCGACATTGATGGCGGACGTGAAAATCTCTTCCTTGGTGAAGCCACCCAATGGTGCACGGTTGTAGGTCTGGTGTGGTTAGTAGGCCCAACCGCTTCACGACCTCTTTTGAAATGAGGTTCATTTGGCTCCTGCTATCGACAATGAATTGTAGGGCGAGCCCTTCACCCACATCCCTGAGTGAAAGAGGTGCTCCCCCCTCCTCTAGATCTTCGAGTTCTGAATTTTGGAGCTTAGTGGTGGCTACCATCACAGTGGGTTCTGCGTCAATGACCTGCTTACCCTTTTTCGTTCCCTTATTGGGTTCTATCTCAGAATCATAACAGACATCGGTCTTTGAGTCTCTCATCTCAGCAGTGAGTGTATGCTTTTCGTGACATTCATTTGTGTTGTGAGTGGGGCTTTTATAGAACTCACACCACTTGTCGGTGTCCTTCTTTTCCTTCTTGTAACCTTTGGCTTGCGGCTGCGAGGATTTTCCTCTGGGGGTCCCAGTCGAGCTCTGTCCTTTTCTCTATGGCTTTGGGGTGCCTTTGTTTTTCTTTGGGCTCACAGATCCAAAGTCTCTCTTCTTCTGCTTGAATTTATACTCAATTTTGGTAGTGTATTCGTATGCTACACCAAGCGAGTAGATGTCCAGGAACTCCTTTTCCTCTTGAATGTATTTGTGCAAACAACTGTGGTACTTGAGAACCAGATGTTTCTTGAAATATTTGATACCCAGCTTTATGCGTAAGGTATGGCAAATATTTTTCAGCTCATGCATATCTTGATCTCTCTATTGTTGCAAGGTAGTCCATTGTATGTACTTATATTCATAGATCCTATTAGCCCCCCTATGAAATTCTTGACAAGCAAGCTGGGGGCTAGGTTGTTTTGGAGCCTTCAAGGAATGCCTTTTTCCTGAAAACCCATCCTCCTTGAAGTCTCTTTGTGCTATGCCTAAAATAAATCCTCTCTATTGGTCCATTCCTCAAAAGGCCTACATTACCCCTTGTCCCCTACCAATTTCACATTTTTCCCCTTTCTCCCCTGTCAATCCTCTAAAATCCCCTCAAAATCCCCCTTTAAATCCCACTATCCCCCTTTGTTTCCCTAGATCCCCACTTCACCTCCCTATCGTTGCCTTCCTTGGGCCCGAAAACGCATTAAAATCAAATTAAAATGATAAATTTCGCATATATGGGTCCTAGCCCCTTCCCCGCTAAACCCTTCTACTTTTTATCCATATAACCTGATCCTGGAACCGTCCGCCAACTCCAAAGGCACCTATCCACTGATTTTATCGGGCGGATTTCCATCCGTAGATCTTGGCAGATCAGATGGCGGTCATTAAATCCCCAGCGCCCACGTCTCCCGCGTTCATTTTCCCTTGATGGGCCATCGCCGTCCAAATACACGACGATCCGACGGTCCGCATTTCGTCCACCTAGTGGGCCCCGCCGCGCACTGTTCAAAACCACCAGTATTCATTGCACCGCTTATGCGCGATAGGTGGTTTTCTCCCGTAGCCCAGCGATTCCACTCAGCTCTTGACACATAGCCCCGACACTGTTACGAAACCGTCGGCCCATCGCGCATTAACTTTCGGACCGGGATGCCCAACGATATTCATTTTAGCCGTCGGATCTTGGGTGCTTCATCCAACGGTCATTGATCAATGAAGTTGCACCCCTGTTAACCTGTCTCCTCCGTACCCCTTACCCATCATCGTCGTCCTCCGCTGCATCGTTAACCATAGATCTCCTTTGAGATCGACGGTCTGCACTTGTTTTCCCCGTCGTTGAATATTCCACCTACCCGGTCCCGCCAAGGGTCATTCCACGTGTGTCCACTACACACTGCACCTTTCACCACGTTATTCCACCATGGCATCGCTCTGTACAATCACTCCCATCGTCTCCATCATGGCCGTCCCCCCCCTCCCCCCCCCCCCATGTCTGTTTTCTTAATCAGTTTTCGTTTTTGCAGGGTTATCAAAGGTTAATGGCCGCCATGATGTACATCTCTGTTTCAAGGACAGGGAGGTTGAAGAAGATCAGTTACAGTGGCAAAATTTATGAAAAATGACCCGGGAAGGCAAAGACAAGACTTTCATTTAAGGAGCAGACTTAAAACTCCGTGAAAACATTTCGGCGCCATTAAAATCTCAGAGTGCATAAACAAAGGCAGAGACAGAGTAACAGAGTGTTTCAGTACAAGGAAAAGGGATTAGAACACACCAACGAAGATCTTAAGTTTGAAATCAGTGGTTTAAGAGGCAAAGCACCAGTTTGAAGACCCCGAGGATAAATTGAAAGGTCCTGAGCACAAGCAAAAGGTAACATCAGGGTTTATTCACCAGCAGAATGCTTTTCTTCATAAAGGACAGGGCACCCATACAAATTTTATTATGCACCGTTTCCGTGAAGGAATTTCCACCTAAACGATAGTTCAAAACTATCAGAGCATTTATGTGGCAGACTTCCTAGTAGTTCGTTTTATTTCTGATTCAAATCCCCAGGAGCACCACAGCCGAAATACATCAAAGTCATATCTGGAAAAGATCACCCTTTCATAAAAAGGTGACAGAGATTAGATACTCAGCATTTAAGCAGAATGGGCCTCGGCCCTCTTTCTTCTCAGACATGTTAATAGAGCATTTACTGCTTCACCTACCTCTCCCCTTTCTCCTTAGCTATAAAGCTCATGAGAAAATATTGTAATGGTTGTTGATTGGATATCAGTAGATTGCAAGCATTTTCCTCTTGAGACAAGTTCTCTGTGTAATATTGTAAGATAGGCTGAGATTTGATGTATTCAGACTAAATGTTCAAGCTGTGGGCAACGTTGTACCTGATTGGTGTTGTTTTTAATATGACAAGCACATTTCTTTGGATCCTGATCTAAAGCAGCTGGTGATGTCTTCTTATCTCTGTGTTTGATTCCATTTCATTCTATTTCTACAGGCTCGCATCAGAAGTTTGGCATAAGACTTGCCCTTGATAGGTACCTTATGTTGCTGCTCTCCCAGCCTTTTATGTTTTCTGCTTATATGTGTATCTGAATATTGATTTCAATTGATTTAACCAGTGTATTGGATGTCATTGCCTGCTCTCTGATGTATGAATTAATGAGATCTATGTTTAGATGTTCTTGTTAGGATTTAGTTGGATGAGTTGAGAACACTGGGAGGTCTAGAACCCTGTCTCTGCCTCACTAGGATCTTTCCATCTCATTAAGCCTTTCTAAGATCCCTTGTCCTGCCTCTAATTTTGTACAAGTAGGTCTGGAGTTAAATGACCTCTGACCTGATCTATAGACAGGATTGGCTGGTTCCCCCTCACTCATTTTCAGTCCTTAATGTTCCATTCCATCAACCATCTTTTAAGATCCAAATGCTCTAGATAACTAGCCCAACTGAAAGCTTGCACATTGAACACAAGTAAATCCTTTCTTGACTCCACGTCTAATATATCTGTTAACATCTTATCGAGTTATCTACCTTTGCCTAAATTCCCTCTCTGCCCATCCTTGTCTTATATTGGACCTTCCTTTCCTGATTCCCAACAACCAAACATAAACAATCAAACAAACAACTCTGAGCCCATAACTAGCCTAAAATCATAATTTAGAGCTTCAAAGACATACACTTTGACTCATATAGAGAAATCCCTCTCTGGACCTAGGAGGGCTAGATCCTAAGGTCTGAAAGTGGTTCTATGTTGTCTCATCTTTTGGTCTTGTCAACCCGGCCAAAACATGGGAACCCCAACATCCCGAGAGGGTATAACTGTTCCATGATGGAATCTCAGAAATAATTCCAAGTGGGAGCAACTGAGAATAGTGAGGCTTCCCCCTCGTCCTTCTGCTCACAGTAGGTTTCCCACTAGTACTTGATGTGGGGGGCAGATTTCAAGAGTGCAAAAGTAATATTTTCCCTATTGGAAAAATCATGTACAGGAAAATATCCTTCAATATCCTTCAATATCCTTCCAACAGATTTAACAATTTATCTATGACATCTGCATCTATCTGGCCTTCAAATGTGAAAATGTCAAATTTGACTTGTACCTTAAAAGTATTAGCACCTACAGAGTGGCTATTTCATGAAGATGCGTCGCCTGTGGGCATACGCCAAAAGATCCGAGAAAATTTATCCATCATCACGGTCTTCTATTTCTCGAGGGCCTCCTCAATCAATATTTTCATAAGATCCCCTACTATGTCATATTTCTTTTCATCCGCCATGGGAGGTCGTCAAGGTTTGCGAGGCTGATCTTGCAAGGGTTCAACCAGATCAAGCCCTAACTCCTTATACCCTGACCTTGTTGGGGACACACAAAGAAAAACTAAGAAAGAGTAGACCGCTTCGATACCACTGATCTGAATTTATGTAGGAATGCAACATAATAAAAATATAAACATTGACACAAAGATGCAAAAAAATAGAACTTCATTTAATTAATATCAAAGAATGAAATATGCTTACATACAGAATGTAAATAAACTAGCTCGAGCAATGGTATCTTATCTCTGAGAAGAGATGTGGTGGCTACATGTCTCCGAACTATATTACAATGAGGCTCGAAGGTCTATTTATTCTTGAAAAAAATCAAAAACCCTAAACATCCAAAAACATAACCCTAGGAAATGAAGCGCCAAAACTATGGGCCTTGTTTGGGTAAATTGGTACATCAACTTCCTAGGACGTAACTTTGGCATACGATCTCTTTTTTATGCGCACAATTCCTCGTTAGAAATATCTATCTGAGGACTACAAATTTTGAGCGGCCAACATTGGAGACCCATGTTGGCCTTGGTTTTCCCAAAAAAACGTAGTTTATGGCCTCAAAACGGCTTCGGAAGTTCAGGACTCGAAAAAACATCCAAAAATAGTAAATTGTGCTACAATTAAGGAAACTGAAAGAAACAATGGTGGGGGTTCAAGTGGAATAGGCGGGTGGCCACCAATATCCACCTAGATTAGAATGAGATAATCACCATCATTCTTTTCAGAAAGAACCCAAAGTTGAAGAGCCAAGACGTGTATGTGGTTTCCCTATCCAAAAAGGCATATGTCAAGAGATTATTCAAGAAAATGAAGTAACTAATTGTTTTTCTCTTGCATTCTACAATCTTGTAGAAGACTATAAGGGAGCCTTCTTTGGTCAGCAACAAATCTCAGTTTTAAGGTATGTATCAAATTTTTTATCTAAAGATTTCATATGGTGCATGCATGTTTTAATTCCTGACTTTTAAGAGTACAGTAGCATAAGGTCCAGCACTCAGATTTTGGAGTGGTATCATTGGAAGTTTGATTACACTTGATCGAGATCTACCTCGTATATAGGTAGGGTCTTGTACATAAATAATCTTAGCTAGTGAGTATTTTAGTTCCAGCTTTCACTAGTTTCAGTTTAGTGTTTTCAATTGATGAACAAGGGAAGTACTTTGTTGCATGAATAAAGTCATTGCTTCGTGGGTGTGTTGTGATGTGGCTTAACTTCCTAACAAAAATCCTAAAATTTGGAGATGTGCTCGTTCACAATTACCTACGGGTTTTGGCGCAATGAAAATTGCTTTCCATTATACATGGTATCAGAGCTAAGGTTGAGGGTTCAATGCACACTCGGGTAACGCTAAGGGGGAGATTGTTGCATGAATAAATTCATTTCTCCCCATGTGTGTTTTGATGTGGCTTAACAACCTCTCGGAGATCCTAAAA
Source organism: Pinus albicaulis (assembly GCA_034641835.2). Lineage (NCBI taxonomy): Eukaryota > Viridiplantae > Streptophyta > Pinopsida > Pinales > Pinaceae > Pinus > Pinus albicaulis. Next base: position 579,884,791 of record CM076578.1, on the reverse strand, counting down.
GGTGATGTGCCTGTTCACCATTACCTGTGGGTTTTGGTGTAATGGAAATCACTTTCCATTATACGTGTCATGTCCGTCCAACTCTCCTTTTTTGGAAACAATGTTAATACATAGAGGGGCGGGGGGGGGGGGGGGTGAATCAATATTTAAGCTAATTCAAACTCTTTTTTCCAATTTATATTTAATATTTAAAATTGGCACCCATTCATGTGAGAAACCAATAAAATATCATGTGCAATAACATAAATCATCACATAAACACAAACACCATGAGCATCATACACATTGGACACAAAGGTTTAACGTGGAAACCCTTCCAGGAGAAAATCCACCAAAGATTTTTTTTGTTATTGATGTAAAAATAAGAGCACCTACTCTATTAAATCATTCTTTTTGTGAGCCACCACTCAGAGGAAGCACCAACTCCCTTTGATTGTTTGCTAGCATCCACTAGCAGGAAGAACCAACTCCCTCCTTTTGTAGACACCTGATCAGATTACCAAAAGCACCAACTTCACAAATTTGTTGCAAGCACCAACTTGCAAGAGGCACCAACCCCCACGCTTTCTTCAGACACCCATTAAGATGGAAGCACCGGCTTCCTGTATGTAGGCTCCGACCCACACTCAATAGGAATTAGAGGAAATTTCAGCCTAAAAGTGGCCTCCTATGGAAAAATAATAAAATAATAGTTAAAATATAAAATAAGAGTTACAAATTTTGCAGGGAAAAGAATAAAACCACATTTTTAATTGTATTTTTGGCTTGTATCCTTATAGGTTTACTCAAATTTCAAGTGTACTTCATTTGATTGTTTGCTTGCATCCACTAGCCAGAAGCACCAACTCCCTCCTTTTGTAGATAACTGATCAGATTACCAGAAGTACCAACTTCACGGATTTGTTGCAAGCACCAACTTGTAAGAGGCACCAACCCCCACACTTTCTTTAGGCACCCACTAAGATGGAAGCACCAACTTCCTATATGTAGGCTCCAACCCACACTCAATAGGAATTAGAGGAATTTTGAGCCTAAAAGTGGCCCCCTAAGGAAAAATAATAAAATAATAGTTAAAATATAAAATAAGAGTTACAAATTTTGGAGGGAAAAGTAGAAAACCACATTTTTAATTGTATTTTTTGGCTTATATCCTTATAGGTTTACGCAAATTTCAAATGTAGACACTCGTCGAATGCATAATTAAGTTTTTCATCCAACGAGTAACCATTATGCATATTTTTTATAAGACCCACATAGATAAAATTTGAAGATACATTAAAAAGTGTGTTCAATGCGCTTTTTTAATGTATCTTCAATTTTTATTAATGGGTATCTTCTCAAAAGTATGCATAATGGGTACTAGTTGGATGTGGATTTTAGTTTCACGTCCAATGAGTGTCTACACTTGAAATTTGAGTAAACCTATAAGGAGGTAAACCAAAAATAAAATTAAAAAAAGTTGTTTTTCTTATTTTCCCTCCAAAATATTTACATGTACCTCTTTTTAAATTTAAATCATTTTGATTGGTTTACATATTATGACATGGAAATTTCGTGAAAATTTCATGGGTGCTTTTAGGCTAAAATTTTCCCTAATGGTACTAGTACTTTTCATTGTAATTGGCATCCACTCTACCTAATTCTGGCTCTTTTTTCTCCTTTGCAGCCTCTACTCATAATTAGCCCATGCAACACTCTATCCTCTGCTCACTCTGCAGTAGCATACACTCAGGCAAGGCTCTCTACTCTCGACCTTCTTCTTCTGTAGCAGCACTCTCAGACTCTTTCCTCTATATAGGCACTCTCGGCCTCTTCTCATCATAATCACTCTCGACCTTCTTCTTTGCAACACAGGCTCACTCATCCTCTTCTCAACAACCCTCATACAGAGCTTTTTTCTCTCATCCTTCTTCTTTAGCTCAAGCACACATGGTCTCTCCTTAGCATCACTTTCACGCAAAAATCTCTCCACTTAGCTCGCACTCAAAAATGTTGCATTCCCCCCCCCCCATATTGCTCCATTTCAATCCTTGGTTTTATTCCTCTGTTGCACATGGAATAGTGTTGACTCTTCTTCCATGTACATAGTGCCTACAAGCATACTTTTACATGCCTATCCATGTTGTTGTTCCATCTCAATGCAAGGAAGACCAAGTATATTTATTCTGGAGTCAACTTCCACCTCTGCAAATCATGGTCCTCTCTGTCTCAGTCTCCTGCCTTCAACTCCATTGCAACATCAGTTCTTCGTAGTTTCTTGTTTGACCCAACAATATCCATATCCAATTATGGCACAACTACCAAATATGGTGAAACCCTGTGAAAGTAGTTGTTGACCCATTCATCCAAAGTGAAAAGGCTTTCCATTAACAATGCTGCAAAATATACCTTATCAGCCCTTTTTAATTATAGACCCTCTCATGTTGGTACCTTTACCTATTTTCCTGCCATGGGAGCAAGTGTTGTAACAACTAGATCAAGCCTTCAAGTGCTTATCTTGTTTAAGGCTTTCAAGAGTTTATTTCCCTTTGTTCACAACTTTGGGCCATTCGTCTCATTTATGCATGTAACGACCAAGAACTGGAACTTAGTCGCTCTAAGAGCCTTCGCAGCTGTTTATAGCCTCCACACTATATGTTCTTAACTGTTGTATAGAACCCTATGCAGGCACTTAGCCCCTATCTCCCTTTATCCCGGTGCTTTAAGCCCTTGCGTCTATATACACCCGCCGGGTTGACGTGTCCCATGGGGACTGCCTGACCCCATCCTCATTCATTGTCGATCTACTGTCAGTGTCGACGTTTCCCCATTCTTGCTACATGTCTTTTTCGCTTGTTCCTCCTTATCAAACTGCTCAGATTAATACCTCTGGGATTTCCCTTACGGGATGATGTGTCCTGTGGGACCATTGTTGCACTTGTGAACCAATTAAAATGCAGTCTTGTTGAATCAGCTGCCACCTTTTTCTAACGTCTCTTGCCGAATGAATCCATCTGTGTGCCTTTATAAACCTTCTAGGGTAGCTCTTCTGGGATGATGTCATGCCTATGCCATCGACCCCACGTAGAGGATCCTGAGTGGTGACACGTGTCACCTGAATTTGGCCTATTAGGCCACCCAAAAATGTTGAATATTCCTACCATGTGTCCCCCATACATCTACGTCATGCTGACATAATCTACCCACATCGTCTCATGAGAGAAAATCATATGTTGTCATGTACCATGTCAAAGAGGATAGAGAAAAGGTCCTGTAATCGTTGGTTTTGCACCAATTTTCTTCGTTAATCGCAAAACCATCGAATTCAAGAAATATTCCCTCAACACCACTTCATCACGCTTTGTGGTCTCAGGTTGATTCTCTGTTTCTTATATGTGCAATCAATAGTTATGGAAACCACTTCGTGCGACCACCAAGCCTGACAAGACCGTCGCTTCAAGTGATGTTAGAATGTCGCCACGTGGTCCAACACCTATCTCCCTTTACATGTTCGCCCTCAACGGGATGAGCTATTGTAGTGAGGACCTCTACTCAACTCCTCATTGGTCATTGCTCTATTTTCATGTCCCAGTGTCCACCACCCATCGCTTTCACTTTTTGCACCCTTTGCAATCCTCTAGGCAAGACTTTGGGGGCTTTGTTTTCATTGTGGGGCCCTCCTATCACCTTTATCATTGGTTTTCGCTGCCAACCTTACTACCATTTTCATTTCTCTCAACTCCTTTATTCCACGCTCTTCCTTCGTGTCCTGTCACCTGTCTCCCGGTGCATTCACTATGTGCACCTTAAGGTTGCGTTGGGGTTATACTGTCGGGCTTCCTCTGCTAGGCCAGGCTGTAATGTGGGTTCATCCTGCACTAATAGAAATGCTTCCCACTACTGCACTTTCCATGCCACGTCTGCCCAACTCTCTTTAAATGGATCCACAGCAATTCTGCCAAATCTGGCCACTGCCAAACTTGGTCACCACTTTGACCCAAGGCCACTTTTAATTTTTCCATCCAACTTTGGGGCACCTAAAATTTGACTGGAAATAACTCTTGATCCACGAGGACAATTTCAAACTTCAATATACCATTGGAAATATATTTTGGATCACTATTCAACTATGCCACTCCTAGGATTATTTGATTTGAATTCATAAGGAAGAAATTCCTCCAAATCCCAAGGCTCCCAACCATCATGGTCATCAAAATTATCGCTTCTCCAACAAGCATGCTACTATGATCATTCTCTACAAGATACTTCAAAAACCATGGGAATCCCCCCAAGCTTGACACATCAAGAACATAAATTTTATCCCAATTACCTTCACAGCTAATGGACATCAAAGCCAACATCCAATGCAACAAACATCCATGTTAGTCTAGTTGACATCAATTCCAACACTCTTTCTAACCGTTAAACAATGCTAACTTCCCAACACATCTCCCAACATGATTGTTGACATCAATGGCAACACACTTGTTCCCACTAGCCATCCAAGCAATTCCAATTTTTCAACATAATTCTAGTTGATACAGATTTTGGAGATATTTTATATTTCAGGGATTTTATATTTTTGACTCCATGCCCAACAAGGCTACTAGCCTTCTATTCTCAGGGTCCTGCAAGAAAAACATTGTCCCCAGTTAGAGCCAATATGTTGTAGCCAAATATTACTAGAAAGTGTTGCTTCTTTAAGCTCTTCAATATTCCATTGTCCATTTCCATATGAGCCTTTCAATATTCCATCACCACAACAAATATCACCAAACTCAACACCCATGCAATGCACCAAGGAGGAACCCATAAGAGCATACACTAGTGCATAACACTTCGAGAAAAAGTTATCAACAATAGTGTATATAATGTCAAAAAAATCGATTTAGAAATGTGGGATATTGGTTATTTAAAAGCGCAAAGGAGGAAGTTTCCACAAGAGAGATTGTTGATACTAGGAATTTTTTCCTATGTTTCACAAGTTTCATGGATCTTCAATGCAACAGCCTGTGACAAAATCTTGTTTAGGTCTCCTTTCGATCTGTTACGTTATGAAAAAATTATCCATATGCAATGCCATAGTGTTCAAGCGTTGAACAGAATCCTGGTTGGGATTGAGGCATGGTGTTGACATCTTTCGTGAGGTTAGAAGGCTTGAGACACCAACCTATATCTAATACAACTAGACGTAAAACCAATGTTTATATTTCTTGTAGATGCCCAATCAAAACGAAAACCCAAAGTGTTCATCCCCAAATCCAAGGGTTCCCGGGAGGTTAAATGGTACGAGAAAAGAAATTAAGGGAGGTCCCAGAAATCTAGATTGTGAAACAAATAATCAGCACATAGACGACCAATATTAATTCTGGGAGGTCCCCAACACTTTCCAGAAACCACCATTGGGTAACCGCGGGAAGTGGTATTAGGTTTTGTGAAACCATAATGTTTTCCAACATGTGTGTAATAACAGAGATTGGGACCCATTCCAGCACACCATCCACCTTGTCCACGAAGTTTCCATATAACATGATCTAGGGACCCATATTCCAATCAACCACCACAAATTCAACACAATCTAGTTAATCCTTTCACAGGTTCCAGAAAAAATCGATTGTCCAAGTGACAGTGACCCAGATCAACAAGTTTGTGACAAGAAAAATCAATAAAAAATTAATGAGATAGCAGAGTGGCGAAAAATGGTTTCATCGAAACCGACCATCATCAAATCAACAATCATGGTTCATTGCACTACCCCTCACCCTTTCTTCAAAAACAACCACAAGGACCTGGTGCAAAGTGTTTTATGGTTTTCAAAAACCGTAGCTGGATTGTCAACATAAGTTGGGGCCCACACGCACTATCAACTGCCACAGAATCTAATGTCTTCTGCCACAGAAGCCAATAAGCATACCACTTAAGCTCCAATCATGGTTCATTGCACTACCCCTCACCCTTTCTTCAAAAACAACCACAAGGACCTGGTGCAAAGTGTTTTATGGTTTTCAAAAACCGTAGCTGGATTGTCAACATAAGTTGGGGCCCACACGCACTATCAACTGCCACAGAATCTAATGCATGTCCACTTCAGCTCCAATGTGGACCTAAAGGGACCTACATCTTCCATTTACATTTGAATCTTATTAATGTGTTGTGGATTTAATCAAAATTCTTATGTATTAAATAACATTTTAAAGTCTTGTAAATGGCTGAGTATAATATTGAAAGTTTTGATATTTTATGATTGAGTTATGGGAGGGTGTGGTTACTATCCATCGATTTTTCATCTTTTTCATTCTTAGACAGCTTTTCTAACCAGCCTTCAGGTCAGCTAACGACCAGTACAGCCCAGCTCCTACAGCTTCACGCCAATACTAGATATTTAGACAGTTAGACACTTTGATAGTGACATGTAACTTTTCTTGAATGTAATCCTTCTTTAAAAGGGAACATAATAACCAATCCAACGGGGGTTCGAAGTATGTATACTAGGAGACTTTGTAATGGATAAATCTCTTAAAAACTGAAGAGTAGAAACTATTTTTATTCCAACTCTTGGGTAAATTTCAGCACCTTGTTCCTTGAACTATTTTACATTATGTTTTCTTCCACTAGTATGAGTATAATGTAGCAGTAGAATTTTTAATATTTGATTAGGAATTTAGCTTAAATTGGCACTCATTTTGTGATTTAAAAAATTTTAATGGGTCACGCTCCACAATGTCAGAAACTCCTTCATTTTATCGTCTTATTCACCATTCTTTCAACAAAGTTTAAGTTCATATTCTTGACTACATGAACTATAAATCTCTATCCCTCTTCATCTTTCTTCTAGCCACTCATTAACTAATGTTTTTTTTGTTGGTTTTAGGGGTCGTGACTCAGGTTCAGATTTAAGGTTTACTAACAAACCCTTGTATTACTGGCCCTTTTGGCAATGCCCTCCTTGCACAGGTCAAGGTCTCACTCGAAGTACTATGGAAGGGTGCTGGAACCAAGTTTCTGCACCTTGAGAGACAAAAAGTTAATTAAAGTGGGTCCCTTCAGTTCTAACAGGCCTACGTTGGATAAGCCCTTAACAATATATTGGTCGAAATAACTCGAGCGAAGCTCATGAACCACAAGTTAACCAATAATCAGAGGTGATAAAGCAAAACACAACAAGATCTAAGCATTCATTATCCTTTCTAAGCTTTGCATCCATGTGCGCATCAATTAATTACCAGTATTCAGTAAACAAATATAATCTCAGAAATCACAGATAGCACAGCGAGTAACATAACACAGAAATACTCAGATATCAACAAAACGGTTTTCTCATTCATTAATATTCAGATTCTACTTACAAACTCTCTTTACCAGCCCGCGCACACAACGAGCGAGGTCCACACACAACAGGACTTAGGGTCTCCGCGCACATAGCCAGCAGAAGCCCTTACCCAGACACACCACACAACAAATATCACCGATATAATATTCGTATCCAAACTTAAACTTACTTCTAGACTCGATTTATCTATCTATTTATACTATATTAGTCTGCGCTACTCTATCGTCCGCAAACTGTGGTTTGCGGACCCTTGGTCTACCCTTTGACCCATTACAATTCATTAGGGGGTTTGACTTGCCTCAAAGCCCCCGCGCTAGACTAAACTATTACAAATATTACAAAATCGCACCCAAAATTGCGGATAGTGGACCCCGCTCCAATATTTTGTAATCCTCAAGAGTTTTGTCCAAATTGGTTTTCAATGCAAGGGTTTTGAACTAGATTTTTCATTACAACTCTCATGGTCTCACTCTTAGGCCATTTATCTTGAATTTTTCCTCAATCTTTTGGATTTCCTAGGCACGGGTTCCATTATTGCCAGGAATTATCTCCAGGGTTACAACAGTAACCCTGTTATTAGTAGAGGATGGTACCTTTCCATGTAGAGGAAATTATGGGCATCAAGGCATGTTCCAAGGAAGTTGATACCATCAAATTGAACCAATGAATATAGTAGATGGAGGTGTACATTAGCATACACAAACTCACCAAAATTTGGATTAGACATACGTAGTTGAAGCTTGAAGTCCAAGCTTTGGCAGTGGGAGAGTGATGCAATGGGAAAATCAATAGAAAAAGAGCCACCAATGATCAATTAGAATATTTTGAAGGACAAGATCAAAATTTGATTCTACCCAATCAAATACAAGAATCATTCGTAGATCATATGGCATTGATTTAGGGAGGCAAGGGAAATAAATGCATGATTTTATCACATATCTCATGAAGAGAGATATTCACCTAGGTGTCTCTAACAAAATCCAAAATATGTTTATGAAGTACTTGGTGTAGAGACCCTCCTATCTACTTAATTAATTAATTTATTTGTTTTAAATATTTTTCATATTAATGGTGTCATACATATGAGGAATCTTATTGACAACATAAAATATGAAGCCAAGGATCATAGAGTTACAAAAATAATAAATAGTATTAGATGCTCCATGTTTTCCTTTTCTTAATTCATCCATTGAATGATGGCAACGAACATAAAAAATTATACACATATAAGTAAATCAAGCTACATATACCATCAATCAATGATTTTTCAACTATGAAACATTCCTTAAAAACTATAGTACAATCAAGTAACTATTACAACCAATAATGATACATATAGAAAAATTTCTAAAATACCATGAACCAAGAGGATTAAACTTTGATTCAACTCAGATCCACCAATTTCTCATGCTCTCTTCATGTAGTCATTTTGCACGTGTGGATGTTTTACATACCATATGAATGTCCGCGACTCACCAGTTGGCCTCCATTAGGGGAATTTTGAGGTCTAAAATGGGTCTCCTAAGGAAATTGTAAAATAATAGTGGAAAAAATCAAATAAGATTTGATGACATCATCAAATTTTAGAGGGAAAAATGAAAAAACTACTTTTTCAATTCATATTTTCAAATTATCTCCCAAAGTTTTTACTCAAATTTCGAGCGGGAGTACTCGTTGGATGCGGAATTTAATTCCCCATCCAAGGAGTACCCATGTTGCATACTTTCGATGGGTCCTACTACACGAAAAATGAGAAATACATAAAAAAACATGATTATAATCACGTTTTTTATGTATTTCTCATTTTTCGTGTAGAAGAGTTCATCGAAAGTATGTAACATGGGTACTCCTTGGATGAGGAATTAAATTCCGCATCCAACGAGTACTCTCGCTCAAAATTTGAGTAAAAATTTTGGGAGATAAGTTTAAAATACGAGTTGAAAAAGTAGTTTTATTATTTTATTATTTTTTAATATTTTTACTTTTTTGCTCCAAAAATGGTGAATCATCCATTATGGATGACATCATCATCTTGAATCCTATTGGTTCTTATAAAGTTTATTTTAGTTGTACATTTTTCTTAGGAGGCCCATTTTAGACCTCAAAATTCCCCTAATGCTAACCTCTCCTTGGGTACTCTTCTTCCCCACAAACCATCGAGCTATGATAGGGTTGTACAAAATAAAAATACACTAGTGAGTGGAGAAGAGCATTAAAGCTCAAGTGTTTCCAACTCACAAAGCCTCCACTTCCACCAAATTCACCAAAAATCTCAATAGTCATTCTAAGTACACAATGGCATTAGGATAGTAATCCAACAATAGCATAAAGAGAGAGTCCCTTTATAATAACTTGCTCATTGTTTTATAGAAGGTTTCAATAGTGACACTTGTCACCTCATGTAAAATAATCATTTTTTGAATTTCAATATTTTGATTATTTATCTACCATGTGTCAGTCTCTCACTAAATTTCCCCATAAATTAACTTCTTAATAAAAATGTTATTTTCCCTCACCCACATATGTTTCCCTATTTCTTTACATAATTGTCAGTTGATCCCAATTTAAATTCCCTATTATGTGTTCATTAACTTAAGTCAATAGGTAGGTTTCAGATTTTGTCCACCAACTACTCCCTACTTTTTCTCAAGTTAACATCTTATTTCAATATTTTTATGTTATGTTCTTACTACATGGAGGTTCTCTCATAAAATTCATTTTTCTCAAATTTTAAAATTATTATTCTTTAATTTCAGCAACAGCCCTCTTTTCTTAACATAAATAAATTGTCATTGGATTAATGTTTCTATTTTAAATATTTTTCCCTTGTTCTCTTTATTATTAGAATAATTTATATACTTAGGATTTATTTATAGATACATTGTATATTTAAGGTTTTCATTTTTTGGAACTGTTGTGGTTTTCCATGACATAAAGGTTCTATGTTAAGTTAGATTCTAAGTGAAATTAATATTATTTTTTAATTAAAACTTTGGAGCATGTTGAGTCTAAGGTCCTCACATAGATGCATTCAACGTGTAGTCACCATGGAACAAGGAACCCTCTTGTAGATGGATTGGAGGAATAACATGTTATAAAAGATTTAAAATATATATATATATATATATATATATATATATATATATATATATATATATATATATATATATATAACAACTTCCTCACATTCAGCTTGATAACATAGACCCTCTCAATAAATACATTTAGATATAAATATCTAATATTAATTCTAAGAGGATTTATATCACAATCAGTTTATTTGCACCTATCCACTCTATCTTTTATAATAAAAACAATCTAGAAAAAAAAATTACCCTTATAATACCTTGGAACAAGATATTTCTCTTGTTAGGAGACATTAGTGTTAGTACCAAAACTAACTAAGTTATTCTTTTAAGCAATTATTCCAACCCTAATCTTATTTTTATAGTGAGGACGTCATTTTATCAATTTGATACAAGATGAACTGTGAAGACCTCACAAAGAATTTATTTGGTACCAAGTTAGTAAAACTCTCTATGTTGTCACATAAAAAGTGATAACCTAGCCATTTTTCACTAGGATGACCAGAATACACCATGTAGTATGAATTTTACGCATAAAAATCCACTTTCACCTTAGAAACTAATTTAGAGAACCAATTTTCCTAAATTATTTATGTTTACCCACTTGAAGATAACCCAAAAATTCATTTAATTAATTTCATTCATATTTACCCATTTTGTGAAAATATTAAAAAAAAACACCTATACAAATAAATCACTAATTATTTATGGCTTAGTCTAACTTATAAACGAAACAACTTTTTTCATGACATTTTTTCTAGTTAATTTTAATCAAAATCCAAAAGAGATTTTAAAAACTTGAGTTTAAATTGTTTAATATACATAATCTAAGTGCCTCGAGGGTTTTATAGGGTGTTGAATCCATTTATGCATTCAAAAATGTATTTTAAACAACAACAAAAACTAGAAACTGTATTTCCGTATTTTGGTGATTTTCAGTGAAAAAGGTTATTTTGTCTATAAGTTAGACTACACCTTTATTTATTATTTCTTAATTATTTAACTTTTCTCCTTTGAAATAATTATTAAATAATTATTTACTAATTATTATAACCTATTTTGACTATATTACCAAGGAATAATTAAAAAACCATTATTTATTTGTCATTCCTTGATTATTATACATTTTTCCCGTGGAATAATTATAAATCACGATTTAGTAATTTTTTCTAACTTACCTTGAATATTTCTTCTTGAAGTAATTAATAATTTTTTTAATTTATTAATTACTTTGAAATCATTTTTCTTAATTAACTCAAGTAATCATTATTTTTTTGAGTTAGTTGACTAAATAAAGATTTTTGAGCATTGCATTAATCGTTTCATCTCTTAAATATACTAAAATACTCCTAATAGTTAGATCTTGATTTAGCCTAATAATAGTTTATAATTTGATTAGATTTAGATTTATCTTAGCATTTTATTATAAATAGAGAGTTTTTTCCTTCACTCTATAGACATGACCATTATCATTTTCATCACTCTGTTCTCATTACTCTCATGCTCTCCACATTGAGTTCAACCAATTTTTTTTTTTTTTTTTTTCTAACTTGCAACCACGAAGAGAGATAAAAAAACACAACAATATGCATAGGCACTCAAAAGGATCCTCACACAGAGGAAGACATTAAAGACCCTAGTCTATGTTATACTCCATCGGGTGACATTATTAATAAAATTTGAGTTATTTCCAGTAGGTCCCTTATAATGGTTTTTGGCTTGAATTTTCAAAAGTTGTAGGCTCTTTTGTAGATTCCTCTAAAAAATTTCTTGCAATTCTGAAAGTATTGCTAAAGATTATAATTTTTTGCAGCATATTTTTTCTTTGTTCTCTTTGGTGTTAGGAATAACTGTCACCAATTGTAAAGAATATATTTTGGCATCTCAACACAAAAATTTTCACCTAACACTCTAGTTCTCAAGACCTTATAATGATTTTCAATAACATAATTAAGTGGCCAGAATCTAACCAAATGACTTGTATTCACTTGAAAATAGTGTTGTGGATTATATGATATCCAATATCCTTGTTTTGAACCAAATTAAAAATTTTGACACCTTAAATGACTGTGATCCTCACTCTGAGCATAGACATTTAACATTAACTCTAAGATTTTCTATACAAAAACCACATGCAAGAACATTGTGAGAATGAAAGGAAATTACTTTTCAAAAAAGTAAAATTAATCTCTCCTTAAGGATTTAAATACATATTTACACCTTGTAATTTATAACGATAACATTGAAAACTTGTATAATAATTTTATTGCAACACTATCTGCTTCCATTAACAAGTTATCTATCAAATTGTCATATAAAAGGAATAACATAATTGCTAACCATTGGTATGGCAATGATTGTGAAGTTGCTAGAAAAGCAATTATGAATTCACATAATGGATCTTTGAATATTTATAAGATAAATATATATAAATATCATATTAAAAGGAATAAAAGGTACTATACAAATATTAAAAAATAGAAATTGTTGCATATAGCTAAATATGATCATAGGAAGTTTTTGAGGGAAATTCTCATTTGTAAAACTAAAGAAAATAATTTCATTCCCTTGGAGAATTGGAATTCTTACCTTAAAAACATTTATGAATCCCCTAACACTGTGGCCACCATTTTGAATAACCCTATATAGTATGATATATTTTCTTTAGAAGATATTGAGTTTAGGATTACACAACTCACCCATGAGAAAGCTAAGTATATTGAAGGAAACCAAACTGAGAATTTTAAAATGGGAAGGCATATCCTCATCCTTAACATACACAAGCTCTTCAATTTGGTAGTGAAGAAAGACTTCCCTAAGCCTTGGACATTGAGCTTCATTGTGCCTATTGTTGATTAGCAACATTTTAGCCAAGCTATAAAAAGAAAAATTTGGAAAAGAAGATTAACCTATGGCTAGAAATCCATGGTAAAAGAGAAAAAATCCAAGTTATGTTTAGGAGATATCAGTGAATGGTTCCGCCTTGATACTATCAATGTCATTATAGGGGAATGTCACACCAATAAAATCGATATCTTTTGTTGCTTCATTGACTTTAGAAATTCTTTTGACATAGTTCTTAAGACAAAATTATGGGAGAGGATAGAAGAGATCATGATTCCTCTCAAGTTGAGGGTTGTTGTGACAAAGCTTTATCAGAATGTTTTTTAGGACCTCTGAGGTTTTTTCGAAAGAAATTTGATGGATTATTTGAGTAAAGAAAGGGTGTCCCTTATCCCCCACTTTTTTTTTCATATATTGTATATTTTTGTAGCATTGGATGTGTTCTAGCCTTGAGATTTTGCAGAGAGTATAAGACACATGTATTCTCCAAGACCTAGAAATCGTTTGGGAAAATTCCACATAGAGATGGCTAAATTAAAATAATTATTCAGTTTTTAATATTTCCTAATTCTAAACTTAGGAAATATGATTAATTAAAGGGTATTAATTAATTCACGTTCCAATCTTCTAGAAAAAGGCATGGATCGAGTCTTAGTTAATCTTAGCCATCGATTAAGTTTTAATCGTGGACGTTGAAGTCTCAATGAGAGATTATAAGAAGAATTCGATGGGCACTTGGAGAACACACTTGCAAAGATCAAATTCATTGGTAGATCGATTTCCTATGTAGCAACGTTGAGTTGCAAGAGAGAGAGCTAGTAAGCTCATTGAAATGAGAGAGGGGCAAGGATAGTAAGGTCACAGGAAGCCTTTCCAGATCCGGTGAGTGAAAAGTAGAGAGACAGCAAGTGCCATAGAGAGGAAGTAAAGAGGCCACACAAGGCAATGCATAGCTTCAAGATGAGATTATATTTTTGCTCGGAGACAGAGTTGATTCAGTGCGATAGGCAGGAATGAGAGCCTGGAGTCCAGGAGAGTCAAGTTTCCAAACAAAAGCTAATCAGATAACAAAGGTGACACAGTTCCTAGTTATGGGATGTATTATTGTGTAGGCTGACACAGTGACTACACAGAGACAACACAGAGCATCTCATCTTGAGCCCAAATTAGTGTCGGATCGCCATTGGCAGAGTGAAAATTTTCTCACTAATTTTTTGGCAAATTTTTCTTGTGTATGGTCTATAACTTTGGGAAACCATATAATTGTACTCAAATTTACTACTGTATAATATACAAACCCTCAATTGATGCATCGATTTTCCCACATTGGGTTTTTCCCGAGACTCCAAAAATAACATTGTTATTGTGTGTGTGTGTGCATCTATCTTTTCTACATTGTATTTATTCTGTTGTATTTATTTTGTGAAGGTTGAAGAATTTTTTTTTTTTATATTCACCATAGCAAACATTAAATAATCTGTTCAGTAAATTAGAAAATAGAAGAAATATAATAAGTTGTTGTAGTTGGATTTCGGGTTTCCGAATTTTCACCCGGTATCAGAGCGCGGGAGGAGCGGGAAGATCTCAGTTGCAGAAGGAAAGAGAGAGCTTTGAGGCACTACGTGAGAATTTGCTTGAAAATCAAGGACGTTGCACATTCCATTAGCTAGCAGGACAATTTTTTGAGGAAATTTGTTTCTCTCAGTGAGTCTACATAGAACAAAATTTCTAGATCGAAGATTGTCATAGGCAAAGGGAGAAACAAAGTTTTTTTTGCAGAGTAGATCTTTAGCTAAGATGCAGTTATTTTACAGCAGTTGCTGGAAAAATATCATCAGAAGGGAAGAAGAGCACACACTGAGGGAATTCCTTCCTTAGAGAACTTCTAGCCAAGAATTTCAACTTCTCCACACAGAGCAGCAGTAGCTGTGAGCAGATTTTCCCACTCCGACAGGGAGCGTGTAGAGCTATTCAATAGTTGTTCAAATGAGAAGAGGTTGAGTTCGAGTAGGTGAGATGGCATCAACAGGGTTGAGAGATCAGGACTGGTTGGATGGTTCAAAAAACTATGTGATCTGGAAGGCCATAATTTCCTACCTTCTAGATTCATATGATCTCAAGACCTATATTAGTTCAATGGTAGTAGTACCCATGGACCCAGATCAGCTTAAGGCCTACAAAAAGGATATGGTGAAAGAAAACAGGTTGATCCTCAATGGAGTTCGAGATCACTTAGCATCTCACATAGTTGGCAAGGACACTGTCTAGCAGATGTTGGATGCCATTGCTACATTGTACCAGGGATTTTATGAGAATCAGAAGATGTATTTGGAGGAGAATTTGAGGTGTGCCAGAATTAAAAAATGGGATTGTATATAACCCTTCCTTACTAAACTTTGGGAAGTCTAGGATCAACTTTCTGTAGTCGGTTCAACGCCCCAACCTACAGAGTTGGTACAATTTTCCCTGAATAGTGTTTCCGAGTTGTGGCAAGTATTTTTCCAGAGTATCCTGGGAAGAGAAAACTTGCTAGATTGGGACAGAAAGTGGGAAGATATACAACAGGAGGAGGTGAGGCTCAGTGAAGATCGCCATAGGTGGCAGCAACAGTAGTGGGACGAAAGAAGTAAAGGAGGAGGATCACACAACCCTTGCATCAAAGGGGCAACAGGAGCATCGCGGGAGAAATAAGGACATTTCCAAGGTGAAATTATTCAAATGTGGTGAACTTGGTCATTACATCGCTCAATATCCTCTCGAGAAGAGGAAAAAAGAGGAGAATCATGATTAGCAGGTTACATCCATTGAGATAGATAGGTTATCCTCCATACTAGAGGAAGAGTTTGCTATGACCATTTATATACATCCAGGGGTGAGGTGAGGTGATTTGGTTTTGTAACCCCAGAGAGCTATAATTGGGAAGGATTCCACCTCTTTAATCAATACCTTGCTACAGGAGGCTATAACAGTAGTATCAGGATGGACCCGTGCATTTGACACAATGCAGAGTCAGCAACAACGCAAAGGCTTCAATGACAACACAAAGACTAGCAGCAGTCAGGACTCGGGTGACAGATGCATCATACTAAACACAGTTGTTTCAATATGATGGAAATATCTCAGTTACAACAACAACATATGAGAGACAGTTACAGATGTTGCAGTGGAAGCAACAACAGAGTTGCAATGCAGATGCAGTAGTTTGCAACAATACAACAGGGTCAACAGAAGCATCGATGTAGCACAGAATCAGAGTTGTGTAGTAGTTGGTGGGAAGCAGTAGCGAGACATCAGATGTGCAACAAGAGATGGTGAAAAATCAAAGTATTTCTATTAGGAGGGCAGCAGTACTAGAGCACATCCCTCGCGAAGAGGGAATGTTTATTTTTGTAGAAACATATGTGCTCTAGCCTTGAGATTTTGTAGAGAGGCTAAGACACATGTATTCTCCAAGACCCAAAAATAATTTGGGGAAATTCCACCTAGAGATGGCTTAATTAAAATAATTAATCAATTTTTAATGTTTCATAAGTCTAAACATAAGAAATATGATTAATTAAAAGGTATTAATTAATTCATGTGTGAATCTTCTAGAAAAAGGCGTGAATCGAGTCTTAGTTAATATTGGCCATCGATTAAGTTATAATCGTGGAAGTTGAAGTCTCAATGAGAGATTATAATAATAAATCGATGGGAACTTGGAGAACACACTTTTAGATATTGAAATAACGAGCAGATCAATTTCCTCGGTAGCAACGCTGAGTTTCTGGAGAGAGATCTAGTGATAGAGGGGCGGGGATAGTAAGGCCAAAGGAAGCCTTTCCAGACCTGCTAAGTGCAAAGAAGAGAGGCAGCAAGTGCCACGGAAAGGTAGCGGAGAGGCCACATAGAGGCACTGCAATGCTTCAGGAGGAGATTCTGTTTTTTCTGAGAGACAAAGTTGATACAGTGCCAGAGGCCAGAGTGAGAACCCAGAGGCTAGGAGGGTCAATTTTCCAGATAACAGCTAGTCAAATAGCGAAGGTGATGTAGTTCCTAACTGTCGGACGTAGTACTGCATAGGCTGATGCAATGACTGCACAGAGACAACACAAAGTAGCTCATCTTGAGCCCAGATCAGTGTCGGATCGCCAGTGGCAGAGAGAATTTTCTCACTAACTTTTTGTAAAAAAAATTCTCTATATAGTTTTTCAGTTTAGGCAACCATAGATTTTTTCTCATATTTACTGCTGCATAATATAAAAACCCTCAGCTGTTGCACCGGTTTTCCTACATTGTGTTTTTCCGAGGACTTAGTCCTAAAATAACGTTGCTATTATGTGTGTGTGAATCTATCTTTCCTATGTTGTATTTATTCCACTATATTTATTTTGTGAAGGTTGCAGTGTATTCATTTTGATATTTACCATAGTAAACACTAGATAATTTGTTTAGTAAATTAACAAATATGAGAAATCTAATCAAATGTTGTAGTAGGATTCAAGATTTATGAATTTTCACATATACCACATTCTTTTGGCCCACGTGGTATCCTCTTAGTCAACTAATATTATAGTACCTATGTTCATAAGATATTAAAGAATACCTTTAACATAACTAGACAGTGATAAAATCCCCCCAAGATTCTTTTTTTTTAAACCCCTTACAATGCATCTTTGTAATAAATATAACCCCTACCGTTAATAGATATCCATTATTTTTATTGAATACCCATTTTTATACTTCCCAATACCTGTAAAACCCCCTAATCCATATCCCCACCCTCACCTTGCCAAAGTACTTACAATATATTGACTATAATATTCACAATTTTAAAACCACCTTTATGAATGAACATGGTAAGCTATTGGTCAACAAGGTGAAGCCCCCATGTATTCGGCCCATGTTCACTAGTATAGTCATAACTCTTCTTCTTTATGTTGATGGTTTTGTTCTCTTGATGAGGACCCATTACGATCTAGGTAAGAAACTAATAATTCTTCAATATTATGCTCCAATATGGGTATGACTTTTAATATTGACAAAATAAAAGTCATGATAATTAAATCCAAAAACTTAGGTTTTCCTTCATACAAAATTCTTGCAATTGATTTCCATCACATACTCAACTAGAATTATAGCATTGAGAAAAGGACAAATTAGGGATAAAGAGTTTATTATGGGCTTGAAAACAATTGTAATTGAACAAATCTTTGGATATGGGATAAAAACTACTCATTGAGACTCTTTCCACTCCTTTTATTTTATATGGATGTGAGGTTTTGGGTTGCAATTTTTCCAAAGTTATGGAGGAAGATATAATAGATACAAAAGCAGTTTATAGCCTATAATCTCAAGACCAAACGAATTACTCTCTATCATATTATTTTGATTGAAACAAGTGTTTCCCCCATTGAAAGCATGGATATCACTAGGTATCTTATGTGTAAGAAGTTAAACAATTTGGAAGCCAAGATGTTTCCTAAAATTGCTTCTAAATCTAGCCAAAGCCCCACCTTTGGCTCAAGTGTAGATGACTAGTCTTAGTTAGACCATTGGGGGATAAAGGAGGATATTATTTTGAAAAATAAGGATAATATTAAAAACTTTATTACATTAGAATTTAAGGAGAAATTGTAGGGTGATAAAGAGTTAGTAGGAAAAAGGAAACTAATTTTTTTTAAGGAGGTGATCAACTCCAATCCCAAATGGTAATGTTAAGAAGAAAATAAGCGTTGCTTAAATAAAAACAAATTCTCATGAGCTTCATAGTGAAAATGGGCATTGGTCAATTCCCAAAACACTATGCAATGAAAGAGTCTATCACATTTGCAACATTAAGGGTTGAGGATGAAAAGCACTTTCTCTTAGATTGTCAAAAGGTTGTGTCACCTTTGCAACGCTAAGGGTTGAGGATGAAATTTCTCTTAGATTGTCGAAAAGGTATGTCACCTTTGCAACACTAAGAGTTGAGGATGAAAAACACTTTGTCTTAGATTATCCATATTATACTCACATTCCATTTATTTCTCAAAATATTTATCACACTACCAACCTTTTTATTTTCAAAATACTTATTAGACTAAAGTGATCTTGAAACACTTTTTTTAATCATTTTCAAATACAGAAAACAAAATACTAAAAAATATTAAGTAATCTCTTATTTTCATAAAATATTGATTTTAATGAAATTTAATCTAATCACCATCATTATATATATATTACTAAATTACTTTTCCACTTTATCCTAATAAAAAAATATAATTAATCATTTTGTAAGATTTGAAATTTTTTTAATAATATTTGTATACTTTCATAATAATTTAAAAGGATTATTATACGATTGATCCAAATTCAAATCATAGTAAATTTTATATCAATAAAAAAAAATGATAATTAAATTATTTTGTGAAATCGTCACTCTCTCATCTTTATTGATAAATCATTCGTATGTTTTAATAACAATTAACAATTTGAAATCGTTGTAAAATTAACGGGTTCTCAAATCATAACTAAGTTGAGAATTTGTAACATTTTAAGATGATCACTTATATGTTTTAACAAAAGCAGCAAGCGGAAGTTGTCCCTACCGCTCCGAAATTAAAAATATAAAATGATTTCAAAAGTTGTCCCTACCTGCATGTCCGGCTTCCGGAGGATAGAGGCAGTCTGAAGGCTTAAGACATAAATCAATAACGTGGGTAGGGATTCCGGAGGCAATCTGGAAGCTTATGCATAAAGCAATAACGTGCTTCTGGAGGACACAAGCAGTGTTAAGGCTTGTAGCAGCGTTCAGTAATGTTGTAACAAGGCTGGCTGTACCCTTCAGGAATGATTGAAAAAAAGGCTTTAACGTTCATTCTTCCTATCCTTCTTCTCGTTTAGTGGGATTCACACCCACGAACGAGTTGGTCTTAGCTCAGCAAGCTTGTTTGAGCCATTTGTAAGAGGGGATAAGTTTTTCATAACAGCAAGCTTGTCTGAGCTATTTGTAAGAGGGGATAAGTTTTTCATAATTTTGTCTGAATCTAAAAATATTTCAGAGATCAGGAAGTAGGCTTATAAGCGAAAGTCATACCAGAGAGAAGGCTTAGGTAGGGCTTATCAACCTAGGAACTCCGACAAATTTCTGATCTATGCCAGTGGGAGCTAAAGGTTAGTACAATACGCTATTATGCAACCAGCACCATGAGGCCGATCAATATTATAAAATAATCTAAATTTTGGTTTAAAAAAATGAAAATTAGATTAATATCTACCATATCATAATATTTATCGTACCAAGAAAATAACAAGCTCACCCTAAAACAATAAAATGGAAATAGGACAAATAAAATTGACATGAAAGACATGCATGCAAGCTTACTCTACAAATATTTCTCAGCTACTAGGCTTCAAACTCATAACATATAAAACAATATTCAAAACCATTCCGTTCTTCAAGCCGCGCAGCTCCAACCGAAGATGACGCAATCATGAAAAGAACATGAGCAGTACAAATTTGGAAATGGATAATTTCCTTCAAGAAGCGATTGCTTACTGCAATTAGGAATCTCTCTGTACTGATCCAAGGAATATTATCTAAACTTCGAAACATATGCAAGGACAAGGTGATGGTCACGTTCAAGTTGGTTGAATTGAGTCTGGTTCAAGGATTCGGGTTGTGGTCAGATAGAAAATTTAGTTTGGGTCATCATTGCAGTAACCATATTCCATAGGTTGTTGGCTTCACTGCAGGCCCAAGAAGCCTTTCATTGTAAATTTCTATTAGCAGACCTTGACAATTAGATACGTTGATTTCACTGGTTATATTTCCACAGTTTGTTTTTTGGAGCTCGCATTTTCTATTATGATATGTGTTTGGAAAATGAAATTTTTTTATCATATCCCAACCATTATCTACTTGTGCAAGACTATCATTATATCTTACCCTTAGTGCCAGACGGGATTTCCAGGATAGAAATACATAATATATTTATACTCTGCCTGTATGAGTTAGACAATTTTTCTATAATCGCTATGAACTAGTAGATGGGAATAGACTAGTAATTATTCCTTTTTTTATTGCAGGTCCCTCATGTTACTCGTACTGATTATCAGCTGATTGATATTTCTGAGGACGGTTTTGTAAGTTTCTTTGACACTTCAAATTTGCACTAGTTTTGTTTGTATACTTCTTTCCATTCAAATTGAATAGAAGATTTTAGCATACTTTACTAGGTCATGTTTTGTACATCTCTAGGTTGGCTTTTGCACATATGTCCAAGTAATTACTAATTCAATAAGAACATTGAAGTGTTTATAACTAGATGGTTGCTGTAAAAAAGAAATCTGAGTGATTTGAAAAAGATCATTAGATTTGTTTACAGCTAGATGTTTGCGGTAAGAAAAAAGATTTTGAGTGATTTGAAAAAGTTCATTAGATGCACTGACTGTCTTATAAGTCAATTTTAAAAACAGAGTACATCTGTGTTGAAATAGGCACCATGCTACCGGGTTATATCTATGTTTTTTTTTTTTTTTTTTAATGAAATTTGTATTTTATTACTTTGATTAAGAAATAGAAATGACTATTGACAAGATATATAATACTGAAAATTGTGTTTCTTGAGGTTATGATGTGTGAATAGTATTTTTGGTAAATGAGACTGCAACAGTGTGTCATTGATTGTCTTTCATGGGTCCAATAGTGTGCACAATTTGTAAGCTTTGAATATAAGAGCTCAAAATATATTTAACCACTAAATTGAAAGAAAGAATTTCCAAGCTGCCAGCCATAATTGGAGAGAAAAAGGTTTACAATATCCATGAAGAGAAGTATAATTCCCCATAAAGAGGTATGTGATACAATTTTTTTTAATTCTTTCTGTTTATATGGGGATTTATTTCAAGTTTTGAATCCCCAATTTTTGAAGCCAAAATTCAAGTTATTTTTATTCTTGCAAGGCCTGACACTATGAGAATAATCTACTAGTTACTTCAGCTTGTTTTAAGGTTTTTTTTTTTTTTTAATCATAGTACATATGAGAATATTATCTGCAAAACATATGAGAATATAATCTGCAAAAATTGCTGATTGGACAAATTACATGTACAAATTAATTTAATTGCACAAATTACATGTAAAGATTGTATATATCAGACTATTAAATGCAAAAGTTGTTAGTAAAAAAAAATTAGACTTGTTACAATCCCAAATTATCATGTTCTACAATTATCCATATTTCTAAAAGTATTTTCTAAAGATAGACACTTTTGCAAGTGGTTACCTCAATTTGAGCTTTAACTTTATACATTGTTGTTACAGGTTTTCCGTCCACAAGGTCATACATAGTTGCTGCAATTTTTACATCAACAAGACCGTTGTTGGCTTATTCTACAATAAATAACTTGCATATTGTTGTTGTCTTATTCTACAAGAAATAACTTCTTTTTGAAGTACTCTTCTTCAAGTGCTTGCAAAGCAACACTTCTTTGTGTTGTGGGCATGGGTAGCCTCCATTGCAAAGAGACACTTCTTTCTTTGTGTTGTGGGCATCGGTAGCCTCCATTGAAACCTTTGCAACCTGCTTCATCTACAAGGTTGTTTTCGCTAGCTTCATGTGATGAAGTTTCAAGTTTCTCTCAAAATTATCTCAAACTGCTCCTCGGGTGCTTAGAGAGTGTGATTGTTCTTTGTGTTATGGTTATTCACTAGACATAAATCAGATAATAAGGTGGTTTAATGGCAGTGGTTGCATGCACAATAGCGAGAACATGTGGCAGCACGAAAATAACAGTGGCAGCATGAAAATAGTAGTGGAAACATGACATACGAGTGTTAAAAAAACTTTGGATATATACCACAAAACTTTTCCGCAATTGGACTTTGGATAAAATGTGCCAAAATGAAGGCACCGACTAATAACTTTCTTGGACTTTGAATAAAATAAGTTTGTCACAACATTACTTTCTTGGACTTTGGATAAACTAAGTTTGTCACAAAATTTCCTTGTATCGAATAAGTTAATCCTGCAGTAGGAGGTCCATCTTTTTACAATAAAATACTTTGGCTAAAAATTCGATAGATGAAAATAGACATTATAAAAGTTTGGTTAAAGGTGATTAAGTGCAAAAAAATATTTGGTCAACCAAAAATTTAATTCAGTGTCAGCGATCTACCGATCACTATAGTCCCGGTGAAGGTAGGGACTAATAACAATTAATCATTTGAAGTCGTTGTTGTAAAATTAATTGGTTCTCAAATCATAACTAAGTTAAGAATTTGTAACATTAGTAAAGGAGTGGAAGTCACAAATTGGAAAACGATTTGAAAATCTTTAATTTCAGCTATTAAATTATATATATATATTAAGAATTTCAAATTATTAAATTTATACTTTATATAAAATTTTAATAAATCTATATTATCCATAAAATTTTATTTATTAAAATTTTTGATGGAGTGTTGATCTCTGAGATATGCTTAACATGTGGGCAATGAAAGGTCGTATAATGCAAATGGGGAGGAGGACAACGCATCTGACCTTGCATTATGCAAGACGTAAGGTGAAATTCTCTGTGCGACGTGTGAGATTTCATTTGCCTTCCGCTAGAAATCATGCTGGTAACGTAAGGTGTTTAATGGCGCATGTTGGGGCTCGTATAAGTTATACTGGGATGATTGAATGGATTTTGCTCGTCATTGGTATCAGTTGTTGCAATTTTGCTAGGTTCTTCGACCCTCGGGTATTCTTGGAGTGGTGGCGATTTCGACATCGCTGCTCCCTCCACTATGTTCAGTCTTTAAAAGCTGCAAGTTCATCTGTCGATGCCCATTTATTCATTCTCGTCTATGGGTTGCGAGATTTATGCAGGGTAGGGTGGATCATCTTGGGTTCCTTTCTAATGGTGCTCTATAGATTGTCTTCCAAGTGTTTTCTATGGTTAAGGTGGTTCTTGGGGCCTTTTCTCGCATTGAGTCTTCTAATCATTCTCCTCTCTTTGGTCTTATCCTCACCCTTTGTGCCACTTGCTTGTTGGGGGACTCTCTCTTGGGTCTCAAGGTGGAATTCGGTTGATAAAGGTGGGAGTGGGGTTCTGGCTTGGTCTATTTCATGTGTGGTCAGATGCTTGGCTGGTTGTTTGCTCAATTGGGTGATTATCATTGGTTCTCGAAGGTCTCTAGAGGGTTTGGTGGTGTTGGCTCTAGTTTTAATTTGACTCTAGTTAGACTCTTATGGTTTTGGGTCCTAGGGTGTATTCAATGGGCCCACGATTCTGCTTTTTGGTGTTTCCCTTGTCAGCGAAGAGGTAGAGGCATTTTTTTGGATGGTATGGAATTCAATTGTGGTCGAGGTCTTATCCTTCCAATTTTTTGGGTGGTGGCGGTCAGTTTCATAGGGGTGGGCCCTACTGGTTAATTCGGGCCTTGCGTCAGGCCTTTGATGTCGATTGGTTTGGTGGTAGGTGGTGTGGTGTGTAGTGGGTCTCGTCCTAGGGGTTTCCTCCTGTGGTTTCATCATGTATCCAGTTTCGCAGAGCTCTTGCTTGCTACCCCTGAAGAACGGCATCTCGACCAACCACGGTGGCTCGGGCAGATAATTGGAGGTGGCGCGGGGGGATAGGACCATTACAAGCTTCAAGCGGGAAGGGCGTGACATAGGTGGTGTGGTCTGGGTGTCATCTGGAGCTCGAAGTGGTAAGGGGGGTGTGAGCTCAACGCGAGGTGGTTATGCAGCGAGTGGCGAGAAGGAAAGGAAGGTGCCTTGTGGTCGTGGAGCGGGCGTGTGAGACCTGAGTAGCAAATTGGGACGTGTGAGTCTTTCGGGGCATTCAGCTTCTGGTCGGTCAATTAGTACTGCAGCCCTTTGCGACATGTTCCAATCTGTTTTGGATCGTCTGGAAGCTTACGATAGGGCCAGAAAGGAAGAGCGTGAGGCTGTCATCACCGTGATTAATCAATTGCAATACTTTCAATGCTATGTCAAAGAAAGGATTGTAGTGGTTTGGCGGGGGAAGGATTTGCTTGTAGAAAAAGTCGAGAATTTGGAAACGTGGTTGTCTCAATTTGAGCAACATGTTAGTTGTCTATACCGCCATCCTCGCCCTCCAGGGACTAGGCTGGATAATTTTACGTCAATTACTTCTGATGATTGAGTATGGTCACTGGTTACCTTCTGGTTCTATTTGCCTTTTGGTACTTTTGGCCTGTTAGGCTTTGGACTACTAATGATGTGCTTCTCCTGATGTGCTTCTCCTATTGTTCCTTTGTAATATGATGATAGCATTGGTTAATAAACTAGGTAGGCCTGAAACCACTCACATTTTAATATCTATGTAATGTTCTTTTGATAAATGAATAAAATCTGACTTACCAATATATATATATATAAAATAAAGTTCCAAAATTCAATTCCAAAATAAACTATAATGATATGCAATTAAATTTATTTTATTTTTTTACTCTACTTTATTCAACTTTATACCTTTGGTTATCTCAAGAACTGAGACCAATGTATTTATGATTTATTTATGTATGCAAATGCTTCTTTTTTTTAATAGTGAAAATAAATCTCTCAAACCAAGTCCCACCATAACCTTCCTCGCTGCTGCACACCTCAACCGTCATTCCTCTCCTCAACTCCATATTTCTAACTCTTGCAACAGTGCCGAATTCTTGATTCCTCTCCTCAACTCCATATTTCTAACTCTTGCAACAGCCCCGAATTCTTGGACAGGAAACCACAAAACAACTTTCAAACTGATGGATTCATTCTCCGGACATCAATTCCCTCAAATCCGGAGGGTTTGGACATAATAAAATACAAACACGAATTGCACGTTTTATACACCTTTCCAATTGCCTCTGTTCACCATGCAAAATTGAGAGTTTAAATCAAAGGAAAAGCAGAGAAAAGCACAGCCGGCTTTAAATATCCATATTCTCTTATACTGAGAGGCTCAAAAAATATCCTGCCAATTATAATTGAGTTCTGATATCGATGCTTTACTTAAAGAAGCGGATAGCAGTCACTTTTGGAATTTAAAAAAATATATTTAAATAATTACAAATATTTAACCATCAAATTCCAACACATCACCGTGACTCCTCGATACCGTTTCTTTTCTTTATTAATACCATTTTAAAATAATAATTCTCACAAAAAGTTGGCCACATGATTTCTCCAATTTTCTCGAGAGCCTGGAATACGCGCAAAAGTTCCGTGAAGTCGCTTTCCCAAGGTATTATGTTACTTTTATTAAAATAGATTTTCAATTAATATTGCTCTTCTTATTTTTATAATTATTTAAGCAAAGTTTATGTGGGAGATAGCATTATTGTTAATCCAAAAAACCTGGAAAATAGTTTTTATTTTCCGCATGCAGTTGCTTTTTTATCCATTATTCTGCATTAATTTTTTTTATTTTTAAAGATTTATTTTTATTTTCTTAATTATTCAGACAGAAGTTAAGTCGGAGAGAACATAAAAAATAATCCAACATTATTCATAAATAGTTCTAACCATAAATTTTTATGAAACCTAAAACTTCAAAACGAAACCATTAATTCTCAAAAAAATTGTCTACCAAAATATTAGCTTCTATCATACTTTTCTATTTTTATTTAATATTAAACCAACTTAAATAACCTCAATATAATTAAAATAATTTTTGAAAGATAAAATAATATATATATAAGAGTAAACATTAAAAATAATATTTTTTAAATTTTAATATATAATAAAAATTGAAAATAAATGTTTCTTTACCAAATTTAAACTATTTTCATATCTTATATTTCCATGTTACAATAATAATTTCAAATATATGTAATTTTTTTTTCTATTAACATACTAATATATATTTAAAAAATATATATATATTTTAAGATTTTAATATGTCTATTAAAGTAGCATATAAATTTAGTATTTGATAAATATCCATTTAGCATCAAAACATACACTTACTCTACATTTTATTGCTAAAATTAAAACATTCATAAAACAAACTAAAATCTAACTTTAGTTTATATTATTATTATTAGTATTATTATTATTAAAAATAATTAATAGATAAGTTATACATATATACATTTAAAAATACATGGAAAAAGATTCTAAGTTATAGAGATTTACCAAACTTTACCATGGAGATTCTTAGGGTGTGTTATAGTACAATGGTTTATCAATACTACATGCCCAAAAAATCATAGCTCACTTCATATGACACTTATTGATATGATTGTTTTTAATTAAACAATCTAATTAAAAAAAAAACAAAGAATCTAGTGGGTGCACCTGAATTAGCTATGACCTTATTATGAAGTAAAATTAATATGTAAAACATAACATTCAAAATGAAGAAACCTTATTTAGCAATATTTAAGGCTACACATGAGAAAGGACATTGAATTGAATTGTTCTTATGAAGATCCCCTTGCCATGACTATTGGTGTCCACGACTACATTCAATTAAATTATGACAAGAATTGGAAATGTAAAATTTCAACAAAGAATTTATTCTCAAAATTATATTATGCATAAAAAAATAAAATAACAACATGAAGTTTCTGAGGAGAAATGAGCTTGGGGAAGTTTGAAGGGTTGGGAATGTTTAACCTTTTACCATTCCTTGGGCTAATGCAATTTCCAATATATTGATTCCCTACATGGAAAGAGTGGTTCTTTGGATAAGAATGAAGAAGAATGTTGCTCCAATTAAATGTTGGTTTTCCCATTTGGGTTTTTAAGCTAAACTTTGAGCTTTTAGGTGTGAATCTAATGATTTTTTATGTTGTTTTCTCTATCTAATGATTTTTTATTTTGTTTTCTCTATCTATGAGTTTGAAATAGAACTACTATGTATTTTAATAGTTGCATATGTTGATCAAGTTAATATACATTCTTTACTAACTATTCTTTTGAGGTTTTCTTCCATAAAGGTTTTCTTCCATAAATACACTTCCCATGGGCAAAATAACTAACCCAACATCTCTTTGTCCTCCCATATTCATCCACATAAGATATGGGATATCAATGGACTTCATTCCAAGGTTGTTACAAAAGTGTAAGGAATTTCTAATTTGGTTTTTTTATGACTATTGGATTTTCTCTCCTACGAGTTGCAATTTCATTAGCTAAGTTGTAAATTTTCTATTGGCTAATTTTCTCTCACTCCCCATAGGATACTATCTCTCTAAAGGTTGTAATTTACTTACTGGATGGCCTCTTTTCACTCTCTATAGGCTTTCATTAGCTAAGTTGTAATTTTTTTGTTGGCTAGTGTTCTCCCACTTCCTAGGGGATACACTCTCTCTCTCAAAGTTGTAATTTACTTACTGGATGGCCTCTTTTCACTCTCTATAGGCTATACACTCTCTAAAGGCTATAATTTATTTGCAATCTAGAGTATTGTCTCTCCCCATAGGTTGTATGCCATTCTCCTAGGTTATACATTGCAACTTTGCTATTGGCTAGAAATTTTCTCTCTCTTATGGATCATACGCCACTCCCACATGTCATGTCTCTTTCTCCTACATGTTGAAAATCCTTCCCATATGCAAAATATTCCCTTTTACATAGTTTTCCAATTATGTATTAGCTCTTGTCCAATTGTGTATTAGCTCAAAGTTTTGGTTTGTGTGATAATTCATCATTATGTTAGCTAAGGTGAGTCTTAATCCAATGTTGTTTACTTCAAAATAGACATAAAAAAAAGACATGTGACACAAGAGTGCCTTATTCATGCTTTAGATTTAAAATCAAAATTGTGTTTAAAATGGAGTATGAGTATTTCATGTTTAAAAAGAAAGAAATTATATGCAAAGTATATCACTCATATGGCAAGTGAATCATTGTGTGGTTTAGAGAGTCTTGTATGCATAAAATTGCATAATTGTGTTTCCAATCGTTTGAATGGAATTATAAAAGGTTGAAATTGAATTTTTTGAGGTCGATTTCTCAATAATAGAGTGTATTTTTGCTACATTTAAGTTGAGTAAACCAAGATACAAGGACAAAATAAAATTTTATTTGTCTTTAGTTATTGGGCTTGGTGCCTTTTGTAAATACACACAGCTTGAAACCATTCTAAAAAAAGAGCAAATAGCTTGTACTTAGGCTTGTTGAGACATGAAGGAATTAATAATTTAAGCACTCTATCAACATATGTGTTGACAAAAAAAACTAGGTCATAAGCCAACCCTTTATAGATCATAATATTAGCGTTCAAATTTTAGTATGCTTGGTGAGAATTATATGGTAAGTACTTGTAGTGACTATAAAAGGAAAGAGTTATAGTGGCTAAATATATGTAGAGCATCAATAATAACAAGGTAAAATCATGGTGAATATGAGAAAGAATATCACAAGGTCAAGTTCAGGGGGGCTTCACTAGGGGAGCAATATCATACCACATGTGTTCATATTGGGGGTATATATTGAGGAAAAAGTGACATAACATATTGAGCATATAATAGAGGGAAGGGTTTTTATATTAGTGGGTATAAAAAAGGAGCTAAATGAAAAATATAAAGGGTATAAAAAATTTTAATGAAAAAATGGATACCTACAATATCTAGTGAAAGTAGAATTTTTTTAATTGGGAAGGTGTATTGGGTTGGTATTGGTAGGGGGGTTAAATAATGTGAGTTTTAGAGGTATTTTCCAATATGTATTCAAATTAAGGGTATTTTTTGTATGTCATGAACACACGTGATATGTCATAGGTTCATTGAGTGAAGCCCCTCTAGTCAAATTGGATTCCAAGGCATCACTTCCATGTTAACATCAATGGTAACCTCATTATTAACAAAGAAGGGTAATATTCCATGTAGAAGAAAAGGCATGTGTTAGGGAATTTGATACCATCAAATTGAAACAATGGATATATTATATGGAGGTGTACTTTGGCATACACAAACTCAAAAAAAATGGATAACATACCTGGTTGAAGCTTGAAGTCCATGGTGGCAGATTTATGCAATGGGAAAAGCACTACAAAAAGAGCCACCAATTATCAATTGGAATATTTTCAAGGACATGATCAAATGTTGATTCTAATCAATCAAACACAAGACACGTCAATACATTATAAGGAACTGATTTAGGTGGATGCAAGGGATATTAATACAAGCTTTCACCACATAGTTTATGAAGAGAGCTATTCACCAAGGAGTCTCTCAAAATCCAAAATATGTTGATAAGTACGTGGTACCATTACTATTAGCATCAAATGATGATATTCAAATAAAAAATCATTGATGAATCAAGGTTCAAGCCTCATGCATCAAGGAATACAAGTAAAAATAGAAATCAAGGACACATAGGTAAACAAAGACACAATAGAAAAAAAAAAAAAAAAAAAGGAAAAACAAAAAATATTGGAATGAGAAAAAGGTTGTGATAGCCATGATAAAAATCTAGTAACCTAGTAATTTTTATATAGCTAATAATTTATTCTAAATGAAGGCAAAGAAATAGATTCTTGACCAAAAGTTCAATATTTGCTTTGAAGGGACAATATTAGCTTACCAATTTTGCTATAGCTAGATCCTAAACAATATGAAAATGATATATGTGCAATGAAGGTTGAGCTTTGACATGTGACAAAAATGTGGCAGTGACTTAGAAATATACTCTATGTGACCTAGAGATAGCATCACAATGAGACAATAATTTATCCAAATGACTTCATGAGAGTGTTATGTCCTTCATATATTAAGTCACAATAATTTATCCAAATGACTTCATGAGAGTGTTTTGTCCTTCATATATTAAGTCACATGGATATAATGGTCATTTGAGCAACACCTATGAAAAATTAACTTATGGTTACTCTAAATCTTGGATGGGGCAGTAACTTGGACAATTACCTAATTTATGACAGTTACGGTGACCTTAGCATGGTAGTGACACTGTGTTGTATGAAACTTTTTTGTGATAGTGATATTCTATTATGATAGTGATTACATTGATGTTTATGATGTTCTATAGTTGCAACATGTGAGTAGTTTCAATTACAAGTCTATGGTAGTTGTAGTATGACCACACAATTTCTCAGATTGAAAGGAAAAAAAATTTGATTGACATGAGTGAGGTGAATTTCCAGAAATTTTTTTACTTCACTCCAATCTGTCAAATTATCTAACATGTTTAGAATGGCCAAACTACTTAAAATTTGACAGACATGACTGTGTTGAATTTCCAGGAATATTTTGGCATTCCAGATCAACGGACCTCACTCCAATCTATTAGATTTATCATCTCTAATTGATGGACTGATATATCTGATACTAATCACCATATAATAAATAATGATAAATATGTCAAGCGGCCATCTTCTTGTGAAGACAAAATCAAGCAAGATATGACATTTAAACTTATGAACTGATATATCTGATAATGCTCACTAAATAGAAGAAATAATGACAAATATGTTAATCAAACATATTCTAACTAAGGAAAACATGACATGTAAGCTTAATTTATGTAAACATAACAATGTTTGCAGAATCTCAAGCATCTCGTTAATTTAATGTCATTTAGTTAGAAATTTAATGGCACTGAATTAGTGAATGTGCAAGTGTGCGTATTTTAATAGTATATGTTGTGTTTTCAGTCACTACATTTAATTAGAGATATTTTTGGATCAAATTTGAAGATATAAAAATTATTCATATTTTTTTCTATTTGAAGTTTGAACATATGAAATTATAGCATAATTTGTTTCTCTTTGCTAAACTTGATGGCAAAATTTATCATATTTTTGTGATTTTTTTTTTGAATTCCATTGTTGCAAAATGAGATGATGAATATGAGAGCTTTATTTGTGTATTTATTCCATAACTCAAGTGAGGTGTTTTTGCAAGAAGGGTACGTGGGCCTACAAAACAAGGGGACACACCCCAAGAGGGTTGTTGAGCCTACATATCAAATTTGACTAGGTCATTGTTATCTATGCTTAGTAATAATATAAGAATAAAGAAATATGGCCTTATGTGTGATTACAAGTAATAGATACATGATCCATGGCCATATGTACAAATCACACCCTTAGTGATAATTACAAGTAATGATGCTACATGAGCCATGGCCATATTTACAGATTACACCCATAATTCCAATTGACTCCTTTGAGCTAAACAAGGGACCTCAGAGAATTCGTTACAATATAAGAGTACAAAATTTACTTCCCATCATAATGCTGAGAAGAGGGCTAGATTTCCCCCCTTGAACTCTAGTCTACTCCAGAAATTCATCAAGATATTCAATTGTTGAGGTTGAGCTAAGTTTCATGCTGGCCCACTTTTTCACTAAGAAACAAGGGCTCGAGGGGGATGAGATTCTTTGTGATATCATGTGGATGAACTAGCAAGAAAATATGTTGTATCAATGAGAGTGGAGATAGCTCACTTATGTAGAAACATTGACCTAACAAAAGAGTAATTGGTGTAGGATAATCATGCAAGGTGTTGCAATCATCACTAATAATGGAGTTGAAATATTAGCGGCATGTGCAACACGAGAACTAGATCAGTCACTGATAACATTATTGTCATCATAAACATGAGGATTGGATGAGTCACTGTCAAGAGTATCCTAAAAGAGGGAAGAGATACATATAATAGGAAGACTGGATGAGTCATCTTGATAGTAGCCTAAAGCTGCAAAACCCACATTATCGCCTATAGATGCATATAAGCATGCATAGTTCATTTCTCAATCAACATAATTCCCAAATTGGGCAAACTCTAATGCGGAAGCTTTGCTTCTTCATAAAACCTATGGTTAAAATCATAACCAAAACCCACTTTATGGAAAATTGAATCAATTTATCAATTTTGGATTACAACCCAAATGTATAAACTTCGGCCAGCACATACATTAGTTTAAAAACCCTTTATATAGCTTTGGAGTGGAAGTGTAATCTCATTTAATCACAATTTTGGACTTTGGTTAAAACCAACGTACCAATCAAATACCATATGAACTTTTGGCCACATCATTTACCAATCCACTAACCTTTATTCCATTCATCAAATCTGAATGTTCAAGAACCATATTATATATTCGGCCCCACAACTAACATTTCATACCATTCAAAAGTCTGACCCCATTTAACATTTTAACCCCAAATATTAACATAAATATTGGGTTCGGGTCCCACAACTTACCAACTTGCTTATTCATTTCCGCAGCTCAATCTCCATCGTCCATTTTAATGCTTTAGATCTGACGGACAACACTTGATGTCGCGCTTCAATTAAACACATCCTTTTAATACCGTCGGTTCCACATCTCCGTTAACTTCTGCGCAAATGACTATGCGAACACCGTCTGATCATTTGATTGGAGGATCCAACAGATATCACATTCATTCAACCTCCGGATTTTATCGCACAAAACTCATGCGAAACAAACGGTTTTGGAATTCTGCCCATGCGACGTGTCACACTTTTAGCACTATCACGTTCAAAAAAGGAAATACCACTTACCATATGGAGCTTACGCGAAAACCATTTATGGTTTTCGAAAACTGCTTCACGATTCCAATTTCATAGTTTCGCCATACTATTGCTCACGGTTCCTCTTCAACTCCTCAATACGCACCTTTGCATACTCGGCGAAACATTTAAACAATCCACTCGGTTCATGTTTCCACTGTACTATGGCTTCTCCATTACTTCATCAATCTGTTAATGATGTCAGCCAGTCTTCAAACCCCCCTGGCATTCATCAACACATGGCTTAATCTATATATTCGCTTCCTGTGGTTTATAAACATTTATAAACACAATAAAAACTTCAAATGTGAATCCAAACCCCTGGATCTCCTTCACTATTTATTACACAACACAATGTGTAATCACCCCATGAAATTCTTATTACGAAACCAGCATCCTTGCCTCTACGTTGTACAAATTGAAATCAATATGAAGGACCATGTTCTGACATCGATCCATTCTGTGATTGATTCACACAATTTCCCAATCACCATTAAACACATAGTACCATACATTTAATCAATCCTATGACCCAATGTAAAATTGACAGACTTCCCTTGATTCTACCAATTTCACCTGCACACCATATAACTTCAGAAATGAAACATGAACCCAGGAATGAGTTCTCTGTATTAACACATAGTAATTACATAGGAAGTTCTTCCTCTCTGGCCTGATATTCAATCAGTGGCCTTTTCCTCAAATTTTCCCATAGGCTTACAAGCCAAACCTTGTTTTTCAATCCTACTTTATATCTATTTCGTTTATGCCTTTTAGGCTTACAATTTATACATAAGGTTCTGAACTATTTTTAGATTCAGTTCCTCCATCTTCTCAACAAAATCCCAAATATCTTCTAAGTCCTAAAATCACTACTTATCCCTGAGGATCCTCTTTCATCACAAAATCATGAAACTAATTCTAATTTAGGATTTACAATCAATTCTTAAATATCTCAATCCCTATACACTCTCAACTAGTCTAATTCTCTCATGTTCTCCAACATTCGAGAACATTTACAAAATTCCTCACCATATTTAATTCATTCTCATTAAAATCACTCAAATCATTACATAAGAAGCCAACTCCCTTGAAAACACAAAACCCCTAAGTCTGTTAAAATAAAAGGAATTTTCTTGAGCCTAATGCCCTTGCATCACATCTATAGGGTCAACATAAGTCATAGGAGTTTGCTGAGATTTTGTGGGAGTATTTGAGAGAGTACTCATACAAATAGAGATAGAATTGACCTCATACTCTAGAGAAAATTCCATTAAAACACAACATGAATAATCTAGAAGAGTACCTGCATGATGATGACAAGCAACGTGATCCATATAATAATGTTGAGATCCATTTGAAGATTTTTTTGAAAGAAGTAATGGAAATATCTTGGTGGACCATCGATTGGAACCCTTTTTTTTGTAAATAAAATATTTATGTTTCATATTTCGGAGAGAAACATTAAAAAAAAATGAAGGTTTGTCTTGGTTTGCCACTTGGGAAACTAGACCAGTGACAGAACCATTGTTTTAGCAACATCCACACATAGAGTTTGATAATTTCCAACAAAATTCCCAAAAAATAAACTTGATAATAGAGCCACTTGGGCTATAACCTAACTAGCAAAAAAATGGCATAAACAACTAAGAACACTAGATTGATAAGAACTTGTAATTTAGACTCGGAGGAGTTAGAATCATCCACAACTGGAGGATTCTTATCGTTGCTAGGGGATAAACTTGTGTATGGGGAAATTCCCATATGAGCTTCAATTTGATTAAGTTGTTGATCTAGGTTCCTCATTGTTAGCTGTAACTCATCCAAAAGAAGAAAATTTTCCTACTTGGCTACTTGGCTCCATTGTGGTCAAGCAGGAGCTTCAAGTGCTAGTAGATAAAAACAATGTACATATACTAACTGTACTATCCCTGGTCGTGCCTCGTGTTGGGCACCCAATCAACAATTTACTCTAGCACCAATTGAACAACCTTTTTCTCCAGCTACTACTTCTTTTGCCTACCTGATTTCTTCCTAGATGGCCCAAGTATTTTCCCTATAACGATGAGTAGAGCTCTATGCCCTCAGCTAGGCACAAGAGCTTCCTTATTCCTTAAAATAAGTTTCCCCCTTTCTGCTAAGGGCTCATTGGCACAACATGTTGAGCAAGGGATAACATATGAACTCAAAGCCTAGGATAGAGAAACCCCTAGAGTATGGAATGAATAGGTGGGTAGACCAGTGCTAGCTACAAATTTGTAACCTAGAGCGAGAGACCAAGAAAGGTTTGAGATCAAAAGGCTTAGAATCAATGTGACGTGTTGAGAAATCTAGGTGTAGCTAGATTATATGTTTTGGAAATTCCATAAATATTTTAGAATTCTTCTTTCTATCAGATTTTATACTTCCCTTACTGTCATATTTTCTACTTCACTGAGATGTTTTGGAAATTCCATGAATATTTTGGAATTTGATCAACAGACCTCGCTCTATTTTGTCAAATTTTCTACTTCACTTGGATGTTTTGGAAATTCCAGGAATATTTTGGAAATTGATCAACACACCATTAGATGTTTTGGATGTTTTGGAAATTCCAAGAATATTTTCGAATTTGATCAACACACCTGACTTCACTCCAATCCAACAGATTTTCTACTTCACTTAGATTTTAGCACCTCACTTCACTCCAATCCGTCATATTTTTGCTTACTTATATTTTAGAAATTTCTAGTAAAGTTTTGGAATTTGACGAATGTCAATCACATGGTCAAGTAGGAATATAGGAGGGAATAGGTAATCATATCCTTCACTTTCCCAGCACACTTCAAATTGAAGCTAGTATTGGCATGGATGCCATAGAAACCCTTTTGGATATAGTTAAGAAGGCATGGAAAAAACCCAAGTGGAAACTATATGAGAAAAACAGGTTCATCAAGGAAAAATATATGGGAGAGCAAAATTTTCAATGTTGAAACTTCATCTAGTTAGGGTTAGCATGACAAAATAGCTTAGCCAAGTGAATGCCAGTGATTTTGGCTA
The DNA here is from genome assembly GCA_034641835.2 of Pinus albicaulis. Classification (NCBI taxonomy): domain Eukaryota; kingdom Viridiplantae; phylum Streptophyta; class Pinopsida; order Pinales; family Pinaceae; genus Pinus; species Pinus albicaulis. Next base: position 579,848,049 of record CM076578.1, on the reverse strand, counting down.
CAAAGAAACTCGGAACATTGCCATAGTGAACACACTACTGCTCAAAGAAAATACATAGAACAAACAACCTCAGATATGTTATTAGTTTCCCATGACATAGCCTCAGAGTATGGTTGAATGCAATCTAAGATGATATGTGATAATGGGGAGATGATAATGGGTTTGAGAAGTGAGACAGACATAAAATTGACAATGTAGCCACAGTTGTTGCTGAGAGAATTATCAAGTATTTGAATGGAAGAACATGGCATGAGCTTAATTATCTAGGAGTGTCAATTAATCTTCTCCATGTTTTATAGAAGAAATGAAATTACATTGTCAAATTAAAAATAGGTATAATTTCACCATCTATGATCAAGTTTTCATATAACATAAAACACTACTTTCTCCATTAATAATCAATGATTAAGGTTTTAACCAAGAAGGAGGTCATTTCTACAGTCCAAGCACAATGCCATAACATTACTAAAACAAGAAAAGCTTTTAAGGATAAATTAAAGCCAAACAGACAGACCGTTCACAACTTTGAGCATTGCAACTATTCGCAATTTTCCAAAATGATTACTCACAACTACCAACTATCGAGCAAAATAACAAAAAAACAGCATAGCATAACAACAAAAACCAACAAAATAACAACAAAATCAGCATAGCATAACAACAAAATAACAACAAAAGTAGCATAAGGTAGCGTACCATTGACAATTCCTTCAATACTTGTGATAATTCCTTCTATACTTTTTCAGGCATATAGGTTCTCACTATGCGAATGACAACGAAGCGAACACCATAATACTCTCTTACACATCTTCCAAAAAAAATACTTATAAGACACTTGTGTAAACACTTTAAGGCAGATGTGTAAATACGTGTAAGACATGCAAAAATTGTCATACAATAAAATTTGATAATTGAATTAAATACAGTTCATATGTGGACCTAGGATTCTACCATTTTTCTACCCCTGTGGGCCCACAACCTTACCTCTTATTCCTCTTTGTGACAACTCAATGCCTAATGCTCTATGTTGTCTATGTCGCTAACAGAAACAAACCGCTCTTAAATAAAATGGATGATGAGGACCAACAAACATCTCGAACAAGAAGATCCTGCCATGGGGAATCCTGAGGTATTTATTCTACAGGGAAAAGACATTTTTAGTAGTTCTATTTTGATGGAAAATTAGGCCTTACATGCCCATTTATGCATGTTATGCCTCTGGTTATGCATGTTATGCCTTTGGGTGTAAGTAGTTGGTTGAATCACTAACAAGGCCTCTCTCTATCTCCTAGGGCGAAAGCAGTATTCAAGTCAAGGAAATCACACAATGGGACCTAAGAGACATTTAGAGAATGATTAGGTTCTGACTCAAAAAGAAAATGGCTGCATTCATCGTACTGTCCGGAGAATCGAACACCTGATTTCCAATTCTCAGTAGAAATCCATTTGCATTCCTCGCCGACTCTCTCTAGATAAGAGGACTCTCGCTATAGGTAAGTTGATAGGAATCTATTTCTTATTCCATCTAACTTATGAAATCTGTTGTACCTGACGAACCAACCACCAAGACCTACGACCCTAATTCTTACCCACTCCATGCTAGGAATAGACTTACCCTTAATGCCTTTACCTCAAAGTTAGCTACCTGCTTGACTGAACAAGATGCAACAAAAAACTGCTAATTGATTCAGGGTCTCGACCACTAAGTGGAAAATATGTCTAACCTAGGTTTGGCCAACATTCTCTAAGCATGCATAAGTAGATATAGACTATAGTGCACTGGGGAGAATTAGTAAGGGCTTTGTGTTGCTATGAAGCCCCAAGCCAACCTGTACTGTGAAGCCACAAAGGCAAGCCCCCGAGCCTGGCCATAAAAAAAATTGACGTCGGATGAACCAAGTCAACTAGAGGAAGCCGAGAGGTGCTAGAGGTCACTCACTTAGCGCTACCAGAACATTTGAATGCTCCTACCTGGGTAGGCTAGACACGGTTGGGCTTATCAGTTTGAGCACCTTCGGGGTTAGGGCCTTCACCCTCTCATTTTCACTCGAGCCTTTCACCCTTTATTTCAGAGAAGATATTTGGTCTCTCTTAGCATTCTTTCGCTAAGTATATCTGGTTCAAGCCCATACTTCTCTCTATGAAACACCGCATTGAATAAATACCAATGACCACCTCGTTTCCTCAAACCCCAGCAGACAAAGCAGGCTCATAACGTAGGCAGGGTTTGGGAAAATGGCACAAGACTTTGTTTAACTTTGTTTAACCTATAGTGGAAACCCCTAATCCTTTGTTCGATGGCCCCTAAACAATCGATGAGAAGCAGAATCCTTCAAAGCGATGCAACAGGTTATAAAGGTTTTTCAATGAAATAAGATGTTTACATTTCAGATTCGACCTTCATAAAATACAGAAAATACATTTCAGATTAAACCTTCAGAAAATATACAAACCAGGATGCTTACATTTCAGATTCGCGGTGGCCGAAGTAGGATAGCTACACATTCACAGAATGAGAGCTTCACCTTCACATTCGTAGGATGAGACCTGCATGAGCTTCCATTTGCAGAATTCACCACATGCAACACTTGTATCAACACCTACATACAACACCACCACCTGCAACACTTTCCGACAAATGTGGCAAATGTGGCAGTTGGGTCTCTCCATTCCATGGTAAAGAGAAAAATCAAAAGATTGGGCAGAGACATTAGGAAACTTTGGATAAAAGCTTTTTTTTTATATAAACATGCTTGCTAATAGAAACTTTGGATAAAAATTTTGGATAAACAAGAAATGATTGCCGAAATTAACTTTGGAGATAAGCTGACATAAAAAGTTTGGATAAACAAGAAATGATTGCCAAAATTAACTTGCCGAAATCAACTTTGGAGATAAGCTCACAATAAGAGGTCCACTTTCTTCCATCAAAACCTTTAGCATAAAAAAATCAATGATGAAAATAAATATTCTGAAAGTTTGGATAAACAGGATTAATGTGGGGAAAAGTTCAGTGAACGCAAGAACTAATTAAATTTCAACGATCTCTCGATCGCTATAATCTATGCAGGACTAATAACTAAGTTGAGAGTTTGTAACATCAAAAGATGATCATTTATATGTTTTAATAACAATTAACAATTTGAAGTCGTCGTTGTAAAATTAACGGGTTCTCAAATCATAACTAAGTTGAGAATTTGTAACATCAGTAAAGGAGTAGAGGTCACAAATTGGAAAACGATTTGAAAATCTTTAATTTCAGCTATAAAATTTTATATATATTAAGAACAAATTTCAAATTATTAAATTTATACTATTCATAAAATTTTAATAAATCTATATTATCTATAAAAAAAATATTTATTAAAAACCTTGATGGAGTGTCGATCTCTGAGATATGTTTAGGATGTGGACAATGAAAGGTCGTATAATGCAAATGGGGAGGAGGATAGCGCATCTGAACCCGTATTATGCAAGACGTAACCTAAAATGCTTTGTGCGGCATCTGAGATTTCATTCGCCCTCAGCCGGAAGTCATGCTAGTAAGGCTAGTCATGTAAGGTCTTTAATGGTGCATGTTGGGGTTCGTATAATTTATATTGGCCTTGTTGAATGGAGGTGGCTTGTCATTGGTATCAGTTGTTGCAGTTTGGCTAAGTTCTTCGTCTCTTGGGTATTCTTGGATTGGTGGTGATTTCGACGTTGCCACTCCCTCCACTGTGTTTGGCCTTCAAAAGCTGCAGGTTCGTCTGTCGGCGCCCATTTCTTCATTCTCGTCTGTGGGTTGCGAGATTTATGCAGGTTAGGGTGGATGGTCTTGGGTTCCTTTCTAGTGGTGCTCTGTAGATTGTCGTCTAAGTGTTTTCTAGAGTTGAGGTGGTTCCTAGGGCCTTCGCTCACGTTGAGTCTTCTAATCATTCTCCTCTCTTCGCTCTTATCCTTTCCCTCTGTGCCACTTGCTTGTTGGGGGACTCTCTCTTGGGTCCCGGGGTGGAATTTGGTTGATAAAGGTGGTAGTGTGGTTCTAGCTTGGTCTATTTCATGGGCGGTCAGATGCTTGGCTGGTTGTTTGCTCAATTGGGTGATTATCATTAGTTCTCAGTGGTCTCTAGAGGGTTTGGTGGTGTTGGCTCTAGTTTTAATTTGACTTTAGTTAGACTCTCAGAGTTCTCAATCCTAGGGTGTAGTTAGTGGATTTGGTGTTTCCCCTATCAGCGAAGAGGTAGAGGCGTTTTTCTCGCTGGTATGGAATTCAATTGTGGCCGAGGTGTTCTCCTTCCAAGTTTGTGGGTGGTGGCAGTCAGTTTCGCAGGAGTGGTCCTTATTGGTTAATTCAAGCCTGGCGTCAGGCCTTCGCTGCGATTTGTTTGGTGGAAGGGTGTGTGGTGTGCAATGGGTCTAGTCTTAGGGGTGTCCTCATGTGTTTTTATCATGTATCTAGTTCCGCAGAGCTGTCACTCTCTACCCCTGAAGAAGGGCGTCTCGGCCAACGGGGGTGGCTCGGGCATATAATTGGAGGTGGCATGGGGGGATAAGATGATTACAAGCTTCAAGCGAGATGGGCATGACGTAGGTGGTGTGGTTTGGGTTTCAGCTGGAGCTCGAAGTGGCAAGGGGTGTGCGGGCTCCAAGTGACATGGTTTTTATAATTCATTTATGTATGAAATTTTTTTTTTTAAAGACCGAGAATAAGTCCCTCAAACCAAGCCCCACCATAACCATCCTCGTTGCTGCACACCTCAACCCTCATTCCTCTCCTCAACTCCATATTTGTAACTCCTGCAACAGTGCCAAATTCTTGGATTAGAAATCACCAAAAACAACTTTCAGAGCGATGGATTCATTCTATGGACATCAATTCCTTCAAATCCGGAGAGTTTGGGCACACAATAAAGTACAAACCACAATTGCACGTTTTATACACCTTTCAAATTGCCTTTGTTCGCCATATATAATTGAGAGCTTAAATCAAAGGAAAAGCAGAGAAAAGCACCGCTGGGTTTAAATATCCATATTCTCTTATAATGAGAGGCTCAAAAATATCCTGCCAATTACAATGGTGAATTCTGATAAAAGAAAAGCAGAGAATCAAGTTACCTGAAAGATATCGATGCTTCACTTATCGATCGCAGTCATTTTTGGAATTTAAAAAATAATTTTAATAACATATCTCACATATTTAATCGCTTAATTATATTTTTAATTTAAAAAAATAAAAATATAATTCTAACAATAACTGATATATTTAAATAATTACAAATATTTTACCATCAAATACCAACACATCACGGTGACTTCTCGATACCGTTTATCTTTTCTTTATCACGTTATTTTGTTAATACCATTTTAAAATAATAATTCTCACAAAAAGTTCGCCCACATGATTCCTCCAATTTTCTCGAGAGCCTGGAATACGCGCAAAAGTTCCGTGAAGTCGCTTTCCTAAGGTATCATGTTACTTTTATTAAAATAGATTTGCAATTAATATTTCCTTTTTTTATAATTATTTAAGCAAAGTTTAAGTAGGAGATAGCATTATTGTTAATCCAAAAAACCAGCAAAATAGTTTTTCTTTTCCGCATGCAGTCGCTTTTTTATCCATTATTCTGCATTAATGTTTTTTTTAAGGTTTACTTTATTTTTTTAATTATTTAGACAGAAGCTTATGTTGATCAACTTAATAGAAATTCTTTACTAGCTATTTTTTTAAGGTTTTCTTCTATGTCTCTTAATGTTCATCCACATAAGAGATGGGAGATCAATGGACTTCATTCCAAGGTTGTTACAAAAATGTGAGTTGCCAATTTGGTTGTTTTGTTTTTTTTTTTTTACTATTGGTGATTTAAGTTGTAAATTTTCTATTAGGTAATGTTCTCTCACTTCCTAGTATCTAAGTTTTTAACTTACTGGATGGCCTCTTTTCCTGGACTCTTTTCCCTCTCTATTTGGCTTTCATTAGCTAAGTTGTAATTTTTTTTGTTGTGTATTCTCTCACTCCCCACGAGATACTCTGTCTCAAAGTTGTAATTTACTTACTGGATAGCCTCTTTTCACTCTCTATAGGCTATACACTCTCTAACGACTATAATTTATTTGCAATCTAAGTGTATTGTCTCTCCCCATAGGTTGTATGCCATTCTCCTAGGCTATACATTGCAACTTTGCTATTGCCTAAAAAGTTTCTCTCTCCTACGTCTCGTACGCCCTTCCTAGAGGTCGTATCTCTTTCTCCTACATGTTGACAATCCCTCCCATATGTAAAATCGTCCAATTGTGTATTAGCTCAATGTTTTGGTTTCTGTAATAATTCATCATTATGTTAGCTAAGGTGAGTCTTAATCCAATGTTGTTTACTTCAAAATAGTCATAAAAACAAGACATGTGACACAAAAGTGCCTTTTCATGCTTTGGAGTTAAAATCAAAATTGTGTTTAAAATGGAGTATGAGTATTTCATGTTTAAAAAGAAAGTATTTTAAAGGAAGTATATGCAAACTATATCACTCATATGGCAAGTGAAACGTAGTGTGGTTTATTGTACGCATATTAATTGTGTTTCCAATCGTTTGAATGGAATTATAAAAGTTGAAATTAAATTTCTTGAGGTCGTCGATCTCTTAATAATAGAGTGTTTTTTTGGTTAGATTTAAGTTGAGTAAACCAAGCTACAAGGACACAATTGAATTTTCCTTGTACTTAGTTACTCGGCTTGGTGCCTTTTGCAAATACACATCGCTTGAAACCATTCTAAACAAAGAGCAAAGAGCATGTAGTTAGGTTTGTTGAGACATAAAGGAATTTAAGCACTCTATCAACATATGTTTAGACAAAATAAAATTAGGCAAGAAGCGAACCATTTATAGATCATAATATTAGCGCTCAAATTTTAGTATGCTTGGTGAGAATTATATGGTAAGTATCTGTACTATAAAAGGAAAGAGTTATTGTTAGCGCTAAATATAAGTAGAGAATCAATAATAATAAGAAAAAATTATGGTGAATATAAGAAAGAAGATCACAAGATCAAGCTTAAGAGGTTTTATTGGGGGAGCAATATTATATCACATTTGTTTATATTGAGAAAAAAGTGACATAATATATTGAGCATATAATAGGGGTAAGGGTTTTTATATTGGTAGGTATAAAGTTAAATAAAAAAATATAAAAAGTATAAAAAATGTTAATGAAAAATACAAAAAAATGTTAAAATGAAAAAAATTGTGATAATCATGAAAAAAAAATTCCATCAATTACTAGAATTGTAATTGAAATAAACACTCTTAAAAAGACTATTGGAAAATAAATACTCTTAAAAGGACTATTAGAAATTGCACATGAAAAAAATATCACTAAACATTTTTCGAAAAAGGAGAGAGAATTAATATAATAAATACCAAGAAAAAGATGGACCACACCTAACTCTTGAAAGGCCAGATTAATTGTACTATTTAATTGCAACACAAAAATTTAAAAAAAAATATCCAAATTGTTTTCCATCAAAATCCACATGAAACGCAATCAGGTAGATTGCTTTTTTTAACCCTAATTCAAACTCCAACGTGAACTCTAAATCGTTGGTCGAGAAAGAGAAAAAGCACAACCGACTTTAAATATGCATATTCATGCTCTCTTATAATAAGAGGTTCCCATTATAATTGTGAGTTCTGAGAAAAGAAAAGCAAAAAATCACATTACCTCAAACATATCCATATTGTCTAAAAATAAGAGACAAGTAAAGGGTAAAGTTTTAAATCAATGCTTTACTTATTAAGTGGGTTACTTTTTCGAACTTAAAAAAAAGAAAAACTGAAAGGTAATTTTTATAACCTATCTCGTATATTTATTTTTTAATTATAAAATATTTTTAAAATATATTTTTAAAACATACCTAATATATTTAATTAATTATATATGAATGAGTACTATGATATTTAATCAATCAAAAATATTGTAGTGTCAAATTTTAACACATATTACGGTGAAGAAATTGGGTTTTGATGGTTAAAAATTGTTTGAATATTTGAATTTTATTTTTGATATTAAAAATATATTCAGTCTTATGAAAAACCCGATACATTAAAAAAAATATGACAGAATCTTGTTTTTATAATAAAAATAGATTCAACAATATCAAAAACTTAAGACACCTAAAATTTTCAAACGTTATAGATTTCCAAAAAATTTCAACTAATTTTCCAAAATCTTGAAACGATTCCATTGTTTTTTTTTATAATATATCATGTCACTTGTTAATCCAATTTTAAAATAATAATTCTCAAAAAAAGTTTGCCAATAGAAATTTTGGCCTCCCTAAAGTCTGCAAGTTTTTCCATACTGTTGACTCTGTCGAAATGCGTTGTTAATATTTTTATTAAAATAAAAACTAAATAAATAAATATGGAGAAAACTTACATTAATTTAAATTTTCTCTATGTTTAGGATTTTGATAGATGGTAATTTGGTGTTTTGTTAAAGCATTTTTTGATATGAAATTACCGGTTCAATTTCTTACATTAATCCAAATAATATATTAAATATAATGAAAATGTAGTCCCACCAAACTTTTAAACTTTTAAAAAATAAACTCTAGAGTTACATTATTTTTATTAAAGTAAATACTAAATTAATATTTTTCTATTAATTAATTATTTAAATTTTCTCCATCTGATTGACTACGTGTTCTGCCTTTAATTAATTACACCGAAGGTGTTCTCTTTGCCGGGTTTGCCTTGGAAAAGATTCGCCCTTCCTTCCAACTGAAATTTGACACGTGCGCTACTGGGCTTCCACCGTTAATTCAACTTTTATTTTCCACGGTTCGTTTTGTCCAACACACTACCGCACACTACTCGCTCACCAACCTTAAGCTCCCCGATTCTGGCGACGGCAAAGGCAGCGGTGGAGCCTGTGCCCAATCCCAACACCATTCCGCTCTCCACATATTCCTGCGTTAGGACGCTGGTCGACAAGGACATGGCTCTCACTGATAATCTGGCAGTGTTTAGGCCCCTGTTATGGTTTAAGTGAAGGTGGGTACTCGAATTCCAGGACTTCGACTTATTCAATTCTGAAGAGGAGGACAGCGAGGGTGATGTCGAAAGTGCAGCTCCCGCTGCGTTCGGCATGGCCATGGAACCCTGAGACTATGGACACAACTTCAACTATGTCGATCGCTGCAGGGCCTGGATAATGCTCGTCGATTCCTCCAGCGTTTTTTGCTTTAAGTTCTAGAGTGCCCCATCTCAGATTCTATTCTTTTCTTTTTTTTTGTAAATATGGTAGGCCCACTCTATTGACTATTTATCTTTAAAAAGCAGGTTACAAAATTAGATATTTCAGTTCTAGCCTCAACCTGCCCGAAGGAAACCAGGTCTGTTGGCCATCTGAATGCATGGAAAGCGTTCCAAAACTGAAAGAGTTTCATTGTTTTGTAGTCTTCATGAGCTAACTGCTCCAAAATATTACTATCTAACTGCTGACTTTGGTTCTTAAGTACATACAATAATACTAAAAACATTCAACGAAACAGTAAATGAAGTATTTTAACCATCTGAACTTGAAACAGGAGCAGGGTCTTTAACAGTAGACCCGGGCATATCCACTTGTTGCAGCTGTTGTAATTGTTTTTCCATGCGGGCTACTCTGTCATCCAATCTGTTCATTCTGTCAGCTGCCTGGTACTGTGTTATTTTGATATGAGAGAGCTGGTCCTGCATATCCTCCAGCTTTTCCATAATTCTGGCTTCCATCTTTGCTACATCAATGCTTTGCTTTCCCAGGGGGAAGCTTTGCATGGCTTTTTCTAACAGACATTTCATTGTCCAATATGTATGAATAGTTTGCTGAAACTGAGAGAGGCGACCTCGGGTATTGGCAGGATCATTGATGAAATCTAGAATTTCTTCTTCTGCTTCATTATCTTCTGGTTCAACTTGAATCTCCCTTTCCCATCCCCGGATTTCCTGTCGGGTCTTGGTGGGGTTCCCTTTAACATAGCTGTCTGCCAGTGTTTCCACCAGCTCCTGGGTAGATTTCTGGCCTCTTTTCTTTGGCATTGGTTCTGTCTGCATTAACTGCTTCCCTTTCCCGGACTGAGAGGCTGCACGGCGTTTCCCCATCCTTTCCTGATTCTGAAACTGTAACATAAATATATAGTAGACTTTAGTTAAAGCCCGATTCCATTCATTTTTCCAGATTACAATACCTTCTTTGGTGGTCGGGATATGGCAACGCATACCGCCACTTCCTGTGGCCAAAATACTAACAGCATAAACATACACATACTGCCTACCAGTACTAGTTTTATGGACAGGCTCAGTGTTGATCTCCCTATTCTGTTCTATGAGGGCGGAAGTCCTGTAAGTCACTTTTGAAACTAAACAGAGGGTCCTAAGCATAATAAGCCAAGGAAGCAAGGACGAGGCACGATTCACGACCCAAGCCGGGATGTGAAATTCATTCCTGAGTCTATACTTGGCTTTCCTGAAAGGAGGATGTATCCTTAATTGAGCACTGCAATACTTGACACCCTCACTACGCCTTACAGCCATATCTATCGACCTTAACATTAAGAAATTTAAAAACACAACCAAATTCATGACCAAACTGGCTGTAGAAACAGGAATTATGAAATCACTACTCGGACCACTGGCATTTTGGTTTAAAGGTGAGCCGACCCTAACCTTTACCCTGCAATTAACACTACAGACTTTACCCCAGAAATTCCCCTTCGTATCGAAGGTGACAAGCTTGTTAACAGCCTGGTGGATGTGAGTAATGCCATGCCAGGCGACCGCCTGGTTGCATGGATCTCGAAAACAGGGTTTCACTATCTTTTGTATGGGTGAACCATAATCAGAACTTGCATTACCATTACAATCAATCCAATTATACCACTGACGATTCTGGGCAAAAGCAACAATATCCATATTCATAATAAGGAAGAGGTTATGAACATACCGCCACCCAGTCGATTTACCGAACAGAGCCTCGCTTCGCGTTCTCTCCTTCTGCCTTACTCCAGCGTTTTCATGCAATAAGCAGAGCAAAGCCGCATGGAGGGGGTTAAAGAAGAAACTTACCATGCAAGAATGAGGCTATCCTCCGACTGACAGCACAGCCTGGCTGATATGCGCTCTCATTAAACTTCGCTCGCTCCTGTCCTGGCTTGGGCTATGATCCCAATGGCCCATTATTAACTTGACATGCTTCGTACTAGATCCCACCGCCATCCCGTTGCTATGGTCGATGCTAGTTCGCCAGGTGTTCACCCCGATCGGGGGTCTGCAGATCCTTATTTACAATCACTTGGAGGGGGTGTAATTCCACCTCCCAGATTGCATCTATGGGTCGAGCATCGATTGATCTATCAGTATGCTTGCATCCCCAATTTGCTAGATAATATGCAGCTACATTTCCTTTCCTCTTAATATGTTTTGGCACTATGTATTGAATCCTCTTCAACAAATGACTTATTTCTTGAATGAGACCTGCTCTCCTCCAACTTTGGGTTATTTTCTCCCAAGGTGTTCCTTGTTGCAATTTCCAAAGAATATTTGTTACAAGGGCAGAGTCTCCTTCGATTATTATTTTATGGTAATTTTCATGGATTGCAATGATAATACCTTGTTGAACTGCAGTTAGTTCAGCTTCATTATTCGTTGCATGGCCCAGGTTTAAAGCATAAAATCGGCATACAGTCCCCTGCGAATTGCGAAAGATACTTCCTGCTCCTGCCTGCCCTAGATTGCCTTTAGAAGCTCTGTCATAATTTAGCTTAATGAACCCAGATTGAGGGGGTGTCCAATTATCATCAATAGTTTCTCTCAGCAGTCTGAACTTCCATAAATGCTTATATAACATTTGGGGTTTCAGATTTAAATATTCAAGAATTTGGATTTCAAAACCCACCACTTTCCAATCTTCGTCTGTCCAGCTTTCACTGAGGATGGTTTCTCGAATATTCTCGATGGTTCTTTGCCAGATGTGCTGTATTGGTAGCTTTATGTCTTTAAATATTCTGTTGTTCCTTTCTTTCCATGTGTTCCATATGAGGAATCCAAATGAGAGGTTCCATGCTCTGCTGACCACTTGGCATTGAAATTTTCCTTTTTTCCATTTCCTGATTGTCTCTATTATGCTAGTATTATCTTTGTCCGTTTGTCTGAACAGGTTTTCCAAATTTTGCCACTGCTATTGCACAAATGGACAGGAAATGAGGAGATGGTCTGTCGTTTCTTGCTCTTCTTGACATAGGGAGCATCGAGAGGGACCTATCATTCCTCGTTTTTTAAGGTTCTCCCAAGTCAAAATCCTGTTGTGGCTGACCAACCATATGAAGTACTCCACTTTTGGCCAGTGTTTTAATGCCCAGATTTTTTTCCACAAAGGTCTGCCTGCCTGAAGGCCTTGTTGAGATTGAATCGTATAGCCTTCTTTTATTGTGAAGAGTCATTTTGTCATATATCCCCATCTAAGTATGTCTGGTCTTGCCGCTTTCCTAATTTTCCGAGTTTTAAGTTCATTAGCTAAGTTGCCCCATTGCTGGGTTTCTGGAGCTGTCGACCAGGTGGTTTTGTCTTTCCATTTCCTCCACTGATTTGGATTGTTGTGGTGCCAATAATGTTGTAGAAGTCGTTGATTGGGATTGCTTGTAAACAAGAAAATTTCGCCCAAATCCAGTCTGCTGAATAGTTTTTCCCGCTGTTGCCAGGAGTCTTCCCAGAAAAGCGTTGTGCCACCATTCTTGACCTCCCAGAAGCTGTGTGACCTGACTAAATATCTGTTGAGTGCTGCTAGATTCCAGATTGGGGATCCTTTGGGTATTATGTCTGTCTTTAAGCGGCCTGATATGGTTTGAGGCATGTCGTATTTGATTGTCCAAATGGTCTTCCAGAGATCTGTGCCTCACTGCACCCATCTCCACCATAGCTTTGCTCCCATCACATTATTTAAGATAGATGGATCCCTTAGGCCCAATCCGCCTGCCGCTTTTGATTTTAGTAATTCTATTTTTTTTCTTCTGACAGTGGTTTTCGTTTTGAAATTGCAGAGAGGAGGTGAAGCAGCCTCCTACTCTGCGCTGCTGTCCAATATTTCGCTGGCCTCCTTCGGTGTCTTTTTGCTTTTTTTAATGAGCAATTGCTAATTATTTAAGTTTTCTCCATTTCCTTAACTATGTGCAAATTTGCCCGTAATTAATTATTTAAGTTTTCTCCATTCCATTGACTACGTGCAAATCTGTCGTGCCGTGAAGTTGCTTTCTTATTCTATTATAATATTTTTATTAAAATAAATACTATACTAATAATTGGTTTTAAAGTAGAGCTTAAAGTAAAGACAACACTAGTGTTCCATGAAAAAACGAATAATATAGGTTTTGTTTTAATTATTTAAACAGAGTTTAAGTTAGAGAAGGTGTTAATGTGAAATTAAAGAAAAAATATGTTTAATATTTCCTCTGCAAGTAGTTCTCATCGTCAATCTCTCTATAAAATTTGAAATTAAAACTTACCACACACTAAACTAATAATTTTTAAAATTGATTTGTTTATCAAATTATTGTTCTTTATTTATTATTTATTATTTTATTTTTCTATTTTTGTTTAATTTGACCTATGTTTATATAAAAATTATATAATTATAATTATAACTATATATATGCGTTATGGACTAAATAGATTTTTCCTCATAATTATGTTATACAATCTCAAGTAAGATTGTGATTTTTAGTTGCTTAAAACACATTTTTGAATGCATAAATAAATTCAACATCCTGAAAAACTCTTGAGGCACTAGAATTCTATAAATTAAACAATTTAAGCTTAAGTTTCTAAAAAGTTCTACCAGATTTTGATTAAATTAACCTGAAAATTGGCTCTTAAAAGGGTCATTATGGTTAATAAGTTATAAAATTTATATGTATAATTAATTTTGATAAATAAAATTTGAAAATATTTTGTTTTTTCCCAATCGTAAATTTATTTAAATTTAAATTTAAAAATATTTAAATTATTTTCATAAATAAAAATTGAAAATAAATATTTCTCAAAAGACTTAAACTTCATAAACCAAACCACTCATTCTAAAATCAATTGATATATCATGTATTTCATTGTTAATATTTAGGATTTACAATAATAATTCCAAATATATATCAACAAAATTCCATAAACATACTAACATATATTTTAAGAATAAATATTTTAAAATTTTAAGAATAAATATTTTAAAATTTTGATAAGTTAATAATTTAAAGCATACCAACATACCAATAAATAAAAGGAAGTTCAAGTAAAGGGGAGTAGTCTCAAGAGCAGAGCTACAAAAGAGGAAATGTTGCATCCAAGGACACAAAAACACAACCTTGATAGGAAGAGCCTAGTTGTAGACAAACCAGAAGTAAACAATTACAAGGAGTAATTGTTTTAGTCACTACGAGAAATTATAGATAGTGGAAGAGTTGTATTCACTAAAAGAACTTGTAAATAGAAGAAGAGTTGCAGAAATTGAGAAAATTTGCATACAAAAGAATACAAGTTAGAAATAAGGAGAAACACAAGTTCAATGGGATCATCCATTTGTCATTGTTGTCAAAGGGAGAGAAGTTCGTAGCACAAGAAGAATTACAAATAAGGGGAGTTCTTCACTATTATTTAAAAATTGACCAAGGGTTGACATCAATGAAAAAGGGGGAGATTGTTGGAATATTGTGTCATTGATTTCAAAGACAAAACAGAGTATATATGTCCAGAATAAAGATTGAAAATTGAAGATTGTTGGAAATAATTTTTTTTTTAGATTTTTGATGTCTAGTTCAAACAAGTGGCATCACCAAGTACCCCAAGAACATATGTTTCTTCATAAGAGGTCATAAGTTCAAATCTAGAAAGAATAAAGTATGTACACTTCAATAGACTTTAGTAGTCAAACGGTTGTGGAGGGTCTTATTCCCCACAAACAATCAAGTCTCATGCATTTAGATTTGCTAACCTAAGTCACTTAGAAGTTCCACTGCTAGAATACATTGGGTTTATAGGTAGTAGAATATTTTGTGAGTATAGCCTAAAAGTTCTTTGTTTGAAATATTTTTGACATATTTTTGCAATAATTCTACTTCAAATCAAACTAGAAATTGTTGAAATTATAAATCTAAATTGTTAAGCCTATATAATCCAAAGCATTCCAATATTTTCAAAACATCAAATCTATTTATACATTCAAAAATACAATTTAAAAAATAAAAAATTATAATTTTATTATTATTTAAATAACACTATTCTAATAATGAAGGCTATAAATTTTTTTTTTTTTAAATCATAACTTAAATTTAAATTAATTCTTTCTTGTTTCTTTGATAAGTTATAAATTAATTCTTTCTTGTTTGTTTGATAAGTTATATATATATATATAATATGCATATTTTGTTTTTAATTTAAAAATAATTAAATATTATATATTCTTAAATCTCAATTAAATAATTAAATTTATGACGAACATTGTTTAGAAAGATGTAGTTAATAAGTTTTATCCATAGTAGATTTAATATACAGAAATCGAGTACCCAAAAAGTGTTAAAAGCTTTAAATCCATTTAGACACTAAAAATGCATTTTAAACCAATTAAATTCATCCTAACAAATATGGTATCTTCCAATAAAAGAAAGCAATTTGACAGGTTAAACTGTGTTGTTGAAGTATATAATTTAACAATTAGACTGCGTTGTTGAAGTATATCTTGATATTTATGAGTTGTTGAGGTATATCTTGATATTTATGAAGTGTTGAATGTGACTTAGTGCCGCAGATATTTATGAAAATTGATGTAGCCATAACATGGTCCATGTTAAATCACGTTTCTCCACTGTGGTTAGGAACAACCTTTGTGAAATGTGACTTATACAGTAGATCTTGAATGAGTTGTTGAAGTATTATTTAATATTTATGAAATCTTGAATCTTGAATGAGTTGTTGAAGTATTATTTAATATTTATGAAATCTTGAATCTTGAATGAGTTGTTGAAGTATTATTTAATATTTATGAAATCTTGAATGTGACTTAGTGCCGCAGATATTTATGAAAATTGATGTAGCCATAACATGGTCCATGTTAAATCACGTTTCTCCACTGTGGTTAGTAAGACTTATACCGTAGATGTTTATGGAAAATTATGTAATCATAACACGGTCCAGGCAAGTTCGATGAATTACAATGAGTTGTTTTGTTAAATCACGTTTCTTAGTACTGTTGTTTAGTAACTGATTTACCAAGCTAGATTCAAAGTAACTTACTTGCTCTGGTATGCATTTATCTCTTCATTTTTCCCATAGGTGTATGTGTAGATTGTGACTCATCACTACTGATCACATTTATTAGATTATATGATGCACAGTGGGTAGTTTAAAAAAATCACAGATTAATTTGGAAAATAATGAAAATTCAGGTAAAATTATAATAAAATTTTATAAATTAATTCAAAAAATAATAAAAATTATAATAAAATTATAATAAAATTTTACAGAATTTTTTTAAAATTTGAATTATAGTTGTCAAACTGTAAGATTTTAGGGGCTCTAGGAGTTTTTTATGGTGCTGAATCTCTTTCCACCATCAAATAAATGATTCAAACACTCCAGCAATCATATTTTTTGAATTTTATTTTACCAGATTCTGGCAAGAAAAACTACTGTTTAGGAAAATTTGTGTTGTAAATAGACAAGGCCAATGCACATTTTTAATTTCTTGACCTTTGTCTATTGGAGTACATGTCCTCTCAGAATTTGTGTGCATAATGATTTACACAAAAGTGTTTTGAGTTTCCACTGAATTGATAGTTTTAAATATAAAATATAAATATAAATACCTTTCTCTGAATCGATATGGGTGTTGTGTAAGGATGCCACAAATTCCCATGGACAGCAGATTTTTTGCCAAAATTTGATTTTAAAAAATTCAAAAAATCAGAGTGAAGCAGTGTTTGAATCAATTTTTTATGGCTGAAATTAATTCAGCGTTATCAAAAACCTTTGGGCCACTCAAAATCTTGAAGTTTAACAGCTATAATCCAGATTCTCAAAACAAATTACCAGATTTTATTATAATCTTACCAAAATTTCCATTGTTTTCCAGACTATTTTGTAAATTCTTTAAAATATGTTAAAAATATATTTAAATATAAATATAAAAAGCTGTCCCTAATTTATAAAAGCATATACACGTTCCGTCTATTGTCAAGTGAGCTTGACGAGCTTTACTATTAAATGGCCTTCACATGGTTGCAATGTCACAAGCATATTCCTTTTTCTTTTGGGAAAAGAAAAATTAAATAGGAAATGATCAACCTTTTTATTGAAAAGATAATATTTCATTTACAAGTCATTAAAAACCCTATTTAAAAAAAAAAACAAAATCTGTTGAAGAATATCAATTCATCCAAGATTTCTGCAGTGCGTAGCAATGTTTAAAGTCAAAATCACACATGACTTTACAATATAGAAATTTATCTATTAACACTCTGGAAATCCCATATATTAAAAAAGGGCAGACTAGCCATCAACCAAAAAATTTTGATTAATTTATGTCTGGTCTAAAATATGGAGTTGCCTTTAGTGTGATTTTTTGAAGTTTCAGGTGCTGGAATTTGGTGAAAATTTTTGAGGTAAAATCTTGGTTTTTGTTATTCAAACTGGTTTTTTGACTCTATATATGGATTCAGCAGCCTCAAAAACCTCTAGGGCACTTCGATTGTGCAAAGTTAGCAATCAAACTTCTCTTTTCAATAAATTCCTGCCAGAATTTAGAGAAATTACACCGTAAAAAGTCATCGTAAAAGCCTTCAAAAAATCTCACTAAAGACTACTCGCTAAAATATTGAATCAAGTCACATTTGTGTCTTGTCATCCAGCTAAACTGCCAGTGCTTTGATTTACTGTTCATTCTACAAATCAACATAATTCCTGCTTCTCTTGACACTCTGTCGAGAGAATTTAGAGTTGAAAGTACAGGACCCGGTTTAGCGTAATTCCTTCTATACTTTTTCAGGCATATAGGTTCTCACTATGCCGATGACAAGGAAGCAAACACCATAATACTTTCTTACACAATACTTTCTTACACATCTTGCAAAAAAAATACTTATAAGACACATGTGTAAACACTTTAAGACAGAGGTGTAAATGTGTGTAAGACATGCAAAAATTGTCATACAATAAAATTTGATAATTGAATTAAATACAGTTCATATGTGGACCTACGATTCTACCATTTTTCTGCCCCTATGGGCCCACGGGCTTACCTCTTTTTCCTCTTTGTGACAGCTCAATGACTAATTCTGTATGCTCTCTATGTCACTAATGCAAACAGGCCGATCTTAAATAAAATGGATGGTGAGGACCAACAAGTATCCCAAACAAGAAGATCTTGCCATAGGGAATCCTGAGGTATTTATTCTACAGGGAAAAGACATTTTTAGTAGTTCTATTTTGATGGAAAATTAGGCCTTACATGCCCATTTATGCATGTTATGCCTCTGGGTGTAAGTAATTTGGTTGAATCACTAACAAGGCCTCTCTCTATCTCCTAGGGTGAAAGCAGTATTCAAGTCAAGGCAATCACACAACGGGACCTAAGAGACAATTAAAGAATGATTAGGTTCCGATTCCAAAAGAAAACCACTGCATTCATCGTACTATCCGGAGAATCGAACCAGGGAAAATTTTAAGGATGGAAAATTATTTTGAAGTATAAAAAATTGGCGAATCTCACTAGTCCCTAGTATGCAAACTATAAAATGTGTATTGATGTATTTGTAAAATAATTCAAATTTATAATGATATTATATATACTGTATATATAATGTTGGCGAATTATGATGTAAAATAATTTTATATTTTGAAATTTGGGTGAATCATTTTTATAAAAAAATGGAAATTGGCAAATCTCTTTTTTGGAATTACCATGGAAAATTAGCCCACCTGCGAATATTAGCCCCTAAAACTTTCCATGAATCGAACACCTGATTTCCAATTCTTAGTAGAAATCCATCTGCGTTCCTCACCGACTCTCTCTGGATAAGAGGACTCTCGCTATAGGTAAGCTGATAGGAATCTATTTCTTATTCCAACTAACTTATGAAATCCGTTATACCTGGCGAACCAACCACCAAGACCTATGGCCCTAATTCTTACCCACTGCATGCTAGGAATAGACTTACCCTTAATTCCTTCACCTCAAAGTTAGATACCTGCTTGACTGAACCAAATGCAACAAAAAACAGCTAATTGATTAAGGGTCTCGACCACTGAGTGGAAAATCTGTCTAACCCAGGTTCGAACATCATTCTCTAAGCATGTGTAAGTAGATATAGGCTTTGGGGAGAACTAGTAAGGGCTTTGTGTTGTTTTGAAGCCCCAAGCCAACCTATGATGTGAAGCTGTAAAGGCAAGCCCCCAAGCCTGGCCATAAAAAAAATTGACGTCAGATGAACCAAGTCAACTAGAGGAAGCCGAGAGGTGCCAGAGGTCACGCACTTAGTGCTACCAAAACATTTGAATGCTCCTACCTGGGTAGGCTAGACACGATTGGGCTTATCAGTTTGAGCACCTTCGGGTTAGGGCCTTCACCCTCTCATTTTCACCAGGGACTTTCACCCTTTATTTCAGAGAAGAGATTTGGTCTCTCTTAGCATTCTTTCGCTAAGTATATCTGGTTCGAGCCCAGACCTCTCTCTATGAAACACTGCATTTAATAAATACCAATGACCACCTCGTTTCCTCAAACCCCAGCAGACAAAGCAGGCTCAGAACGCAGGTAGGGTTTGGGAAAACAACACGACACTTTGTTTAACTTTGTTTAACCTATAACGGAAACCCCTAATCCTTTGTTTGATGGCCCCTAAACAATCGATGAGAAGCAGAATCCTTCAAAGCGATGCAACAGGTTATAAAGGTTTTTCGATGAAATACGATGTTTACACTTCAGATTCGACCTTCCTAAAATACAAAAAATACATGTCAGATTCAACCTTCAGAAAATATACAAACCAGGATGCTTACATTTCAGATTCATGACGGCTGAAGCAAGATAGCTTCACATTCGCAGGATGAGAGCTTCACCTTCACATTTGTAGGATGAGACCTGCATGTGCTTCCATTCGCAGAATTCACCACATGCAACACTTGTATCAACACGTGCATACAACACCACCACCTGCAACACTTTCTAACAAATGTGGCAAATGTGGCAGTTGGGTCTCTCCATTCCATGGTAAAGAGAAAAATCAAAAGACCGGGTAGAGACATTAGGAAACTTTGGATAAAATCTTTTTTTTATATAAACACGCTTGCTAATAGAAAATTTGGATAAAAAGTTTGGATAAACAAGAAATGATTGCCAAAATTAACTTTGGAGATAAGCTGACATAAAAAGTTCGGATAAACAAGAAACGATTGCCAAAATTAACTTGTCGAAATCAACTTTGGAGATAAGCTGACAATAAGAGGTCCACTTTTCTCCATAAAAAACTTTAGAATAAAAAATCCAATGATGAAAATAAATATTCTAAAAGTTTGGATAAACAAGATTAGCTTGGGGAAAAATTCAGTCAATGCAGGAACTAATTAAATTTCAACGATCTACCGATCGCTATAGTCTATGCAGGGACTAATAACTAAGTTGAGAATTTGTAACATCAAAAGATGATCATTTGTATGTTTTAATAACAATTAACAATTTGAAGTCGTTGTTGTAAAATTAACGGGTTCTCAAATCATAACTAAGTTGAGAAATTGTAACATCATTAAAGGAGTGGAGGTCACAAATTCAAAAACGATTTGAAAATCTTTAATTTCAGCTATTAAATTTTATATACATTAAGAATACTTCAAATTATTAAATTTATACTATTCATAAAATTTTAATAAATCTATATTATCTATAAAAAAATTATTTATCAAAATACTTGATGGAGTGTCGATCTCTGAGATATGTTTAGCATGTGGGTAATGAAAGGTCGTATAATGCAAATGGGGAGGAGGATCGCACATCTGACCCTGTATTATGCAAGACATAAGGTAAAATGCTTTGTGCGGCACGTGAGATTTTATTCGCCCTCCACCGGAAGTCATGCTGGTAAGGTAAGGTGTTTAATGGCGCATGTTGGGGTTCATATAATTTATATTGGGCTTGTTGAATGGAGGTTGCTTTCCATTGGTCTCAGTTGCTGCAATTTGGCTAGGTTCTTCGTCTCTCAGGTATTCTTGGATTGGTGGCGATTTCGACATTGCCACTCCCTCCACTGTGTTTGGCCTTCAAAAGTTGCAGGTTCGTCTTTCAGCGCCCATTTCTTCATTCTCGTCTGTGGGTTGCGAGATTTATGCAAGGTAGGGTGGATGGTCTTGGGTTCCTTTCTAGTGGTGCTCTATAGATTGTCATCTAAGTGTTTTCTATGGTTGAGGTGGTTCCTAGGGCTTTTGCTCACGTTGAGTCTTCTAATCATTCTCCTCTCTTCGGTCTTATCCTTGCCCTTTGTGCCACTTGCTTGTTGGGGGACTCTCTCTTAGGTATCGGGGTGGAATTTGGTTGATAAAAGTGGTAGTGGGGTTCTGGCTTGGTCTATTTCATGTGTGGTCAGATGCTTGGTTGGTTGTTTGCTCAATTAGGTGATTATCATTAGTTCTTAGTGGTCTCTAAAGGGTTTGGTGGTGTTGGCTCTAGTTTTAATCTGACTCTAGTTAGACTCTCAGGTTTCTCGGTCCTAAGGTGTAGTCAGTTGACCCACGACTGCTTTTTGGTGTTTCCCCTGTCAGTGAAGAGGTAGAGGCGTTTTTCTGGCTGGTATGGAATTCAATTGTGGCCAAGGTCTTCTCCTTCCAAGTTTGTGGGTGGTGGCAGTGAGTTTCGCAGGGGTGGTCCCTACAAGTTAATTCAGGCTTGGCGTCAGGCCTTCACTGGCGATTTGTTTGGTGGAAGGGTGTGTGGTGTGCAATGGGTCTCGTCTTAGGGGTGTCCTCATGTGTTTTTATCATGCATCTAGTTCTGCAGAGTTCTCACTCGCTACCCCTGAAGAAGGGCGTCTTAGGCAACCAGGGTGGCTCGGGCATATAATTGGAGGTGGCGAGGGGGGTAGAACCATTACAACCTTCAAGGGAGAAGGGTGTGACATATGTGGTGTGGTTTGGGTTTCCTCTGGAGCTCGAAGTGGCAAGGGGTGTGCGAGCTCCAAGCGAGGTGGTTTTTATAATTTATTTATGTATGAAAATGTTGTTTTTTTTTTTTAACTGAGAATAACCATCCTCGTTGCTGCACACCTCAACCCTCATTCCTCTCAACTCCATATTTCTAACTCTTGCAACACTGCCGAATTCTTGGATTGGAAATCACAAAACAACTTTCAAACCGATGGATTCGTTCTCTAGACATCAATTCCCTCAAATCCAGAGAGTTTGAACATAATAATATACAAACACGAATTGCACGTTTTATACACCTTTCCAATTGCTTCTGTTCACCATATAAAATTGAGAGTTTAAATCAAAGGAAAAGCAGAGAAAAGCACAGCCGGGTTTAAATATCCATATTCTCTCATAATGAGAGGCTCAAAAAATATCCTGCCAATTATAATGGTGAATCTGATAAAAGAAAAGCAGAGAATCACGTTACCTGAAAGATATCGGTGCTTTACTTATGGAAGAGGATCGCAGTCACTTTTGGAATTTAAAAAATAATTTTAATAACATATCTCACATATTTAATCACTTAATTATTTTTTTAATTTAAAAAATAAAAATATAATTCTAACCATACCTGATATATTTAAATAATTACAAATATTTTACCATCAAATTCCAACACATCACCGTGACTTCTAGATACCGTTTCTTTTCTTTATCACGATATTTTGTTAATACCATTTTAAAATAATAATTCTCACAAAAAAGTTCGCCCACATGATTTCTCCAATTTTCTCGAGAGCCCGGAATACGCGCAAAAGTTCTGTGAAGTCGCTTTCCGAAGGTATCATGTTACTTTTATTAAAATAGATTTTCAATTAATATTTCTTTTTTTATAATTATTTAAGCAAAGTTTAAGTGGGAGATAGCATTATTGTTAATCCAAAAAACAGCAAAATAGTTTTTCTTTTCCGCATGCAGTCGCTTTTTTATCCATTATTCTGCATTAAATTTTTTAAGATTTTTTTTTTTTAATTATTTAGACAGAAGCTTATGTTGATCAAGTTGATAGAAATTCTTTACTAGCTTTTTTTTTTTAAGGTTTTCTTCCATGAATAAAATAACTAACCCAACATTTCTTTATCCTCCCATGTTCATCCACATAAGAGATGGGAGATCAATCATTCCAAGGTTGTTACAAAAATGTGAGTTGCTAATTTGGTTTTTTCTTATGACTATTGGTGATTTTTTCTCTCTGCATTTTGCAATTTCATTAGCTAAGTTGTAAATTTTCTATTGACTAATGTTCTGTCACTCCCTATTAACTAAGTTTTTTACTTACTGGATGGCCTCTTTTCCTGAAGTTTTTTAATTACTGGATGGCCTCTTTTCCCTCTCTATTCGGCTTTCATTAGCTAAGTTGTAATTTTTTTGTTTGGTTGTCTAATGTTCTCTCACTCCCCACGGGATACTCTCTCTCAAGGTTGTAATTTACTAACTCGATGGCTCTTTTCATTCTCTTCTCTCTCTATAGGTTATACACTCTCTAACGAATATAATTTATTTGCGATCAAGTGTATTGTCTCTCCCCATAGGTTGTATGCCATTCTCCTAGGCTATACATTGAACTTTGCTATTGGCTAAAAAGTTTCTCTCTCCTACGTCTCATACGCCCTTCCCATAGGTCATATCTCTTTCTCCTACATGTTGACAATCCTTCCCATATGTAAAATATTCCAATTGTGTATTAGCTCAATGTTTTGGTCTGTGTAATAATTCATCATTATGTTAGCTAAGGTGAGTCTTAATCCAATGTTGTTTACTTCAAAATAGTCATAAAAACAAGACATGTGACACAAGAGCACCTTATTCATGCTTTGGAGTTAAAATCAAAATTGTGTTTAAAATGGAGTATGAGTATTTCATGTTTAAAATGAAAGCAAGTATTTTAAAGTATCTGCAAAGTATATCACTCATATGGCAAGTGAAGCATAGCGTGGTTTAGAGAGTCTTGTATGCGTACAATTGCATATTAATTGTGTTTCCAATCGTTTGAATGGAATTATAAAAGTTGAAATTAAATTTCTTGAGGTCGATTTCTTAATAATAGAGTGTTTTTTTCTAGATTTAAGTTGAACAAGGACACAATTGAATTTTCTTTGTAGTTAGTTACTTGGCTTGGTGCCTTTTGCAATACACACCGCTTGAAACCATTCTAAACAAAAAGCAAAGAGCATGTAGTTAGGTTTGTTGAGACATTAATGAATTTAAGCACTCTATCAACATATGTGTCGACAAAATAAAATTAGGCCACAAGCCAACCATCTATAGATCATAATATTAGCATTCAAATTCTAGTATGCGTGGTGAGAATTATATGGTAAGTCTTTGTACTATAAAAGGAAGAGAAAATTAGAAAATTATGGTGAATATGAGAAAGAAAATTACATGAGTTTAGAAGGCTTTATTGAGGGAGCAATATCATACCACATGTGTTTATATTGAGAAAAAAGTGACATAATATATTGAGCATATTTATATTGGTAGGTATAAAAAATAGAGCTAAATGAAAAAATATAAAGGATTTAAAAAATGTTAATGAAAAATTGGATACCTACAATATCTAGTGAAAGTAGATTTTTTTAAAATTAGGAAGGTGTATTGGAGTGGTATTGGTAGGGAGTTAGGAGTTAAATAATGTGATTTTTAAAAGTATTTTCCAATATGTATTCAAATTAAAAGTATTTTTTAGTATGTCATGAACACTCATGATATGTCATAGGTTCATTGAGTGAAGCCCCTCTGATCAAGTTGGATTCCAAAGCATCATTTCCATGTTGACATCAATGGTAACCTCATTATTAACAAAGAAGGGTACTTTTCCATGTAGAGGAAAAAGTAGACATCAAGACATGTGTTGAGGAGGTTGATAACATCAAATTGAAACAATGGATATAGTATATGGAGGTGTACTTCGGTATACACAAACTCAAAAATATTGGATCACGCTTACCTGATTGAAGCTTAAAGTCCATGATGGCAGATTGATGTAATGGGAAAAGCACTAGAAAAAGATCCACCAATTGATTTTCAAAGACATGGTTAAATGTTGATTCTACTCAATCAAACACAAGACACATCAATACAATATAAAGAACAAGAACTGCTTTAAGTAGAGACAAGGAAAATCAATACAAGATTTTCATCACATAGTTCATGAAGACGTCAAAAATACAAGTAGAATTAAAAATCAAGGACACCTCCATAAACAAAAACATAATAACAATATAAAATTCAAAAACAAAACAAAACAAAAAAATGTTGAAATGAAAAAAAAATTGCGATAATGATAAAAACATCATCATCCATCAATTACGAGAGCTGTGATTGAAATAAACACTCTTAGGAGGACTATTAGAACATAAACACTCTTAGGACTATTGGAAATTGCACATGAAAATATCACTAAACATTTCTAGAAAAAGGAGAGAGAATTAATATAATAAATACCAAGAAAAAGGTGGACACCACCTAACTCTTGAAAGGTCAGATTACTCGTACTATTTAATTGCTATCACAAGGATAAAAAAAATGTCCAAACATCAAAATCCACATGAAACACAATCAAGTAGTTTGTGTTTTTTTAACCCTAATTCAAACTCCAACGTGAACTCTAAATCGTTCGTTGGTCGAGAAAGAGAAAAAGCACAACCGACTTTAAATATCCATATTCATATTCTCTTATAATAAGAGGCTCCCATTATAATTGTGAGTTCTGATAAAAGAAAAGCAAAAAATCACATTACCTCAAACATATCCATATTGTCTAAAAATAAGAGACAAGTAAAGGGTAAAGTTTTGCATCAATGCTTTAATTATGAAGTGGGTTGCAATCACTTTTTCGAATTTAAAAATAAATAAATAAATAACTGAAAACTAATTTTTATAACCTATCTCGCATATTTATTTTTTTTAATTATAAAATATTTTTAAAATATATCTAATATATTTAATTAATTATATATGAATCAGTATCATGATATTTAATTAATCAAAAATATTTTAGTATCAAATTTTAACATAACATATTACGGTGAAGAGATTGGGTTTGGATGGTTAAAAATTATTTGAATATTTGAATTTTATTTTTATTATGAAAATATATTTAGCGTTATCAAAAACTTCATACATTCAAAAAAATATGACAGAATTTTGTTTTTTTAATGAAAATAGATTCAATAATATCAAAAACTTAAGACACTCAAAATCTTGAAACGTAAAAAATTTCCAACTAATTTTCTAAAATCTTAAACGGGTGACATTATTTTTTTGTTATAATATATCTTGTCACTTGCTAATACAATTTTAAAATAATAATTCTTAAAAAAGTTTGCCAATAGAAATTTTGGCCTCCCTAAAGTCTGCAAGTTTTTCCATACTGTTGACTCTGTCCAAATGCGTTGTTAATCGCTTCCAATAGCTTTCTTAATGCGTTATATATTTTTATTAAAATAAAAATTAAATAAATAAATATGGAGAAAACTTACATTAATTTAAATTTTTTTTACGTTTAGGATTTTGATAGATGATAATTTGGTGCTTTGTTAAAGCATTTTTCCCTACACTGATCTAGATAATATATTCGATATGATGAAAATATAGTCGCACCAAACTTTTAAAAAATAAACTCAAGAGTTACATTATTTTTATTAAAATAGATACTAAATTAATATTTTTCTATCAATTAATTATTTAAATTTTCTCCATTCCATTGACTACGTGTTCTGCCCTTAATTAATTATTTAAGTTTTCTCCATCCCATTGACTACGTGCAAATCTGCCCGTAATTAATTATTTAAGTTTTCTCCATTCCATTGACTACGTGCAAATCTGTTGAGCCGTGAAGTTGCTTTCGTGTTCTGCCCTTAATTAATTATTTAACTTTTCTCCATTCCCTTGACTACGTGCAAATCTGCCCGTAATTAAATATTTAAGTTTTCTCCATTCCATTCACTACTTGCAAATCTGTCGTGCCGTGAAGTTGCTTTCTTATTGTATTATAATATTTTTATTAAAATAAATACAATACTAATAATGGGTTTTTGAGTAGAGCTTAAGGTAAAGGCAACACTAGTTTTCAATAAAAAACGGATAAAATAGTTTTTTTTTTTTTTTTTTTTTTTTTAAAAGAGAGTTTAAGTTGAGAAAGTGTTAATGTGAAATTAAAGAAAAAATATGTTTAATATTTCCTTTACAAGTAGTTCTCATTGTAAATCTCTGTAAAATTTGAAATTAAAACTTAACACACACTAAACTAATAAATTTTAAAATTAATTTGTTTATCAAATTATGGCTCTTTATTCATTATTTTTTATTTTATTTTTCTATTTTTATTTAATCTGATCTATGTTTACATAAAAACTATATAATTATAATTATAATTATATATATGTGATATGGACTAAATGGATTTTCAGTTACTTAAAACACATTTTTGAATGTATAAATAAATTCAACATCCTGAAAAATTTTTTGAGGCACTAGAATTCTATAAATTAAACAATTTAAGTTCAAGTTTCTAAAAATCTCTACCAGATTTTGATTAAATTAAACCGAAAATTTGCTCTAAAAAGGTCATTCTAGTTAATAAGTTATTAAGTTTATATATATAATTAATTTTGAAAAAAAAAAAAAATTTGAAAATATTTTATTTTTTCCCAAACATAAATTTATTTAAATTTAAATTTAAAAATATTTAAATTATTTTCATGAATAAAAATTGAAAATAAATATTTCTAAAAAACTTAAACTTCATAAACTAAACCACTCATTCTAAAATCAGTTGATATATCATATATTTCATTTTTAATATTTATGATTTACAATAATAATTCCAAATATATATCAACAAAAATTCCATAAACATACTAAAATATATTTTAAGAATAAATATTTTAAAATTTTAAGAATAAATATTTTAAAATTTTGATAAGTTAATATTTTAAAACATACCAACATACCAATAAATAAAAGGAAGTTCAAGTAAAGGGGAGTAGTCCCAAGAGTAGAGCTATAAAAGAGGAAATGTTGCATCCAAGGACAAAGAAATACAACCTTGATAGGGGGAGCCTAGTTGTAGACAAACTAGAAGTAAAGAATTACAAGGAGTAATTGTTTTAGTCACTAAGAGAAATTATAGATAGTGGAAGAGTTGTACTCACTAAGAGAAGTTATAAATAGAAGAAGAGTTGCAGAAACTGAGAAAATTTGCATACAAAAGAATACAGTGTCCACATACATGACCCCGATCGTGGAAGGGAATTGAACCTGTGATGAGTGCTATAACAGCCTGCCTCATCACTGTTTAACCAAAACCCCACAGACGGAATATTGTGTCATTGATTTCAAAGACAAAACAGAGTATATATGTCCAAAATAAAGATTGAAAATTGAAGATTGTTGGAAATAATTTTTTTTTAGATTTTTGACGTCTAGTTCAAACAAGTCGCATCACCAAGTAGCCCAAGAACATGTGTTTCTTCATAAGAGGTCTTAAGTTCAAATCTAGAAGGAATAAAGTATGTACACCTCAATAGACTTTAGTAGTCAAATGGTTGTGCAGGGTCTTATTCCCCACAAACAATCAAGTCTCATGCATTTATATTTGCTAACCTAAGTCACTTGGAATTTCCACTGCTAGAGTGCATTGGGTTTATAGGTAGTAGAATATTTTGTGAGTATAGCCTAGAAATTCTTTGTTTGAAATATTTTTGACGTATTTTTTCAATAATTCTACTTGAAATCAAACTAGAAATTATTGAAATTATAAATTTAAGTTGTTAAGCCTATATAATCCAAAGTATTCCAATATTTTCAAAACATCAAATTCATTTATACATTTAAAAATACAATTTAAAAAATAAAAAAATTATAATTTTATTATTATTTAAATAACACTATTCTAATAATGAATACTATAAAAATTAAACAAAAACTCATAACTTAAATTTAAACTAATTCTTTCTTGTTTCATAAGTTAAATAATTATATATAAAAAAAATATGGGTATTGTGTTTTTAACTTAAAAATAATTAAATATTATATATTCTTAAATCTCAATTAAATAATTAAATTTATGACGAACATCGTTTAGAAAGATGTAATTTACAAGTTCTATCCCTAGTAGATTTAATATACAGAAATCGAGCACCCAAAAATGTTAAAAACTCTAAATCCATTTAGACACTAAAAATGCATTTTAAACCAATTAAATTCATCCTAACAAATATGGTATCTTCCAATAAAAAAAGCAATTTGACAGTTAAACTGCGTTGTTGAAATATATAATTTAACAATTAGACTGCGTTGTTGAAGTATATCTTGATATTTATGAGTTGTTGAAGTATATCTTGATATTTATGAAGTGTTGAATGGGACTTAGTGCCGCAGATATTTATGAAAATTGATGTAGCCATAACATGGTTCCATGTTAAATCACGTTTCTCCACTGTGGTTAGTAACAACCTTTGTGAAATGTGACTTATCTCTTCATTTTTCCCATAGGCCCCATAGGTGTATGTGTAGATTGTGACTCATCACTACTGGTCACATTAGATTATATGATGTACAGTGGGTAGTTTAAGAAAATCACAGATTAATTTGGAAAATAATGAAAATTTAGGTAAAATTATAATAAAATTTTATAAATTAATTCAGAAATAATGAAAATTTAGGTTAAATTATAATAAAATTTTATAAAAAAATTTTAAAATTTGAGTTATAGCTGTTAAACTTCAAGATTTTGGGGGTTCTAGAAGTTTTTGATGGTGCTGAACATATTTCCACCATCAAATAAACGATTCAAACACTTCAACAATCATATTTTTTTATTTTTATTTTACCAGATTTTGGCAAGAAAAACTACCATTCAGACAAATTTGTGCTGTAAGTAGGCAACGCCAATGCACATTGTTAATTTCTTGACCTTTGTGTATTGGAGTACATGTCCTTTCAGAATTCATGGGCATAATGATTTACATAAAAGTGTTTTGAGTTTCCACTGAATTGATAGTTTTAACTATAAGTACCTTTCTCTGAATTGATATGGGCGTTATCTAAGGATGCCACAAATTTCCATGGACAGCAGACTTTTTTGCCAAAATTTTATTAAAAAAATTAAAAAATCAGAGTGCAGCAGTGTTTGAATCATCTTTTTATGGTTGAAATTGATTCAGCATCATCAAGAACTCTTAGGCCACCCAAAATCTTAAAGTTTAACAACCATAATCCAGATTCTCAAAAAAATTTATCAAATTTTATTATAATCTTACCAAAATTTTCATACTATTTTGTAAATTCTTTAAAATATATTTAACTATAAATATAGAAACCTTTCCCTAACCTATAAAAGCATATACACGTTCCGTTTATTTTTAAGTATACACGTTCCGTTTATTGTCAAGTGAGCTTGACAAGCTTTACTATTAAATGGGATTGACAAGCTTGAAATGTGAAAAGTATATTCCTTTCTCTTTTGGGAAAGAAAAATTAAATAAGAAATGATCAACCTTTTTATTGAAAAGATAATATTTCATTTACAAGACATTAAAAACCCTATTTAAGTGAGCTTGACAAGCTTTACTATTAAATGGGATTGACAAGCTTGAAATGTGAAAAGTATATTCCTTTCTCTTTTGGGAAAGAAAAATTAAATAAGAAATGATCAACCTTTTTATTGAAAAGATAATATTTCATTTACAAGACATTAAAAACCCTATTTAAAAAAAAAAAAAATCTGTTGAAGAAAATCAATTCATCCAAGATTTCAAGTCAAAATCACTCGTGACTTTACAATATAGAAATTTATCTATTCGCTGTGGAAATCCTATATATAAAAAAAGGGGGGCACACTGATCTAGCCATCAACCAAAAAACTGAGATTAATTTGTCTGGTCTAAAAAATTGAATCAAGTCCCATTTGTGTCTTGTCGTCCAGCTAAACTGCCAGTGCTTTGATTTACTGTTCATTCTACCAATCAACATAATTCCAGCTTCTCTTGACACTCTGTCCAGAGAATTTAGGTGAGGTTTATTTTTTCTGCCATAAGCTCATAAATGCGTCCAGGCCCACCGCAGGATGATAATCTCAGGGCGGGCATTTCCTGCCCAGACACATTTATGGGCCTATGTCAGAGAAAATAACGCTCGCCGAGAATTTAGAGTTGAAAGTACAGGGCCCAGTCTAGCATTTTTGGGGCAGCCAATATATTTATGGTCTTTTTGTATTTTGGACAGTAGAAAGAAGAAGATAAGATCCACAAGTTTAAATAGGAAAGTAGTACTGTAAATATGGAAAAAGTTCTGAATATAGCAAAATGTACTTCCTGGTTTTAATGTAAAATTCAGAAGTGTTTTTTCCTCTGGTCTAACGTTTTTCAACCAGACACTGTCCTGTTAACAATCGGACAATGGTATTCAACTTCTTCCCATTACCAAAAGCTCTTCTGCCACGAGAAGCTGCCTTGGACTGAACAGCCCCTCTCCCTTTCTTTCCGTCGCCTTCTCCGCCTGTTTCTTCCAAGTTGTCCATAGCAAAATTCCGGAT
This sequence comes from Pinus albicaulis, assembly GCA_034641835.2. NCBI lineage: Eukaryota > Viridiplantae > Streptophyta > Pinopsida > Pinales > Pinaceae > Pinus > Pinus albicaulis. The sequence continues at coordinate 579,816,280 of CM076578.1, read as the reverse complement.
TACTTGCTCTATCACTGCTCTATTTTCCTGCACAGAGTTTAATATTCATTACTTCACCAAAGTACAATAGAAGCCCTAATTTAATATAGTTATTCAAATAGCTTTTAACAGCAGATCACAAAAAGCTTCCATGAATTATTGTACCCAGAAAACCCGAGTGTTATGGAAATCAGTGTTATCTGTTAAGAGTAGAACCTGAGGCGCCAAGACCCAGTTTCCTCGGATCCAATCTTGAGCTGGGCGTAAGTCTGAATGGGGGTATGCCTTGAGAGTGCGAGTGTCAGGAAAGTAGACCGCCCAAAGCTCCTCTTCAGCGCCTGTAAGCAGTTTGACGATGAAGCCGCGCCACCTGCAGTCTGTGTCATAAGCTTCCACTGCGTCCCCAGCTGAGCAATGGAGAGGCAACTGAATGTGGGGTGGAATTGGTCTCACTTCACTGTGCAGCCAGACCTCCTCCTCCAATGGTTTTCCATCATTCCTCACAAATTTATCATATCGTATCTTGCAACGCCAGCCATTTGTGGTAAAAGCAATGATAACTCCCTCGAACCAGGCCCCGCCATAGCCATCCTCACTACTGCACACCTCAACCCTCATTCCTTCCCTCAACTCCATATTCCTGACTCCTGCAACAATGCCGAATTGTTGGAACCGAAATTAACAAAAATACCTTTAAACAGATGGATTCTGTCTCTGATCACCACACCACGAGATCAATTCCCTTCGAATCTGGAGGGTTTCAGAAAACAATAAAATACAATTATGGTTCGCCGTTCTCTCAAAATTTAACCAGAATTGCCTTCTGCGCTCGCCATATATAATCGTGGGTTTTTATAAAAGAAAATACACCCACCTAAAAATATCCGGCTAAATATCACTGTGGGTTACACAAAAGCACAGTATGTATGTTCTTCCAAAAACTAGAGACCAACCCAAAAGGGAATTCATGCATCAATGCTTTATTTATGAAAGTGCGAGACTCTAGAGGTTTGGATTTCAGAACCTTTTAATTTAAAAATTAATAATTTTTAACGGTCTAGTTAAGTATAAAAATCAAATCTAGAAAGTTTACTAGTAGATAAAATCGATTTTTTTTATTATTTGTAAATTTTATTAAAAAAAATCAAATCAGTAATTCTAAAGGATAAAATTGTTTTTTCTTATTATTGGTCAATTTTGCTATAAATTTAGTAGAGATTTTTAAAAATTATAAATTTAAATGGCTTAATTTTCAAAATTCAAATTACATTAAAAAAAAAAATGTAATATGTTAAATTTAACAGTGCATTTTAAATAACAACAATAAATTACAGTATCACTGAAATTTGCATTTATTGAGCAAATTTGTATAAAAGTTAAAAATTATGTTCAAAATATAAAAATAATATCAACTATAATAAAAACAAAACTGAGTATGTTGTAAAGTAATTAGAAGTAAAAAGAAATGTGTGAGTAAGATGTATAAATCTTATAATTTGGTTATTGATAAAATATTTTAATATTTGGTTATGTGTGAGTTAAGAGGATTGGAAGTGTGGCAGATGTTAGAGAATTGAGAGCGGATGTGAATAAGAGGGGTAGTCTAAAAAAAAGTGTTTTTCATCTTCCACCTTTTTAGTATCGCAAATATGTTACAGATTCTATCGTTCCAGGAAGTCTTGGAAAGAAAGCATTTTTCATCTTCTACCTTCTTAATATCCTAAATATGACAGATTCTATAGTTCCAGGGAATCTTAGGAATAGACCATCCTCAACTCTCACTTCTAAGCTCATGAGAATTAGTTTTTATTTTAGAGATGATCAATTTTTTTCTTAATGCACAACTTACTTAAAATAAATCTACCCTCGTTCTAATTTAAAAAAAAAACCAATTTCATCTCTAATTAAACCAAACCAATTTAATAATATAATAAAATATATTATAAATTTATTTTTTTCAATATCAAAAATATCTACCAAATCTTTTCCAATTAAAAAAAATAATAATAAAAAAATAAAAAAAAATTATTAAAAGTTTCCCGTTAATGTTTAACATTGAGGGGAGCACGAATAACCGTAACTCCATGCGGTGAATTCGAGTTTTTAAAATATTTTATTATTTTGGTAAAACAAATTCTAAATCAATAGTTGTCACGAACTGAAATCTTCGTCCGTGATGTCTACAATTTTGACAATGACTACTTGTCGTGTTTCTTGTCGAAGTTATACATTTAGTAAAAAAAAATTTGAAGGTCCTTAAATAAATAAGGAATATATTTTTTCCATATATATAATTTTTATACAAAATATGAAAATGAAAAACTAAAAACTTTATTTTTCAATGATATATATTTCAAAGAAAAAAATACATTTTTTATTAAAAATATTGTTTATATATATATTATGAGTCAATATATATCTGTCTTTTTAAAAGAACTAAACTTTTATGTTTTCCATAGAAATATAACACTTATGCTATTCGGTAGTGATATGCTTGTATATTTATTTCCATAGAAATATAACACTTATGCTATTCGGTAGTGATATGCTTGTATATTTAAAAATATGATTACATAATCTAGAGTCATATCTATGAAATAGATAAAGAGTGGTCTATTTCTAACAAAGACATTTAATTATATTTAAATAATGATTTTATATAATTGGAATATTTTTCACGCTATGAACAATGTCATTGCAAAAAGAAGTGAAAGAAATCACTGTATGAGGAATGTTGCAACCTTATTTGGATAAAGCATATGTGACAATATTATGTTTTCTGTAGATATGTACAAAAGTTAGAATTTGAAAAACATCAATTAACATATTAATATGTTTCATTCAATTTATAAGCAAAGGCTACACACATTTTGTTTTTCTCATCATCTAAATGACTACTTTAGAGTCTCAATAAATATTTATATGTTACACGTTATTTTGTCACCATGAAAAATTGACCGTCAAACTGGATCTTTTACTATCCATGAATGTGTCATTTTGTCACCATGAAAAATTGACCGTCAAACTGGATCTTTTACTATCCATCAATGTGTTCCAAAGTATTCCGTTGCAAGTCTAAAACTGAAACATCTTAAAGAAAATGACAATTCTGGATAACAAAGTCCAAAAACCTACTTTTGGTCACCTAGGCATTTTCCTAGCCACTTTTTGGGCATACACAATTCTTACCATTAAAGCCTGCACATAAGTGCACTCTGTCTTCCACTATAAACTGTGCACATGACTCAACAAAAAGTAAAATCTAGAAAATTTGTTGGGCAAATATATCCAACTGAAAGCTTGGGCAATATATGGAGCTAATTCCCATTCTTCACCGTTCTCTCGAATTATAACCAAAATTGCCTTATATGCCTAGATAATGTGTATTTCAGCCTAACCCCTCTAATCATAGAGCTAATTCCCATTCTTCACCATTCTCTCGAATTATAACCAAAATTGCCTTATACGCTAATTCCCATTCCTCACTGCTATCTAGAAATATAGCCCAAATCATGTTATCCAAAACTAGAGACCAACCCAAAAGGAAATTCATGCATCAATGCTTTATTTATGAAAGTGGTTTTATCTAGAGGCTTGAATTTAAAAATTAAGAATTTTTAATTGTATATTTAAGTATAAAATAGCTTGTTTAATTTATAGACAATTGTTTTTTATTTGAGTTTTTAAAAAAATTATAAGTTTAGATTGTTTAATTTTCAAATTCAAACTAGTGAAAAAAAAATGAAATGTCAAATCCATTCATACATATAAAATAATAATTAATTACAATTTTACTCAAAATTATATTCCCCAATTCAAACTTATATTATTAAATTATTAAACTAAATTATTTTAATAATAAAATAAACTATATTATAATTTTTTTTCTCAATCTCATAAATATCTACTAAAAGTTTTCCAATATAAACAAATAAATAAATAAGTAAAATAATAATAATAATAAATAGTTCTTACAATAAGTTTGCCCCACATAATGTTTAACATCAAATTTGAACAAGAATAACCCTAATTTGAACAAGAATAACCCACGGCACCGTGCAAATGTGCGTGAGGTCGTTTTTTAATATATTTTAATTTTTATTATTTTGGTAAAACAATTTCTAAATCAATAGTTGTCACTAACGGAAATCTTCGTCCGTGATGTCTACAATTTTGACCACGATTTCTGCTCTGGTTTCGTGTCCATGTAAGTTATACATTTAGTTAATTTTTTCAAGGTTATTAAAATTTATTTATAAAAATAAATATCAAGGAATATATAAATTATTAGTTCTTTTTAAATGCTTTAACAAAATATGTTTATATGTGATTATTACTTGAAGTTTTTGGATATAAATTGTGAATCATAAAAGCTAAATTTTAAAAACTTTATTTTTTCTAAAATAAAATTATACAAATAATAATATCATTTTCATAAGTTGTATTTTGTTTATGTATATTTGAAAGAGAAAAAAAAAAATTCTATTAAAAAAATTTGTTTACATTTATATTATGAGCCAATATATATTTCACTTTTTTTTAAATTGCTAAATTTTTATGTTTTCCACTTAAATATGACACCCTATGTGTTTGTATATCCAAAAATATGATTACATAATCTTGATTATGATCTATCATAGAAAATAGATAATACTTTGTCTTCTAGAATTTCTAGTATTAGCTTATTCATACAAAAATACAATTTCCAAAAAAAGACAGATAATCATCTTTACACAACAATTCTATATAATTGGAATATTTCCTTCTCTATGAAGAGTGCCATTGCAAAAAGCTCTGAAAGAGATCACTCGATGAAGAATGTTGCAACCTTGTTTAGATAAGGCATCTACGACAATAATATGCTCCTTGTAGATATGTTCAAAAGTCAAAACCTAAAAAGCATCAATCAACATATTAATACATTTCATCCAATTTAGAAGAAAGGGTGGTGCAAATTTTGTTTTCCTCATCTCCAAGATGACTACTTTAGAGTCTCTATAAACATCTATGTGGTCAATGGAGAACCATCTAGCACAATAAAAAACCCCCCATAGTGTGATGGTATCTGCCTTATTATTAGATCCCAACCCACCATTCCAACATAAATGGTAATGTGTACTTGGTTCAATGACTATGTAAACCCCACATCCACATGATTTATAATCTGCAACCCCATTAAAGAAACCTACATGATATTTCTACATTTAGTATGCCTCGAATTTCCCTTCTCCACAATCAAAGCAATTTCGTTGAAATAGGCCACAATCTTCATACATGATTTTTTTATGCCTGTAGTAGATCCCTAAAAAATCACTTTGTTTCAACACCTCCAAATGCCCCAAATTATGTAAAAAGGGAGGATACGAAAGACCTTATAAAATTATGGTTCCAAACAACAACAAATTGTAAAATGTTTAGAACTGTACCACACTAGATTGAAGATGCAAATGGACATTCCAGGAATAGGTGAATGACACTTTACTGCTCCTCATTACACATGGCACATCTCATAGGTGCAATGTATCCTCTCTTGCATAAATTTTCCCAAGTAAGAATTATGTTATGCCAAGTCAACCACCCAAAAACTTTAAGCTTGAGGGGGAGGTTCCACTTCCATATTTTCCAAATCCAACAACGCTTCCTAATGACCTGATGTGCAGGAGAGATATAACCATAAGACTCCTTACCGAGATCTCTCTATCTATTTATAAACCATCTCATCATAAACCATATTTGCACTCTGTTAGAGTAATACCCACTAGTGACAAATTTCAAATGTACTTTTCCCTTTTCTCGAACAAGTCGCTAGATAATCTCAAATCACTAGCTTGTATCTAGGGCAAAGACATTGTGTAAGGATATTGTGATATATAAATCTAATTCAAGTAATAGATGCCTTTATTGTGTAAATACCTGATAAGTGCAACTAGCAGAGTGTGATCCCCTATGAAACATTTCATTGAATCCAAGACAATCCCCACCTTTGAGCCATAACCAATCACCCATCTCATGTTCCCTATTAGCAAATGTTGTGTTTTCATCAAGTTGTTCCATATACATGAAGTTGAGTTAGGGACCCACACCCCTGTTTTTATCCACTCTATGATAGTGTAACCACCCCTCCCACATTTGACGAATTTCACCAGCCTGTCAAAGTAAAAATGAGAGGAAGATCTACTATGACATGACCCGACCTCCTAGATCCATTTAAGGGAGTGGGATCGACTACTGGCGATAGAATAACAACTCACAACATCCCACAGGGGCTACAAGACAAAAACCTGAGCAACCACCCCATGTGGCCAAACCCTGAGTTGGACCGCACTTTCTCTGCCCTCAGCCCTCAACTGCACCCATAACAAGGCCTCCATGTAGTTGGAAGCCTCCAACAGCATGCTCAACAGTGCATCCATGTAGTTGCAATCGAATTTTTCCAATTATGAGCATGTGATCCCGAGATCTGAGCCTAAATTCCAGGTCAGCCTCTAGACCACTTCCTATAACTCCATGTAACTTCTCAAAATCAATAATGACATGAAAAAAATGCTAATCATACAAAATTGAAGGCAGAACTTGACCGAGAATTCCTATAACATGAGAGACATTTCATTAAACATATGGAAACATGTAAGCCATAGGTCATGAATGCATATATGATCATAAAAGTCTAAGATTCATCTGAGAATCACCGAGAAGGTCCTATTCCCTCTCCACATAGATCAAATAACACTTATTATCCCATACATTCATCAACCGATCAATAAACACTTTTATCGATGAAATAGGTAACCTGACCTCAAAACGGGAACTCTAGTCCAAAAAGACTCAAAAAACATGAAAAAACACCCCAAAAACAAAAAAAGTGTATTCCAGAACGCACTTGGTTTTTTTTTAAGGTCAAATTTCAACATTTTATAAAATTATGCTAAAAACAAAATTGTTTTTTGAAAAAAGGATTGAAAAAACACCCTCAAAACAAAACCAGTTGATGCTGGAATAACCAAAAAAAAAAATTGTCATATTTTTGACATTTTTAAAAATAGAAATAATATTTTTTAATTTTTAAAATTCAAACATTAAAAAAAACCTAAAATTTAAGAAAAAAAATAAATTAAAAAAATAAAAACATTTTAAAGCTTAAAATTTAAAAATATATAGGAATAAAAAAATAAAAATAAAAATAAAAATAAAATTTTTAATTCAAACATTTAAAAAACCTAAAATTTAAGAAAAAAAAAATTAAAGATTAAAATTTCAAAATATATAGAAATAATATATATATATATATATATATATATATATATATATATATTAAAAAATGAAAGAAATAAATAAATAAATAAATAGATTATAAAAAATAAAATATAGAAATTAAATTTAAAAAAGAAAAAGAAAATGTTTATTAAATTAAAATAAAAAATAAAAAATTAAATTTAAAGAGATATATTAAATTTTAATAAATTTAAAACTTTAAAAAAAAAAAATCATTATTGAAATTAAAAGTAAAAAAATGAAAAATTATTTAAAATAAAAAATGAAAAATAAAATACAATAAAAATATTAAATTTAAAAATATATATATTAAAAAAACAAATAGATTTTAAAAAATAAATTAAATTTAAATTATAAAAAATAAAATATATATATATATATATATATATATATATCTTAAATTAAAAATATATATATTAGATTTTATTGAAATAATAATAATAATAATAATAATAATAATGATGTTAATATTAAAATAACAAATTAAGTTAAAATATATATATATATATATATATATATATATATATATATATATTAAATTTTAATAAATAAATGAATAAACAAATAAATTTTGAAAAAAACAAAAAAAAAAAACATTGTTAAAATAAAAAGTAAAAAAACTTTAAAAATCAATTAAAAATGAAAAATTGAAAAAAATGAATTAAATAAAAAAATAAAATAAAAAACAAATTTATTTGAAAATATTAAGTTTAATTAAAAGAAAAATCTAATTTTCAATACACAATTTTAATTGAAATAAAAGAATACAAAAATTTTATGTAATTAAAAAAATAATAATAATAAATTTAAAAATTTAAAAAAAATATATTAAATTCAAATAAACTAAAAAAAAAAAATACAAAATTTATTAAATTTTAAAAAATTAAATAAAAAAACTAAACATAAAATTTAACAATAAAAAAAAAAAAAAAAATATATATATATATATATATATATATATATATATATATATATATATATATGAAAAAAAAATTAGAGGGAAAAAAAAAAAAAAAAATTAACAAAATTTAGAGAGAGAAAAAAAGGGGTTAAATTTCAAATATAAAAATTAAAATTAAAAAAAAAAAATTAATTTTAAGTTTTTTGAATTAAAAAAAGAAAAAGAAAAAAGATCATGGTGGCGGCGCCAATCGGCCTCCCACCCAGGTGACGGCGGAGGGAGGCGACTCCCGGAATCGGCATCCCGCCACAGGAGGCCGATTCCCGAAATCAACCTCCCGCCGCGGGAGGGCGATTCCCGGAATCGACCTCTCGCGGCGGGAGGCCGATTGGCGGTGCCACCACGATAAAAAATTTCTTTATTTATTTTTTTTTAATAATTTTTTTTTTTAAATAATTATTATTATTTTTAATTTAATTCGTAATTTATTTATTTATTTAATATATATTTTTAAATTTAATTTAATTTTTTTTTATTTTTTTTAATTTTTTTTTAATTCAAATTTTTTATTTTAAATTTAATTTGTTTTAATTTTTTTGCCTTTTTTAAATTTTGTTTTTAAATTTAATATTTTAGATTAATTATTTTTTAAAATTTAAAATTTATTTATTAAATTTTATTTATTTATTTATTTATTTTAATCTTTTAGTTTATTTAGTTTTTCATTTTTAAAATTTATAAATTGTTTCATTTTAAAAAAAAATAGTAAATTTTCTTTTTTTGTATTTTTGTATTTTTTTTTATCTAAATTTTAATTATTTTTTAAATTTTCTATTTTAAATTTTTTTTTTTTAAATTATATGGTTTTTTTTTAATAACTTAGAAAAAAATGTTTAAATGTTTGTTTGTTTGTTTGTTTGTTTGTTTGTTTTTTTTGGGTTAATTTTTGTTTTTTTTTTCTTTAAATTATGTGTTTTTTTTTTTCAAATTTTATCATTTCTTTTGATATAATTTTCGAATATTTTTGTTTTGTTTTGTTTTGTTTTATTTTATTTTTTATTTTTTATTTTTTTACGAGTTAATTTTGTTTTTTTTTTTTAACATTTTTATTGGTTTTTTTTATTGTTTTTATATATATATATTTTTATCTAAGTTTTGTGTTTTATTACCAACATGAAAATCACCACTCTAAAAAATAAGGTTGATGCTGCATGAATACATTTCAATATTAGCATGAAAATCACCGCTCTAAAAAAAAAATGTTGATGTTGCATCAATACCTTTCAAAATTAGCATGAAAATCACTAACATTTTAAAACAAATATTCATACTTCATAAATAAAAATATTAGAGTGTCGAAAATGTGCACAAAAAAAAGGGGTGATTCTGCGTCACCACTTTTCAAAATCAGGTGCTTTTTATGCTACCAAAAAAAAGTAGGTAACAGTGCGGTTACCTATTTCATCGGTAACAGTGTTAATAGTTAAACAATTCAAGACAAGAGAAATAGAAGACACACAACATATAACCAACATATAAACCATGGAAAATCAGCCATAATATCACCACCACATTTCCAATAAATATACACTAATCACAATATAAGAATAGCTCTTATTAACATAGGAAATACCAACCAAGTTAGGGACTTCCACTTACCACTTGACCATATATTGGGAAAAATCATATCTCTCTTTTAGCCAATCACCCACACACCATATTCCAAGTGTGAACGTGGGATCTAATGGAATAAAAAAAACACAACCAAACCAAGGCTTCCAGAGGCCAAACCACCTCAAACCTCAACCAATGATTCCATCTCATGGTCGGACATCACTAACACCAACCAAATCGGTCTCTACCCAAGTTTTCCAAGGCTCCGGGAACTAGTAACACAACCCACTTCCTTCCAAGGCAAAGCATTTGTCCAACCTAGCTCCAAGACTAGTAACTCAATCCACAAAAGGCTCCAAATCATTTTTCCAACCTAGGCTCAGGACTAGTAACTCAAGCCAAGTTTCTCCAGGGCGTCTAGAGCATTTGTTCCAACCCACAACCATAAGGAATTACAAGAACCAATTAGAAAAATAATAAGTGGAAAACCCACAACACCATGGCTATCCAGGAAATAACAAGGCTAGGCAAAGACCACTTCCAATCCAGGAAATCCTCCATGTCAATGAAAATCATAACCAGATAATCACATGCATATCCCATGCATGTATAAATCAACAAGGAAATCATACATGCAACATGTTACCTGCAAAGAAATCCAACTATATTTGTTGATCCATCTATTTCCTTGCACTTTCCTGCTTTCCTTTACCTTCTTTCTCCAAATCCAATCTATGAAAAAGTGCTCCAAGAAAACTAAGTGTGCAAGAGTATGAGAGAATGAGAGAATAGAGAGAGAGCTACAAGCTAAAACTAACAAAAGGTTGTGAACTAATCCTCATAAGTATTTTTATCATTGAGGCCTCGATTTTCTTCAATTTCCTTAATTTTCCTTTAATTTCCTCCTCATGAAATTTTGTGACCTTTCATCTCCTTTTTCTCCTATTTTCCATTATTTTCATAAATAAATGCCAATAAATTTCACTTTTCCTTTTCCAATTTCCATATCCATTAATTAGTCACCAATGATACCCCATCACTATGTTTCACCCAACATTCAACTTGGAATACATGTCCCATGACCTTGGTTTTATTATTTATTTACATAGGAAATCAACCAGGGGCTATTACAAACCCCTCCCCCTTGGGGGAACACCATCCTTAGTGTTTAATGACAATTATAAACCAACAAAACACATGTTTCCCATGGAGATTTATAAAACATCTCAATACAACATTTACATCATATCATACTGCTGAAGACATAACCAACATATCATGAACACCATACTACTTATTGGAGCTTTATAACACAACTGGATGCGATATTTACATACATATGCATATATAGACATAACCAAAAAACAACATCAAAGCATATATTAGAGTACATCCACTCAACTAGCGAATAAAGAAGGATACATGACCTGCATTTGATTAGCCATCTCCCATGTAGCTTCATCGGCCCCAAAGTGCTTCCACTGCACTTTAACTTGCTCGATTTTGGAGCATGAGCATTTTTCGTTGCAAAATGCATTGAGGTTCCAAGTAGAATTATCCTTTTGGTTCGACCTGAAATACAGAAAAATAAATCACATGATCAACATCTTTCACATACTTCTTAAGCAATGAAACAAGGAAAACATCATGGAATTTCATTGTCAGAGGCAGTGCAAGTCATTAGGCCACTGGTCCAATCCTCTCAAGGATATCGAAAGGCTTGCAATATCGAGGTGCCAACTTAGCACATGATCTAATCCTAAAGGATCTCTTCTTGGGATTGATGCGCAATTACACATGTTCCCCAACCTGAAACTTCTTAAACACCCTGTGTTAATCACCATAACTCTTCTACATGTCTTGTGTAGCCTTTAGATTATTCTTGATTACCTGCATTTCCTGTTCCATCTCTGTCAACGTATCCAACCCAATCAATACCTTATTCACTAGATCACTCCAACTAATGGCAGTATTAAAACTTCGCCCATAAAGTGCCTCAAATAGACTCATCCTTAGTGACTCTTGACACCCAATGTTGTAATCAAACTCAACCAGTGGAAGATACTCTTCCCATTTCCATTGTTAATGAATAACATATATTCTCAACATGTCCTCAAGAATCCTATTGACCCTCTCTGTCTGTTAATTTCTCTATGGATGATAAGTTGTATTGAAGGCCAAATTTGTCCCAAAACCTGCAAATAACTCTTTCCAAAAACTGGAAGTGAATTTGACATCTATGTATGACACAATCTTCTTAGGAATACCATGTAACCTGACTATCTCCATGATGAATAGCTGGGCTACCTCACTAGATGAATTTGTGAACTTCACTGGAATGAAGTGAGCTACCTTGGTCAACCTGTCAACCACAACCATGATAGAGTCATGTTGTCTAGATGTCCTCAAAAAATATGTAATGAAGTCCAAGGAAATGACCTCCAATTTCCATTTTGAAATCATAATCGGCTGCAATAAACCACTTGGATGTCTATACTCTACTCTTACTTGTTGACAATCCAAGTATCTCGCAACAAAATGTGCCACCTCTTTCTTCAAATTTGGCCAATGTTAAAACTTCTTAACCATTGGCAATGTATTCTAATATCTTGGGTGACCTGAATATTACGTAATATGAAATTATTCTTGAAAAATGCAACAAAAAATTCTCAATTTAATTTAATTTAATTTAATTCTTCAATTACGAGAGTTGTGATTGAAATAGACACTCTTAGAAGGACTATTGGAAAATAAACACTCTTAGAAAAACTATTGGAAATTGCACATAAAAATATCACTAAACATTTCTAGAAAAAAAAAGAAAATTAATATAATAAATATCAAGAAAAAGGTAGAGAACACCTTACTCTCGAAAGGCCAGATTAGTTGTACTATTTAATTGCAATCACAAGGATAAAAAAAAAATGTCCAAATTGTTTTCCATCAAAATCCACATGAAACACAATCAGGTAGATTGTTTTTTTAACCCTAATTCAAACTCCAATGTGAACTCCGAGAAAGAGAAAAAACACAATCGACTTTAAATATCCATATTTATGCTGAAGGTGTTTTCTTTGTTGGCTTGGGGTGAGCAAACACTGTTCACCCCAGCCAATAGAAAGTATTTGTTATCGTTCTTCCAGCAAATTAAAATCTGATAAATTTTGGCTCTCTATATGCTTAAGCTGTGGTTTGACTTAACGCAATGCTCGACGCTCACTGATAATCGACCACACAGCCACCGATTTTTCGCGCCTGCACGTCTTGCGCATTCACATCCATATGATCTGCGTGATCAAGAAGCGGGAGCATGACGAATCCAAGTTGGTGTCATTCCCATCAGGATTACAAAGGCCATCTCATAGCAGATCAGCCGCGCCTCCCCCTCTGCATTCGGTTGAATTGTTCAAGGGCTTCTTCAACATAACTATTTTGAGAATATCCTACAATGAGAGCATTCCACGAAACTGTATTCAGCTTAGGAAGTTCAACGAAAGCCCTCTATGAATCGTCTGTTCTGCTGCATTTTCCATACATGTCAAGAAGCACACTTACCGCGTGAACATCGCCTTCGTATCCTGTTTTTATGATGTGGGTATGAATTTGTTCACCTTTTTGTAGAACTACTAAACTCGCAAACGCTCACAGGGCGCTACCAAAGGTGAATTCATTTGGTCTCATGTTTGCCTACTACATTTGCTCAAGAAGCTTTAGGGCATGACAGTATATTTAATTGTGATTCCAAATTTGGGAATATCGACCACAGAATGGGTTGATTCCACCCAGGATGGACTTGGGTGCTCTGAAATATAAGTCGATTGAGTTACATTCCTATGGGGAGTCGTTATGCCGAATTTAGCTCATGGAGGAATTAGATGCTCTGGTGTATATACACAGTGGAACGGAAATGAGGGTTTGAAGTCGCGCATTGGGTTATGACTCGAACCCTATAGTTTCCCATTCTAAGTTGTGTGCATTGAGTAATTGTCAGTCTTGTATGGAGAACGAGGACACGGTCGATACAAATCTCTGTTGATTGAGTGTGTTAGATTTTGCAAAGAAACCTCTGTTGCTTGAGTGATATCGAGTTGAGGTCACGTTGATGTGTGAGGGTATTAGAGTTGAACGCAAGGTCAAGGCGGAGGCGAAGTTAACAAAGGGAAGAGGCGAATTTGTAAGAGATTCAGAGAAAGGGAACCGTGATTAAATGACGGAGTGGAACCCTGACCATTTAGGAAGGCGGGTTTTAAGACTAGAAACCGACAGTATCATGTAAATTGAAGGCGATAAATAAGCTATGGGAAAAAACGCGATATATGTTTCCGGTTGACACGTGGCGAAGAATGGTAATGTGAAACTGCTCCCATCGCGTTCTTTTTAGAAGTTAACATTCAGGGCCTGAGACAACGTGATATGCGTTGTATCCGTCGGATCGTTGAATATTGGTGTGATGACATTCCAGCCATTAGATGTGAACGGGAGATTAAGCGTTGGGGCCAGTCCATCGCGTGAGTTTGAAGAGATACACTCCGGACAGTTTGATTATGCGACCACCGTCGGATTGTTGAAGGGTAGCGCCATAGATTTGCAGCCATGCGATGGGGCGATAGTTAATGCAAAGGTGTGTTAATTGAACTGTGGACCCGAATCCAATTTATGTTAACATTTGACACAAAGCTTAGTTGCGTATATAATGGGCCAGACGTATTGAGGTGACGGCTTGCATAACGGGCGAGGCCTAATCAACAGCGGTTTATGGTTGTTATGGTCGAGATTTGTTATGTTAAAACTAGATTCTTAATCCAGGAAATAGTTAACATAACAAGCGGGCGAAGGCGTATGTGATACAAGGGAAGCTTTGTCGTATATAGGTATAAGCATAGGGGTCTATGTTATAAAATGAAATTATGATAAAATCCATTAGATTTCCATAAGGTAAGAGCCCAAGTATTTGGTTGGTGTTTAATAAAAATCAAGTGATTTTCGATATCTATGAAATGTGGGTCTTGGTACAAAGGCATGTTTTTACATGAATGGTTGTGGGACCCAAGCAGGTTGGGGACTATCGGTTGGATGCGCATGGATGTATTATAATGTGTGTGGTTTTAAACCAAGGCCGAATATTAAATCATGCATTGACATATATTATGGTTGCCAACCTTGCGTAAGGAAGTGTATGCGAGCGTATTATAATAAGGAGCGAAAGATTATAGGAAAATAGATGAGGTTTATAGTCTTAAGGTTAAGACTTAGACATTATCAAAAAGGTGTGAAGTGAGGTTCATTTCCGGAGTGTAATATTTAAAAAGGGGTCTCAACCATTTGTTAAAGTGGTTTAAAGTGGAAATAAAGACACGGGCGCATTATTTGAAAATAGCCAAGGGCCATATTAATTAAAATTACTTACAAGTTCTGACCAGGTCTTCTTTAATATGTTTTAAAGAATAAAATAAATGTTTTCTATTTATATATTTTATAGAATAATAATTATTCATTTGTTTTTATTAATATCGAATAAATTAAATGTTAAAAATAATTAAATAATATTTAAAGTTTGAATTTATATATTTATTTTATTTTTAATAATTAAATGCTATGATAAAAAAAAAAAAAAAAAATTAAAAAAAAAAAATGAATAAAAAAAAATTGAATAAAGAAATAAAACAAATAAATAGAAATAAAATAAAATAAATATAAAATTAAAAATAAAAATAAAATAGATAAAAAAAAATTAATTAAAAAATAAAAATAAAATAAATAAATAAATAGAAATTAAAAAAAATAAAGATTAAATAAATAAACAAATAAATAAATTAAATTAAATTAATTAGAATTTAATAATATTAAATTAAAAATTATTATTTTTATTAAAATAAATATAAATATTTAAAATTCAAATTATAAACTTTGATAATTTGCTTTACTCTTTTTAAAATAAAATAAAATGATTTTTATTATTTGAGTCAAACTAGTTGTTATTTTACAAACGGTTAGTAGGAGCTATACTTTCTATTTAAAGAGGTTATTTGATCAAATTTTCCATCTTGTCCTGATGATGAACCACACTGGCTGGTTCGCATCGACCTAATCTATTTTGATGTGATTTTCACAGAAAGATTTTAGTCACAATTTAAAATCCAATATTCCATATCGTCACAAACCTTTTATTTTCATAAAATTACTTCCCTTACATATCTACTGCCTTCCGACGTTCTTTTGCACCTCTTGGTGCAATCGCTAATCATATTCTCTTATAATAAGAGTCTCCCATTATAATTGTGAGTTCTGATAAAAGAAAAACAAAAAATCACATTACGTCAAACATATCCATATTGTCTAAAAATAAGAGACTAGTAAAAATTAAATTAAACAAACACAACGAAGCACAGCAGAGAAACGTGAGACAAAGCTCACTAAAATCATTGAATTCAATTGCACGGTTACATCACACTTATATAGCAAATTTCACTCACCTAATCTTCTTGATGAAGAGGAAACAAACCTAAATACATGGAACCAATTTCTAAATAAACACTCTCGTTCAACAACTCAAAACTAAATCTATTTCTGCATGATCTAGATTATTCTCACATCCTCCCTTAATGGAGAAATGGATTTTCTACAATACCTAATTGACTTCTAAAAACTTCAAATTTGATTTTACCAAGAGGCTTAGTAAATATATCAGCCATATTATCCTTGGTATTACAAAATATTGATTCAATTTCATTTGACTCAATTTTCTCACGTACAAATTGGTATTGCAACTCAACGTGTTTTTTTCTAGCATGGTAAATTGGATTATGTGCTAATTTGATAGCACTTTGATTATCAAAATTGATGCATGTTGAACCACTTTGTGCCTCTTCAAGATCTGCAAGAATTCTCCGCAACCAAATAGCTTCACAGGTGGCATTGGTCAAAGCTTTGTACTCAGATTCTGTTGATGATAAAGAAACAGTTGGCTGTTTCTTACTACTCCAAGACACAACCCCTGATCCTATGTGAAATGCATAGCCAGAGGTAGATCGCCTGTCATCTGGATTTCCTGCCCAATCTGAATCAGAAAAACTTGTCAGCACAACATCAGATTCATTAGTATACATAATACCTAAATTCAATGTTCCCTTTAAGTATCGGAGAACTTTCTTTGCAGCAATCCAGTGATTTCCTGAAGGCTTAGCCATGAATTGACTAAGGATACTGACTGAGTATGCAATGTCTGGTCTGGTAGTGGTGAGATAGTTCAGACTTCCCACCAACTGACGATATAATGTTCCATCTGCCTCTTTAGTTCCATCTTCTCTGTACAACTTTGCATTATGTTCTAAGGGAGTTGACATAGCTTTGCAATCACTCATATTGAACTTTTTAAGAATTTCCTTTGTATATTTGCTTTGAGTGATCAATGTTTTACCAGGCTCTCTCCATACCTCAATTCCTAAACAGTAATGCAATTCACCCAAATCTTTCATTTCAAATTCCTGCGACAACTGAACTTTAATTTCTTTAATTAACTTGTGAGCACTGCCTGTGATAATGAGATCATCCACGTACAAAGATATTAAAGCAACATTTCCTTTTTCATCTTTCTTAACATACAAGTTAGGATCATTTTTGCTTTTCACAAATCCATTCTGAAGAAAGAAGGTATCAATCTTTACATACCATGATCTCGGCGCCTGTTTCAAACCATATAAGGTTTTTCTTAACCTGCAGACTAGATGCTCCTGTCCTTGTTTGACAAACCCTTCAGGTTGAACCAAATAAACTTCTTCCTTTAAATCACCATTTAGAAAAGCAGATTTGACATCCAATTGATGTATATTCCAATTATGTTTTGTAGCTAAGGCAATCAGTAATCTAATTGTATTCAATTTAGCTACTGGTGCAAAAGTATCTTCATAATCACTTCCCTCCTATTGAGCATATCCTTTTGCAACTAATCTTGCCTTAAATTTATCAATGCTACCATCTGCTTTAAATTTCGATTTATACAACCATTTGCTTCCAATTGGAACTTTGTTCTCAGGAAGTTCCACTAATTCCCATGTTTGATTTTTCATAAGAGAGGCATATTCCTCATTCATAGCATTTCTCCATTGTTCATGTTGTTTAGCTTGTTCATAATCAACTGGTTCTACAACATTCATGATATTAGACATCAAGGCATAATCTCTATACCTTGCAGGAAGCTGGGTTTGTCGGGTTGATCTTCTTGGTGCTACAATACCTGTTGGAGTTCCATCCATGATTCTTCGGCTTTGAGGTGAATCTCCCTCTCGTGATGACTCACTGCTGCTGGATGTGCTCATACTGCTCTCATCCTGATCTTGAACCTGTACCTGTACCTGTTCCTGTTCCTGCTTAATCAAAGTATCAAGTTTGACATGAGCATCATTAGATATATGCCATGCATCATTCTTTGTATCACATTTATCATCCTGCTCATGAAACACCACATCTCGACTCGCAAACAGTTTATGTTAACTTGGATCAAACAATTTATAAGCTTTCTGATCCGCACAATACCCAATAAAAACACACTTGATTGACTTGGCATCAAGCTTTCTTCTGTTAGCCTTAGGAATATGTGCAAAGGCAGTACATCCAAAGACTCTTAAATGACTCACATCAGGTTTATAACCATGAAGAACCTCAAAAGGAGTTTGAAAAACTAATTTCTTAGTGGGACATCAATTCTTCAAATAAACAGCAGTATTAATGGCTTCTGCCCAGAAACCATTAGAGATGTTCTTACCTTGAAGCATACTATGAGCAGATTCCACCAAGGTTCTATTCCATCGCTCAGCAACACCATTTTGCTGAGGGGTATGTGGTACTGTGAACTGTTGTTGAATCCCATTAGATTTACAATAGCTATTAAATGCATTTGACTTATATTCACCCCCTTGATCAGATCTGAGTATTTTAATGTACTTACCTATTTGTTTTTCAATCATAGTTCGGAACTCTTTAAAATACTCAAATATATCACTTTTCCTTCGAATGAAATAGACCCAGGTATACCTAGATCTATCATCAATAAAAATAACAAAGTATGAAGCACCACCAAGAGACTTAGTTTGCATAGGTCCACACACATCAGTGTGAATTAATTCAAGTATATCATACTGTCGTTTCTCGGTATTAACAGGAAACTCTTCTCTATGCTGCTTGCCAAGTGCACAGGCTTCACATGGTAAATGTTCACACTTCATAACAGGAAGACCTTCAACCATTGATTTTCTTTGCAACAACGATAAATCATTGTAATTTAGGTGCCCATACCTGTGATGCCATAGCTCTGTTGTTGATGTCTCTTTGGATGTCAATGCAACATGGCGCTTCACTGTCACATCCAATTTATATAATCCTCCAACCCTGGTACCTGTAGAAACAACCCTGTAGTGGTCCTAAACATCTTTCACAATACACCCCAATTTACCAAATTCCACTTTTAAATGATTATCAGTGATAGTGGAAACAGATATCAAATTCTTTTTGAGAGCAGGTACATACATCACATCATGAATCTGTCTCATTTGTCCATTAGGTAAGTACACATTTATTATGTCATAGCCTTGGACTTTAAGTGACCTGTCATCTCCTAGGTAAATGTGTGTGCCATCAGATTTCTCATAATATTTATCATACCATTCTTTATTACAAGTCATATGTGCTGACGCACCAGAATCTATGAACCAAGCATTCTCATCATCAGTTTCAGCAGACAATGCAGCATCAGAAAGAAACAACTTAAGATTTTTAAATCCATCAGTAACTGAGGTGTCTCTGTTTATGAAATTTCCATTATGCCTTCTATGTCTTTGATTTGATTCAATGTTCCTCTTAACATAAGAATCAGGAGGTGTCATACCTTTCTTCTTTGCTTGAAAACGGCCTCTGTTCCTGTCCCATGGTCTCCCTCGGAATGGTCTTTTACCTCTTGCAGTCAAAGCCAAATCAGAACCATTTGACTCTAGTTCAAAATTTTTCATTCGCTCTTCTTCTTGAAGAAGAATTCCAGCCAATTCTTCAAATGTAGGAGGTGTTGGTCTAGCTGAGAGTGCTGAAATAAAGACTTTATAGTCTTGGACTAACCCCTTCAACGCAACAGTTACCAAATCGGTACTAGACACTTTTTCACCAATATCACCAAGCTTATCACTCAAGTCTTTAATTCGGGAAACAAAGTTGCTTATGCTTTCATTGGCTTCCATTTTGATAGATAGCAGCTTTGTTTTTAAAAATAAAATACGGTTTGCATTAGTAGTTTCATACAAACCTTTGAGAGTGTCCCATGTCGCCTTTGAAGTTTCACAGTCCCGAATGTGAGGAATAATATTGTCCTTCACCGACATGCGTAGTAGCACCTTTGCTTTCATTTCTCGCTTATCCCAGTCTGGACTTGCAGCAGGAGGTGTAGGCTTGGGCTCGTCACCTTTGATAATCGTCCAGAGATTGTATGCCTCCAGAACTGTTATGAGCTTAAATTTCCAATTTACATAATTTTCACCATCAAGTTTGGTAGATTCATTTAAATATGAATCTGCAAGGGGATTAGCCATTTCAACAACAATGATCCAATTTAATGTGTTGGAAATTAATTTACTGTAGTGATCTTGCACCGAATTGGAGCTATACGCTTCCTTAACGAGCTTCAAACAGAATGTTCACAAGTCGATTTTGGCAAACACTTAAAACTTAAAAATAAAATTGGCACTAGCGCAGATAAAAGGATTAATGAATGCTTTAACAGTGTGACAAGCTGGTTAAATAAATCCGCACCCAACAAACGTAAATGAGACAACCTTCACATACTTCACACGCTGGCAAACTGTACGCTGAATGCAAACTCACAAATAGCAAAAAAAATGTGAAAGCACTGGCAGCAAAGCAGAATTCTGGTACCCGTAGACCGTTTTCGTGCCCAAACCAACGTGGGCAAAAGAGCAGAGATCAATTGCTCGAGCAGTAAACCACGCCTGGCATGCTCAGCAAGGGAATTAAAGTGCGAATTGCAAAATTGAAGTGCGAATTCAAGAGACCATACATGCACAATACAGCCAAGGGGAATCGTGAAACATGAAAAGCTCTGTGGCGTACACAATTCGTGACCAGATGAAGCTTCGTGGCATACGCAATTCGTGACCAGCGTACGCAATTCCAGACCAGACTCTGTTGTTGAATCGAATACGAATTATTCCAAGCTCAAAATAATCTCAGCGACCACTGGCCTTCAGGCAGCACCGACTAGAGATCTTCCGTCCGCCCATGACGAGGAGAGAGCAGCACTTTTGCTGCGTTGAAGTGGTGGGGATGCTCTCGGTCCGGCCTTACGATGGGTTTCGAAAGCGGATGAGCCAAAGCTCACCCCAATACCCAAACAAGCTCCGATACCAAATTAAATTAAACAAACACAACAAAGCACAGCAGAGAAACATGATACAAAGCTCACTGAAATCATTGAATTCAATTGCACGATTACATCACACTTATATAGCAAATTGCACTCACCTAATCTTCCTGATGAAGAGGAAACAAACCTAAATACATGGAACCAATTTCTAAATAAACACTCTCGTTCAACAACTCAAAACTAAATCTATTTCTGCATGATCTAGATTATTCTCACAGTAAAGGGTAAAGTTTTACATCAATGCCTTACTTATGAAGTGGGTTGCAATCATGTTTTCGAATTGAAAAAATAAAAGATAAATGAGTGAAAACTAATTTTTATAACCTATCTCGCATTTTTATTTATTTAATTACAAAATATTTTTAAAATATATTCTTAAAAACATGTGTAATATATTTAATTAACTATATATATGAATGAGTATCATGTTATTTAATTGATCAAAAATATTTTAGTGTCAAATTCTAACCCATATTACAGTGAAGTTAAATTGGGTTTGGATGATTAAAAATTGTCTGAATATTTGAATTTTGTTTTTATAATGAAAATAAATTCAACAATATCAAAAATTTATGACACATCTAAAATCTTGAAACTTCATAAATTTCCAAAAATTTCCAACTAATTTTAACAAAATCATGTCAAAATTTTCATAATTTTAAGAACAAATTTTAAACGGTTACATTGTTTCTTTATATATATATATATATATATATATATATATATATATATATATATATCATGTCGCTTGCTAATACAATTTTAAAATAAAAATTCTCAAAAAAGATTTGCCAATAGAAATTTTGGCCCCTCTAAAATCTGCAAGTTTCTCCATACCGTTGACTCTGTTTCCAATAATTCGCTTAATGCTTTATATATTTTTATTAAAATAAACTATATTTACATATATATATATATATATATATATATATATATATATATATATATATATATATATATATATATATATATATAATTTAAATTTTTTCTATGTTTAAGGTTTTGATAGATAATGATTTGGTGTTTTGTTAAAGCATTTTTTGATGTGAAATTACAGATTCAATTCCCTACATTAATCGAGATGATATATTACATATGATGAAAATATAGTCCCACCAAACTTTAAACAAAATGAACTCTAGAATTAAGTTATTTTTATTAAAATAAATACTAAATTAATATTTTTTCAATTAATTAATTATTTAAGTTTTCTCCATTCCATTGACTACGTGCAAATCTGTCGTGCCGTAAAGTTGCTTTCTTAACGTATTATAATATTCTTATTGTACCTGCCCCAGGCACGATACTATGCATCAAGTTTCTTGTGATGTTGACATTAATTTGGCTATTTGCAAAAATTTTTGATAATTTTCCATAGTTAAACATTGAAATTTTTTATTGTTTATTTTATTTAAATTATTTAAATTTATTTTTCTGAGTTCTTATTGGTCCATACTTTCAACATCTTATTGCAAAATGCTTTGAAATTTGTGCCATTCATGGGGACAGTGGAGGGGTAAAAGTGGTTGTTTCGGGAGTGTGGACAGATATGGAGAGGACCAAAGCAGTTGTTTCAGGAGTGTGGACAGATACGGCGAGGACACTCTGTCTTCACAGCAATTTAATTCCCCTTAACCCCTCGTATTAACTACGTATTCACATGATAAATTTAATTAACAAAATAATATAAATTCCTTTATTTGTGAGCCCAATGCCAGGGTGGCAAACTTGTCTTGGCATTTAATGCCAACGCCGGCGGAGCCCGTGATGTGATGACCTGTACTTCATGCCTCGGCGAAATATCCGGAAAGGAGGAGGCTACCACTCTTGGCATTAAATATTAAATATCTACATACATCAATTTCATTTCATGGATTTTAATCGCTAAAGAAAATAAATGTTTTTATTATTATTGGATTTATACTGTACTTTTTATTTTAATATCACCCAAAAACAATGATATTTACGCCTAAGGCATTCTTTTACCCGATCGGACGGTTGCGATTAAATCGCACTGTCGCTATCGCTAAGTTCAATGGCTTGCTCCATTGCTCTTCCTCCAAGCCAATGCGATGGATCCCCACGGACCCGATGGCCAATTAAACTCGTCTTTATAACTTTCGAACCCGTATTCCTTCATCGCATACTTACTTCGCCGATTGCGATTGCGATGGATCCCCACGGACCCGATGGCCAATTAAACTCATCTTTATAACTTTCGGACCCGTATTCCTTCATCGCATACTTACTTCGCCGATTGTGATTGCGATCGTATCGCAACAACACCATCGCTACTTCGCATTACTTTGGTTCTGGTTCAAACTTTGCCACTTCGCCACTCTATTGCTTCCGTTCGCCTTCTAACTCTGCATCTTCATTTGAAATGGTTTTCTAAACCATGCTCCAACGTATCTCGCATCTCGGCATCATTCTCCACTATACATTCGCATTCTCTGTATTTTTTAATAGTGCTACTTCATTCCATATCAAATTCGAAATCCTGCACGTTGAGCGTGGGGCATGAATGCGGAGATTATTTGCAGCATCTCAAGGCATCGTTAACGATGTCAAGACATGCAGGCCAACCGCCATTAACAGTTTTGATATTTCTTTGAGACATTCAAACTATTGAACAGGTTTTGAAGTCAGGAACCTTTGTTTTTATACACAAACTGACCTTTTATGTAGTAAATCAGGAGTTCTGGTGCCATGGGCGTGTAGATAGACGATACCGATTTTGAGAATGGTTCGTCAATACTTTCTCCATTTTTCCATTGCCGAACTGCAAATGCTTTAGAATTAAAGAAAAATAATATTTACTCTGCCATGTCAGTTTTGATGCGATGCTGAGTCAAAGCGATAATTTATATATGTATATTTTTGTGAACACTTGCACCGAGAATGAACGCTCAAAATAAGGAATTATATTCCACCTCTTGTTGATC
Organism: Pinus albicaulis; assembly: GCA_034641835.2. Taxonomy (NCBI): domain Eukaryota; kingdom Viridiplantae; phylum Streptophyta; class Pinopsida; order Pinales; family Pinaceae; genus Pinus; species Pinus albicaulis. Next base: position 579,792,147 of record CM076578.1, on the reverse strand, counting down.
CTTAAACACATATATAAAATTTACTTTCGTTCTAATTCTTGAAGTGTAAACACATTGATGATAAATCTATTTTATAAGATTTTAATATATAATATTATCACATAGATTATTCTAAATTCTAAATCCTGCCACAGTTAGTGAGTCAGCTCTGGGTTTCATTGGCGGATCATTCAGAGAACTACATCTTCCAGTGGGATCGGTGCAAACCATACATGGTGAGTTCAACTCCTAGACATTTACAATTATGGCCTTCAAAAATCTTCGTTGGTTTTGTGACAAATGTCTTATGATTGGCTTTTCCATTTTTATCAATTTTTTCTCATTTTCTATGACGCAACCTAAGGGCTGCGTGCTACATTTACTACTCTCTGATGCATATACAAATGCATTCACTCATCTATGATCTCCCTATGGGAAAAAAATTAAATAATAAACATATGCGTGGAAGCTATCTTCTACAATTCCGATGGTTATAAAACCCATACAATCAACCCAAATTTCTTTACTTCATTATGCGGAAGCTTTTTGTTTCTTCAATGGTTAAAACCATATGATACAACTCGTTTATTAATTATTCGAAGCACCCATTCGAATTCTATTAAACTCAACTCAAATTGTCGCATGCACCCTTTCTGTATCACAAACATTTATATTAAATTGAACTTCAGTCGTAGCATAACTTACTTGTTTACCCTCCAAGTAACCCGATGATGTGAGCACCGTTGATTTCCCCGCATCACATGATCGAACGGATATCGCTTGTTCGAACTCCTTCTACTCTGCCAATACGATGATCACTTTGCAATGAATCCCGATGCGATGAATTGTTGCTGCGATAAACCCGATTGCGATGACCCGATCGGACGGTTGCGATTAAATCGCACTGTCGCTATCGCTAAGTTCAATGGCTTGCTCCACTGCTCGTCTTCCAAGATCCCCACGGACCTAATGGCCAATTAAACTCGTCTTTATAACTTTCGGACCCGTATTCCTTCATCACATACTTACTTCGCCAATTGCGATTGCGATGGATCCCCACAGACCCGATGGCCAATTAAACTCATCTTTATAACTTTCGGACCCGTATTCCTTCATCGCATACTTACTTTGCCGATTGCGATTGCGATCGCATCGCAACAACACCATCGCTACTTCGCATTACTTTGGTTATAGTTCAAACTTCGCCACTTCGGCACTCTGTTGCTTCTGTTCGCCTTCTAACTCTTCATCTTCATTTGAAATTTAATTACAACTTATCGTACTTCACAACCTACGAAGGATCTCGTGATTAGCCATAAACCCGATATGCATGAAGAGGCCTTGTAGTACTTTGAAAATTGAAACTTTTTGACTTTGCTATGTCATTTTAGGGTACAATGATTTTTTTTCATTTCACTTGCGTAATGTCCAAAATTGTTATTAGTTACTATTGGTTTGGTTGAGGTAGACTAATAATATTTAATTTTTTAAATAATTTATATTATAATTTAAGTTTGAATTTATAATTTATATATCAAAATTATAAATATCTAAAATTAGATTTTAATAAAAAAATTAGAGTTAATTATATATGAAGTATTAATGAAAAACCATTTTTCTTATTATAAAATAAATTTAGAATTTTTTGTGTTTTTATACTTTAAATTTTTATAATTTTGAAACTATTTAATGAATATAATGGATGTGAATTAATATGAAGATCGAGTACATCAAATACATAAAAATAAATAAATTTAATAAGTACAAAAACCTTTTACACTCGTTAATATTAACCTTTTCCTTAACTATAAAATGTGAAGATAAAAACCATAAATAATTTTAAAAATAACCCATCAAAAGTACCTATATTACTATATCAACCATAAAACTTAATTTTTTTTTTGCAACAAGTTGTATGTAAATTAGTTAATCTTTGATTGAGCATTTTAAATGTGATAGATTCCAATCTTAAAGTGTTATCCATATGTTCCAACTAAGTGAATTAACAAAGCATTGAAAACAATTACTCATAAACATACTCAAACTCAAATTGTAACATTTCTATATTTACATTAGGGGGCAGGTAGTCGCTACTTGTAGCCTTGTTAAAGTAAGTACTATACTAATAATAATTGGTTTTAAAGTAGAGCTTAAGGTAAAGACAACACTAGTGTTAAATGAAAAAGCAGGATATATATATATATATATATATATATATATATATATATATATATATATATATATATATATATATATATATATATATATATATATATATATTTTATATTATTTAAACAGAGTTTAAGTTAGAGTTATAAAATTTGAAATTAAAACTTAACACACATTAAAATTAAATTGTTTACCAAATTATGGCTCTTTATCCATTATTTTTTATTTTATTTTTCTATTTTTGTTTAATTCGACCTTTGTTTACATAAAAAAATATATAATTATATATATGTCTATTGTGATTTTTAGTTGCTTAAAACATATTTTTGAATGCATAAGTGAATTCAACATCCTGAAAAACTTTTGAGGCACTAGAATTCTATAAATTAAACAATTTAAGCTCAAGTTTCTAAAATTTCTACCAGATTTTGATTAAATTACCCTGAAAATTTGCTCTTAAAAAGGTCATTCCGTTAATAAATTATAAAGTCTATATACATAATTAATTTTGATAAATAAAGTTTGAAAATATTTAATTTTTTCCGAAACATAAATTTATTTAAAAATATTTAAATTATTTTCATGAATAAAAATAGAAAATAAATATTTCTCAAAAGACTTGAACTTCATAAACCAAACTACTCATTCTAAAATCAGTTGATATATCATGTATTTCATTGTTAATATTTATGATTTACAATAATAATTCCAAAAATATATCAAAAAAAATTCCATAAACATACTAACATATATTTTATGAATAAATATTTTAAAATTTTAAGAATAAATATTTTAAAATTTTAATAAGTTAATATTTTAAAACATATCAACATACCAAGAAATAAAAGGAAGTTCAAGTAAAGGGGAATAGTCTCAAGAGCAAAGCTACAAAAGAGAAATTGTAGCAAGAAGTAAAAATATCCCTTTTCCGTTGATGTCAAAGGGAAAGATATGTAGCTATGAGGAGAGATAACAATCAAGATAGTTTTAGTCATTAAGAGAAATTATAGATAGTGGAAGAGTTGTACTCACTAAGAGAAGTTGTAAATAGAAGAAGAGTTGCAGAAACTGAGAAAATTTACATACAAAAGAATACGAGTTACAAATAAGGAGAAACACAAGTTCAAAGTGATCATCCATTTGTCATTGTTGTCAAAGGGAGGGAAGTTCCTGGCACAAGAAGAATTACAAATAAGGGAATTTCTTCACTATTATTGCAAAATTGACTAAGGGTTCACATCAATGAAAAAGCTGGAGATTGTTGGAATATTGTGTCATTGATTTCAAAGACAAAACAGAGTATATATGTCCAAAATAAAGATTGAAAATTGAAGATTGTTGAAAATGTTTTTTTCCATTTTTGTTGCCTAGTTCAAACAAGTGGCATCACCAAGTAGCCCAAGAACATGTGTTTTTTCATAAAAGGTCACAAGTTCAAATCTAGAAGGAATAAAATATGTACACCTTTGTAGACTTTAGTAGTCAAATAGTTGTGGAGAGGCTTATTCCCCACAAACAACCAAGTCTCATGCACTTAGAGTTGCTAACCTAAGTCACTTGGAAGTTCCACTCCTAGAGTACATTGAGTTTATAGGTAGTAGAATATTTTGTGAGTATAGCCTAAAAGTTCTATGTTTGAGATATTTTTGGCTTATTTTTTCACTAATTCTACTTGAAATCAAATTTGAAATTGTTAAAATTATAAATCTAAGTTGTTAAGCTCATATAATCTAAAGTATTCCAATATTTTCAAGACATCAAATCCATTTATACATTTAAAAATACAATTTAAAAAATAAAAAAATTATAAATTTTTTATTATTTAAATAACATTATTCTAATAAAATATGCTATAAAAATTATAAAATAAACTCACAACTTAAATTTAAACTCATTCTAATCTTGTTCAACATAATCTTGTTTCTGGTTCGATAATTATTAAAAAAAAAAAATTGCATTTTTTTAACTAAAAATAATCAAATGTTATATATTCTTAAATCTCAATTAAATAATTAAATTTATTACAAACATTGTTTAGGGAAATGTAGTTTACAAGTTTTACCCATAATAGATAGTAGATTTGGCTAAAATTCTACAGGAAATTTTTGGAATTTTAATATACAGAAATCGAGTACCTAAAAAGTGTTAAAACCCTAAATCCATTTACACATTAAAATACACCAGTTAAATTCATCCTAACAAATATGGTATCTTCCAACAAAAAGCAATTAAACAGTGTTGTAGTCTAAAAAAGTAATAGAATAGCTTAGAATCCGGAAAAGAATTTTGAAAAAATCTGGCAAAAATTTATGAGAGTCTTGTTTACAGTTGTTAAACTTTAGTATTTTTGGTTTCATAAGGGTTTTTTATAATGCTGAATCTATTTCCAGTATCAAAAATACAATTCAAACACTCCAACTACCTGATTTTTTGAATTTTTTTTACCGAATTGCAACAAAAAACTACCATCCAAACTATTTCATATGCTAAATAAACAACTTCTTAAACCATTAAACAGAGTTGTTGAAATATTACTTCATATTTATGAAATCTTGAATGAGTTGTTGAAGTATTATTTCATATTTATGAAATCTTGAATGTGACTTAGTGCAGCAGATACTTATGAAAATTGATGTAGTCATAACATGGTCCATGTTAAATCACGTTTCTCTACTGTGGTTAGGAACAACCTTTGTGAAATGTGACTTATACAGTAGATGTTTATGGAAAATTATGTAATCATAACACGGTCCACGCAAGTTTGACGAATTACAATTAAGTTGTTTTGTTAAATCACGTTTCTTCGTAGTGTTGTTTAGTAACTGATTTACCAAGCTAGATTCAAAGTAACTTTCAAAGTAACTTGCTCTGGTATGCATTTATTTCTTCATTTTTCGCATAGGTGTATGTGTAGATTGTGACTCACACTACTGATCATATTTATTAGATTAGATTATATGAGTTTGTGTAGTTCAAAAATTTTACAAATTAATTTGGAAAATAATGGAAATTTAGATAAAATTAACATAAAATTTGATAGAAAATTTGGGTTATAGTTGTTAAATTTCAGGATTTTGGGGGCCAAAGATTTTTGATGGTGCTGAATCTATTTTCATCATCAAATAAACTATTGAAACACTTCAGCAATTTTATTTTTTGAATTTTATTTTACCTGGTTCTGTCAAAAAAACTGCCATCCAGACAAATTTGTGGTGTCAGTAGACAAGGCAGATGCACATTATTAATTTTTTGACCTTTGTGTATAAGAGTACATGTACTCTTAGAATTTGTAGGCATAATGATTTAGACAAAAACTTTTTGAGTTTCCACTGAATGGACAGTTTTAAATATAAAATATAAATATAAATACCTTTTTTTGAATTGATATGGGTGTTGTCTACTTATGCCACAAATTCACTTGGACTGCAGATTTTTTGCCAAAATTTGATTAAAAAAAATTCAAAAAATCAGACTATTGGAGTGTTTGAATCATTTTTTATGGTCGAAATGGATTCAGCACCATCAAAAACATTTGGGGTACCCAAAATCTTGAAGTTTGATAACTGTAATCCAGATTTTCAAAAATTTCTGTCAAATTTTATTATAATCTTACCAAAATTTCCATTATTTTTTAAACTATTTTGTAATTTATTTAAAATATACCAATAATATATTTAAATATAAATATAGAAACCTTTCCTAATCTATATACACGTTCCGTTTATTTTTAAGTATACAAACAAGTTCCGTTTATTGTCAAGTGAGCTTGACGAGCTTTACTATTAAATGGGCTTCACAGGGTTGAAATGTCACAAGCATATTCCTTTTTCTTTCTGGAAAAGAAAAATTAATAAGAAATGATCAACCTTTTTATTGAAAAGATAATATTTCATTTACAAGTCATTAAAAACCCTATTTAAAAAAAAAAGAAAATCTGTTGAAGTATATCAATTCATCCAAGATTTCTGCATTGTGTAGCAATGTTTAAAGTCAAAATCACACATGACTTTTCAATATAGAAATTTATCTATTCACTGTGGAAATCCCATATATAAAAAAAAGGGGCACACTGATCTAGCCATCAACCAAAAAACTCTGATTAATTTCTGTCTGTTCCAAAATATTGAATCAAATCCCATTTGTGTCTTGTCATCCCTTTAAACTGCCAGTGCTTTGATTTACTGTTCATTCTACAAATCAACTTAACTCTGTCGAGAGAATTTAGAGTTGAAAGTACAGGCCCAGTTTTAGCATTTTTGGGGGCAGCCAACATATATAGTCGTTTTGTAATTTGGACAGTAGAAAGAAGAAGATGGAAACAAATACTTTTCAGTCTATTGGCCCATAAATGTATCTGGGAAATAGATGCCCACGGTTGCATGGTGTACTTGCTTTAATCCAACCGTGAGCAGTTACTTTCCAGGTGCATTTATGGGCCAATAGACTAAAAAGTATTTGTTTCCGAAGATAAGATCCACAAGTTTAAATAGGAAAGTAGTACTGTAATTATGGAAAAAAAGTAAAATGTACTCTCTGGTTTTAATGTAAAATTCAGAAGTGTTTTTTCCTCTGGTCTAACGTCTTTCAACCAGACACTGTCCTGTTAACAATCGGACAATGGTATTCAACTTCTTCCCGTTACCAAAAGCTCTTCTGCCACGAGAAGCTGCCCTGGACTGAACAGCCCCTCTCCCTTTCTTTCTGTCGCCTTCTCCGCCTGTTTCTTCCAAGTTGTCCAGAGCAAAATTCCGGATTACTCGCTCTATCATTGCTTTATTTTCCTGCACAGAGTCTAATATTCATTACTTCACCAAAGTACAATAGAAGCCCTAATTTAATATAGTTATTCAAATAGCTTTTACCAGCAGATCACAAAAAGCTTCCATGAATTTTTGTACCCAGAAAACCCCAGTGTTATGGAAATCAGTGTGATCGGTTAAGAGTAGAACCTGAGGCGCCAAGACCCAGTTTCCTCGGATCCAATCTTGAGCTGGGCGTAAGTCTGAATGGGGCTATGCCTTGAGAGTGCGAGTGTCAGGAAAGTAGACCGCCCAAAGCTCCTCTTCTGCGCCTGTAAGCAGTTTGACGATGAAGCCGCGCCACCTGCAGTCTGTGTCATAAGCTTCCACTGCGTCCCCAGCTGAGCAATGGAGAGGCAACTGAATGTAGGGTGGAATTGGTCTTACTTCACTGTGCAGCCACACCTCCTCCTCCAATGGTTCTCCATCATTCCTCACAAATTTATCATATCGTATCTTGCAACGCCAGCCATTTGCGGTAAAAGCAATGATAACCCCCTCGAACCAGGCCCCGCCATATCCATCCTCACTACTGCACACCTCAACCCTCGTTCCTTCCCTCAACTCCATATTCCTGACTTCTGCAACAATGCCGAATTGTTGGATCCGAAATTAACAAAAATACCTTCAAACAGATGGATTCTGTCTCTGATAACCACACCACGAGATCAATTCCCTTCGAATCTGGAGAGTTTCAGAAAACAATAAAATACAATTATTGTTCACCGATCTCTCAAAATATAACCAAAATTGCCTTTCGTGGGATTTTATAAAAGAAAATACAACCGCCTAAAAATATCCTGCCAAATATCAGTGTGAGTTACACAACAGCACAGTATGTTTGTTTTTTTTGTTTTTTTTGTTTTTTTTTTTTTTTTTTCTTCTGAAAAATGTATGTTCTTCCAAAAACTAGAGACCAACCCAAAAGGGAATTCATGCATCAATGCTTTATTTATGAAAGTGGGAGTCTATCGAGGTTTGGATTTCAGAACATTTTAATTTAAAAATTAATAATTTGTAATTGTCTATTTAAGTATAAAATTCAAATCAATGATTTAAATAGATAAATATTTAAATAGATAAATAGATAGTTTAATTAATTGACAAAATTGTTTTTTATTATTAGTCAATTTTATTTGAAAAAATCAAATCAATGATTTAAATGGGTAAATTGTCTTTTATTGTTTTTTATTATTGGTCAATTTTATTTAAAAAATCAATAATCTTAAAGGAGAAAACTGTTTTTTCCTTATTATTGGTAAAACTTTACTATGAATTGGGTAAATATTTTTAAAAATTATAAATTTAGATTGGTTAATTTTTAAAATTCAAATTACTCCCAAAAAAAAATGAAAATTTAAGATGCTAAATTTATTTATATATTTAATAGTGCATTTTAAATAACAATAAATTACAATTTTATTGAAAATTGTCTTGATTGAATCAAGAAGCCACAATGAAGTTCCCTTTAAAATAATAATAAAAGTTGAAAATTATATTCTAAATAGAAAAATAATGTTCACTATAATAAAAACAAAATTGAATATATTGTAAAGTAATTATATGTAAAAAAAAAAATGTGTGAGTAAGATGTATAATCTTATAAGTTAGTTATTGATAAGATATTTTAATACGAATTAATATTTACATATACTTAAAAAAATGTTAATAATAAAAAATCATTTTAATTTGCCTCATAAAATGTTTCAATGGACATGTTATGTAAAAAAATTATATTCTATTTAGCATTCAGGAATGATGACATGTTATGTAAAAAATTTGTATTCTATTTAGCATTCACGAATGATGATGATGATTAACATCCACTAAGACTAATACAGTCTATGGGACCTGAAGAAAAGAAAAAAAAAAAAAGAATCCAAGTGTGGTTCTTCAAAATCTTGCTTCTATGATCAAAGAGAAGGGAAAGAAGTCCTCCAAGATAGTTATACATGTGGTGCCTTAATAAGTCAAGAATATTAGAAGTGTGGCAAATGTTAGGGAATTAAGAGCTGATGTGAGTAAGAGTGGGGCACTCTAAAAAGAAGTTATTTTCATCTTCCACCTTCTTAGTATCCTTCTAGGGAGTCTTGGGAATAGATCACCATCCCCCACTCTTATTTCGAAGCTCATTGTAACACTCATACATTTTTTTTTTACTTTTACTCCATAGTTGAATAAACTCTTTTACCTTAATCGAAAACTGAAACCTTTACAAGAGGTTCTTACCATAATTATCATTGTTTCATCTTAAAAGCTAATGAATAAATTTAAACTAGACTTACCACCGTAATGCATAAACGTATTGTCACATTTAATACACATATACTATAGTCTCACAGGTTATATGTTTGCCATTGTTTTGCTAACCATAGTCTTTATTGTTAAGTTAACATATATCACTTACCATATCTTTGTATTTATGATCTGTGCTTTGGGGAAAGGGAATTATACGATTTTGGGTGCTGGCACATCCTAGATAATTTAATGTTCTCGGTCCAACCATGTACCAACCTTTATAGCTGGGCGATTATCCATAGATCTGGTGCGGGATTCAAGGCCACCTGCCCTAATCCTTGCCATCTATTCTTTTGGAGATCTACAGTCAGTCTCTCTGGCAGGAAATGCTTGTTAACTCCGCAAAACCCTAAATGAACCCTCATTTAACTCGGCTCTCATTTCCGGCATTTTTCTCTGTCTCTGCAAGTATGCCTTTGTGTGTTTGGAGGTTCAGCTTCGCTTGTGAGTAGAATAACCTTATTGGTGGAACACGCTTAGGTAAAAATTCTGGTTTCTCATTCCACATTGTCGTTTGCTTCGTGCCACTATGTAATATTTGAGTTGGTTAATTTCTCTGTTTCGAAAATTTTTGGTGTTTGGTGAACAACACTGAGTATGGTGCTTTACCCGGTTCAAGTCAATTCCCTCGTCCTGCAAAACTGGTGCAAGATACATTTTTGGAAGGTGATTCATGTTCTTTGTTTCTTCATGGCGCGTTTTTCAATCAAGCATTCGGACCTCTATTCGAAACTCTGGCCATTGGAAGGTAAGCTATAACAGTTTTGTTTATGTCAACTATTCTTTCTATTTTTTTTTGAGCTTCGGCTCTGAGATTCTCGTTTTTTTTTTCCTCTAAGATAATAAATTTAAACCACCATCATATGTTGATGGGGTTATGCTGCTTCTCTATAGGTCGACATTCTTCGTCAATGGGAAAATTCCTGTAATACCAAGTATACTCCCTATCCAAGGTCTGTCACTAACAAGTCGAAGTTTTAACTCGCCTTCCTCTTTTATTGCTTTTAAAACTTATGAGTGTTTTCCTTCCTCACGGATTTTGCAGGTACATCTCTTCCAAGGCATCTGGATTTGAGTTGTTGAGTTTGTTTGTCGGTCTCCAACTAACAAAACCGCGTTGCCGTTATCCAAGTATTTGTTTGGAGATTCGCTTCTGAATGGTTTTCTCCATTCTCTACTTCAGTAGATATGAAGTTTGTAGCTAGGCTTACTGTGCTTAGGTTTCTTAGATCAATATTAAATTTAGACAGAGAGCTCCTAGATGCTCGTTTGCCTGTTGTCTGTGGATTTGCAATGTAAGGTTTATATCCAAAATTTTATGTAATTATATAGAGGGTCTTCCTCTTGAATTTAACCCCTCATTCTCAATGGGGTTTTCCAAATTTTCTTGGGTGAAATTGTTATATTGGCACAGAGACCCAATTTATTGTATCAGTCTATCTTTCAAAGAAAAGCTTCATTTGTAAATTTACTTCTTGTATTTCTTTTTGAAAAGCAATGTTATGAATTATTCGGTATACTTCGGTCATATGCGATGTTCTGTTTAATCATAAGGTTTTGTGTTTATATGCGCCATGGATGATATTTCAAATATATGCATAGATATATATTACGTAGCTCCCTATGTTCATATGTTGTCTGGTTACCACGAGGTATCCGAATATCTGATAAGATTACATTTATGTATATACATGGATATCTTTAATTATAGTTATTTCCATTTGGTCTTCATTTGTACAATGGATATTTAATGAACAACATTGTAGTTCTGGAGGTTTATTAGGTGGCTTTAACTTTGCATAGGTAAATTTCTTTTTAAGTTCACCCACACAGTTTTCTCTTTTCCACATGCTCGTGACCGGACCACCTATCATCTTGTCCGTGTATAGTCCAAGTAGGAGGAACGATGCATTCTGGGTTTTCTTACCTTACCTAGAATCAATAGTTCTCTCTGATAATTATGATAGTTCTGCTAATATTATTTCTCTTGTCTCTTAAATGAAATGAAGAATTACTATTTAATTCTATACAGATTCCTGCTTTATAATAGTAACCATGTTCTGCTGCATGCACTACCATATGGTTCTACACAGTTTTATTTCTCTTTAACATCATTGTTTTACCACCTTCTCTTAACATAGTATCTAATATAAAATCCATATTGTAATTTTTCACAGAATATTCAAAAAGTTGCTAAAGATATAAATAAACACAGTATATCTTCATTTTCTATGCTAGAACCAATTCAGTACAGTTTCCAAGAAATTCACTTAATAAACTCAGTACATTTCCCATCACTTTGTTCTGGTTTATTAAACTACCGAAAGTAACCAGATACTTATCTGAATATAAATACTGCTGATGATGTACCACCCAACCTTCAAGCAAGGCAATGACGTCCTTCTCTTTCCCCTGTGATCCACCACTAAAAGGTACAGGTTTACAATAGATTTTCTGTTGTGACCTCAAGACCCCAAGTCCAGTCAATACCAGAAAATTTCAGGAAAAACTAAGAGATTTTCCACTGGTCTCTACTAGCTCAGGAAAAATTTCCACTCCCTTCCTTAGTCTCTGAACAGAACCCCTATTCCTCACTATGATTAGTCTCTTATCCCCAGAGGAGCAGGTAATTGTTCAAACTATCCCAACCAACCTTTCAGTTCTTGGAAAACATTTACCATCAACCTTTTTAATTTTTATGGAACCACTTTACATAACCAATTTTTATTTTTCACAATAATAGTAAAGAAAATAACTTTCCAGAAAAACATTAAATGTCTCAGTATTTTCTTAAAAAAAAATAATAAAATGTCATATAACTAGTTAACAACTATTTAATTACTAAATGTAGTTGTCACAACTTCCCCCCTGGAAGTAACACTGTCCTCGGTGTTTCAATCCAGCTCAGAAAATAGCTGTGGGTAAGCCTCGCGCACAAATCCTTCGTCCTCCCAAATAGCCTCATCCGGGCTGAAGTGCTTCCACTACACTTTAACCTGGGTGATGACTCGCTTCTGGAGCATAATTTCTCTCCTGTTGCGTATGCGTTGAGGCCCGACCAGAAACTCGCCATCCGGCTCTACCTATAAACAACAAATTTTCTTGTCAAATTTTTATAAAAACTCATGCTTCAAGTTAGGATTTTCTAGTTCTATCCTACCTAAATATTCTTCCAGTAGATCACATGTTTCAGATCATGCATATATCGCTTCAGCAGGGACACATGAAACACATTGGCATTGTGGCTGGGTAATGCCAGTCGATATGCCACAGGTCCTACTCTTTCTAATATCTAGAAGGGTCCATAGAACCTGGGGGCTAACATGGCACAAGAGGCCCACCTCAAGGTACTCTTCTTGGGCTTGATTCTCACATACACATGGTCACCTCCTTTAAATTATCGATAGGTCCTCTTCTTATCCGCATATACCTTCTACTGATCTTGTGCATCTTTCAAGTTTTTCCTGATCTTCTTTACCTCTGATTCCATTTTAGCCAGCATGTCTGGCCCAAGCATTAACTTAGTTTCAGGGCTGCTCCAATTAATGGGAGTACGACATTGTCACCCATATAAAGCTTCGAAAGGACTCATCTTAAGAGACTCATGGTAACCATTGTTGTAAGCAAATTAAACTAGGTGTAAGTAATATTCCCACTTAGTTGGTTGTTGCATTACATACATGCACAACATGTCTTCCAAAACTTGGTTTACATGCTCTGTTTGACCACCAATCTGGGGATGATAAGCAATGCTAAAGTTTATTTGGGTCCCCAGGCCTGTAAACAAAGTTTTCCAAAATGCTGAAGTAAACTTCACATCCCTATCCAAGATAACAGTGTTCAGAATGCTGTGTAGTTTGAATATTTCTCTCATAAAAATATATGCTATCTATACAGTCTTGTAAGTAGACTGTACAGGTATAAAATGTGAAGATTTACTCAATCTATCGATTACCACCATGATGGAGTCATTGTGCCTCTTTGACTGCGGTAAACTCGTAATGAAGTCCAGGGATATGACTTCCCACTTCCATTCAGGTATTGGTATGGGCTGCAACAATCCCGTGGGATGTCGATGCTCCACCTTAACCTGTTAACACTCCAAACATTTGTTTAAATATTCAGCAATGTTCTTACGCATACCAGGCTAGAAATATATTTTTCTAATAGCAACTAAAATTTTATGGTATCCTGGGTGTCCTGCATAGTTACTCCAGTGATATTCATTCATGATTAGCTCCTTTAGGTCCACACAGTTTGGTACATACAACTTTCCTCTAAAGGTTATCATTTGTTCATTATTTACTCCATATTCAAAAGTATTTCCTTACTTTCTGGCCTCTTCCATTTGCTGCCATAGGAATTGATATTCTAGATCCTTCTATGCTTCCTCTTTTACTTGATCCAAGAATTTACATTCAAGCTAATTGTAGTAAAGCTCATAAACACAATGTAGCTTTCTACTTAAAGCATCAGCCACTCGGTTTTCCTTACCCTTCACGTGCTGGATGTCCATATCAAACTCACTTAAGAAGGCATTCCATCGTGCATGTCGAGAGTTTAAATCAACTTGCTTGAAATAACTGGTTAGGTTGCTATGATATGTCTTTAGTATAAAATTCTTACCCAGCAAGTAGTTTCTACATGCCCAGAGTGCATGTACTAATGTTATTAACTCTAGATCATAGGCTGAATATCTTTGTTCATGTTCCCTCAGCTTTCTTGACTCATAAGCCACTACCTTCCCTTCTTGAGATAAAACTGCCCCAACTCCCTCTTTACTAGCATTTGTACAAACTTCAAATTCTTTGTTGGGGTTAGCTACCCTCAACACTGGTGCAGTGGTTAGTAGCTATTTTAACCTCTCAAAACTGTTTTGGCACTCAACAGTCCACTTAAAGACTTTTCCTTTTCTCTGCAATGCGGTAATTGGAAAAGAAATTCTAGAAAATCCTTCAATAAATCTTCGATAGTACCTAGCCAATCCCATAAAGGATCGAATATCCGCCACATTCTCGGGTACTCGCCATTCCATGATTGCCTTGATTTTCTCTGGATCAACAACAATCCCTTCTGCTGAAATAACATGGCCTAAGTATTGAATTTCTATTTTGAAGAAATCACATTTGCTGAACTTAGCATACAGCTGGTGTTTTCTTAACATTTCCAACACAATCCTTAGATGTTCTCTATGCTCTTCCTGGTTCTTAGAATAGATTAAAATATAATTAATAACTATGAGTACACAGTTATCTAGGAAAGGGTGAAATATACCATGCATTAATCTCATAAATGTTGCTGGTGCATTTGTTAACCCAAAGGGTAACACCACGAACTCATAATGCCCATACCTGGTACGGAAAGCAATCTTGTAAATGTCTTCATCCTTGATTCGGATTTGGTGATATCCGGATCTTAAATCTATCTTTGAGAATAATGTGGCTCCCTTCACTTGATCGAATATATCATCAATCCTTGGTAAAGGATATTTATTTTTGACTGTTAACTTGTTGAGTTGTGTATAGTCCATGCACATTCGCATGGTTCCTTCCTTCTTCTTAACGAACAATACTGGTGCTCCCCAAGGGGACACAATTGGACAAATGTATCCTTTGTTCAGCAATTCTTGTAACTGCATTTTTAATTCAGTTAATTTTGGAACACTAATTCTGTAAGGAGCTCTTGACACAGGTGATGCTCCTGGCATCAATTCAATGGTAAAGTCAATATCTCTTTTTGTTGATAGTCCAGGTATGTCTTCCGGAAAGACATCCATGAAATCTTGTACCACTGGTATGTTCTCCATCATAGGAGACTTCTCCTTGGAATTAACATATCCCACCTGGATAGCATAAATCTGACATCCCTTCCTTATACATCTGTTCATTTGGGATGTTGTAATAGGACATAGCTGTAGGGGTTTCTTGATTCCCTAAATCTCCTTGCGTGTACCATCTTGCATTATGTAATAAATAGTATTTTCCTTACAGTCCACCAAGGTCTAGTGTTTTCCTAGCCAATCCATATCCAGAAAAACATCATAGGACCCCAATGGCAATATGTCTAGGTCCATGTTTAACTGTTGGTCTGAAATTTATAGTGTGCAGTTTGGAATTTTGGTAGTTACTTTTATTTTTTCTCCTGTGGCTAGCTGTACCAGCCAAGGGTTTTTTAATTTATGCCCTTTCAATTTACATATTTCCACTATTTTGGGATTAACATAACTTAGACTTGCACCTAGGTCTACCAAAATAGAAACTGATTGAGACAGTAACTTACCTTCCAACTCTATCATTGTTGGCTGATAATCTTCTTGTCGATCCTCCAACGCTGCATTGATACGAGGTATGTTTCGAGCAACATCACCTACTGTAGAAGCCTCCTGTGAATTTGCAATTGTTTCACCTCTCGCTTGCTGTGGGAAATTTTTGTAATAATGCGCCTCACCACACCCCCAACACTGCAGAGGTGGCTTGGATATTTGTCCTTGTTCTGGTTTGCTGGAAGCCTCAGTAGGCCTCTCTTCAGCTGGCCATCGGGTTCTTTGATGATTTCTGCCAAACTTCTTACTTATTGAACTTTGTGTAGAATTCTTAAAATTATTATTTTTTGCGGCCTTGAAGTTTGAGCTACTTTTTTGTCCTTTTATTGGCTGCCAACTTTTTCCCACTTCCCCTTTTGCCTTGGAATACTGGTAGCACATTCATGCCTTACGAATGGCTTCATCCATGGTTCTAGGATTTACGAATTCAATTCGCTCCTTCATATGGGTTGGCAGACTACTCAGGAGTCTTTGAACCTTAGCCTTTTCATCTCTGAGGTATGGAACATATCTTAATGGAGAGGTGAACTTGGTAATATACTCGTCCATGGTCATCTGTCCCAACTTCAAGTCATGAAATTATTTATAATTTTCATCGTAGAAACGTTATGTTAAATACTTATCTTTAAAGTATTGTTGGAATGATTCCCAGGTAACATCTTGGTCCTCAATGCTACGAACATTCTTTACTTCTTCCCACCACAGGTGGCTTTTTCTCTTAACTGATATATGGCCAATCTGGCTTTTAGGTTGCTGCTGTACTCGTACACTTGAAAATATTTATTCATATTTATCAACCAAGCCTCTGCCACTTCCTCAGCTTCACCATCAGATGTTGGTGGTTTTATTTTTCGAAACTCACCCTGAAGCTCCACTTTTTGCTTCTTAACTTCTTGCTGATCTGACAAATTTCCAGACTCTGCTTCATTATAGTTTTTGTTCTTGTTACTTCACTAGGAAGGACTTCTTTCCACTCTGTCAGTGGGATGATCCCTTGTTTGTCGCTCATTACCTTCTTTCATGTCTCTATTAGCACTGGGTTGTTCCATTCCCTGATTCTGCTTGTCTGACAGGCTCTTGAGTATCTTTTCTTGCTCTTGCATCAAGCGCTCGTTATCACTTTGAACCCGCACCATTTTTCACTGTAGCTTCTGTACTGTATTCAATAGTATGCTAGTTTGGTGTCGTTGTTCCTCCAGTAGTCTACTTGTTTGCTAGTGCTGATCCACACTCAGCTAAATCCACATCTCAGGGCTCACTTCTAGTCGTGTTTGGGGTTCCTCGGTGTTCTGGGGTGGTTGTTGTGTTGACCCCCTTCTCATGACGTTTCCTGTTATGCTTTTCTTTTGTGCATTAGTATACACACAACTTAAATCGTTAGTTGACCCCTTAGGGTCCCAGCGTACGAACGCAGCTCTAATACCATTGTAACACTCATACAAAAATAAAATTTACTTTTACTCCACAGCTAAATAAACTCTTTACAAGAGGTTCTTACCATAATTATCATTGTTTCATCTTAAAATCTAATGAATAAATTTAAACTAGACGTACAATTGTAATGCATAAACGTATTATCACAATTAATACACATATACTATAGTCTCAAAGGTTATATGTTTGCCATTTTTTTGCTAACCATAGTCTTTATTGTCACGTTAACATATATCACTTACCATATCTTTGTATTTATGATCTATGCTTCGGGGAAAGCGAATTATATGATTTTGGGTGCTGGCATGTCCTAGATAATTTAATGTTCTCGGTCCATCCATGTACCAACCTCTACAACTGGGCGATTATCCGTAGATATGGTGTGGGATTCAAGGCCACCTACCCTAATCCTCTCTGTCTATTCTTTTGGAGATCTACAATCAATCTCTCTGCCAGGAAATTCTTGTTAACTCCGCAAAACCCTAAATGAACCCTCATTTGACTCGGTTCTCGTTTCCGGCATTTTTCTCTGTCTCTGCAAGTATGCCTTCATGTTTTTGGAGGGTCGGCTTCGCTTGTGAGAATAATAACCTTATCGGTGGAACACGCTTAGGTAAAAAATCTGGGTTCTCATTCCACATTGTCGTTTGCTTTGTGCCACTATGTAATATTTGAGTCAGTTAATTTCTCTATTTCGGCAATTTCCTGTGTTTGGTGAACAACACTGAGTATGGTGCTTTACCCGGTTCAAGTTAATTCCCTTAGCCTACAAAAATGGTGCAAGATACATTTTTGGAAGGTGATTCCTGTTCTCTGTTTCTTCATGGCGCGTTTTTCAATCAAGCATTCAGACCTCTATTCGAAACTCTGGCCATTGGAAGGTAACCTCTAACCGTTTTGTTTATGTCAACTATTATTTCCGTTTTGTTTTGAGCTTCGGCTCTGAGATTCTCGTTTTTTTTTCCTCTAAGATAATAAATTTAGACCACCATCATATGCTGACGGGGTTATGTTGCTTCTCTACAAGTCGACATTCTCCGTCAATGGGAAAATTCCTGTAATACCAGGTATACTCCCTATCCAGGATTTGTCACTAAAAAGTCGAAGTTTTAACTTGCCTTCCTCCTTTATTGTTTTTAAAACTTATAAGTGTTTTCCTTCCTCGCAGATTTTGCAGGTACATATCTTCCAAGGCATATGGATTTAAGTTGTTGAGTTTGTTTGTCGGTCTCCAAGTAACAAAACCGCGCTGCCATTATCCAGGTATTTGTTTGGAGATTCGCTTCCGAATGGTTTTCTCCATTCTCTTCTTCAGTAGATATGAAGATTGTAGCTAGGCTTACTGTGCTTAGGTTTCTTAGTTCAATATTAAATTTAGACAGAGATATCCTAGATGCTCGTTTGTTTGCTGTTTGTGGATTTGCACTGTAAGGTTTATATCCGAATTTTTATGTAATTATATAGAGGGTCTTCCTCTTGAATTTAACCCCTCATTCTCAATGGGGTTTTCCAAATTTTATTGGGTGAAATTGTTATATTGCACAAAGACCCAATTTATTGTATCTGTCTATCTTTCAAAGAAAAGCTTCATTTGTAAATTTACTTCTTGTATTTCTTTTTGAAAAGTGATGTTATGAATTATTCGGTATACTCTGGTCATATGCGATGTTCTGTTTAATCATAAGGTTTTGTGTTTATACGCGCCAAGGATGCTATTTCAAATATATGCATAGAAAAATACTACGTAGCTCCCTATGTTCATATGTTTTCTGGTTACCACGAGGTACCCGAATTTCTGATAAGATTACATTTCTGTATCTACATGGATATGTTTAATTATAGTTATTTCCATTCGGTCTTCATTTGTACAGTGGATATTTAATGAACAACATTGCAGTTCTGGAGGTGTATTAGGTGACTTTAACTTTGCACAATTAAATTTATTTTTAAGTTCACCCACACAGTTTTCTCTTTTCCACATGTTGGTGACTGGACTACCTATCTTCTTGTCCTTGTATAGTCCAAGTAGGAGGAACGATGCATTATGGTCTGTTTGCTTACCTTACCTAGAATCAGTAGTTCTCTCCGATAATTATGATAGTTCTTCCAGTGTTATTTCTCTTGTCTCTTAAATGAAATGAAGAATTACTATTTAATTCTATACATATTCCTGCTTTATAGTAACCCTATTCTGCTGCATGCACTACCATATGTTTCTATAGAGTTTTATTTCTCTTTAACATCACTGTTTTACCACCTTCTCTTAACATAGTATCTAATATAAAATCCATATTGTAATTTTCATAGAATATTCAATAAATTTTCTAAAGATATAAATAAAAACAGTACATCTTCATTTTCTGTGCTAGAACCAATTCGGTACAGTTTCGAAGAAATCCACTTAATAAACTCAGTACATTTCCCATCACTTTGTTCCGATTTATTAAACTACCAAAAGTAACTAGATACCTATCTAAATATAAATATTGTTGATGATGTACCACCCAACCTTCAAGAGAGGCAATGACGTCCTGCTCTTTCCCCCGTGCTCCACCACTAAAAGGTACAGGTTGACAATAGATTTTTTGCTGTGACCTCAGGACCCCAAGTCCAGTCAATATCAGAAAATTTCAGTAAAAACTGAGAGATTTTCCATTGGTCTCTACTAGCTTAGGAAATCTTTCCACTCCCTTCCTTAGTCTCTGAACATAACCCCTATTTCTCACTGGGATCAGTCTCTTATCCCCAGAGGAGAAGGTAACTGTTCAAACTATCCTAACCAACCTTTCAGTTCTTAGAAAACATTTACCATCAGCCTTTTTAATTTTTATGGAACCACTTTCCATAACCAATTTTTATTTTTCACAATAACGGTAAAGAAAAATAACTTTCCAGAAAAACATTAAATGCCTCAGCCTTTTCTTTAAAAAAAATAATAAAATGTCATTTAACTAGTTAACAACTAGTTAATTACTAAATGCAACTGTCACAGTCATAAGAATTAGTTCTTATCCTAGGGATGATAATTTATTTTCTTAGTGAAGAGAAAGATCATTCTAGTTATCAAGGATGGGGTTGATCACCTTCTTATAGTATCTTAGCTTCCTTTTACCCTCCAACTCCTTATCCTCCCACTGCTAATAAAAAAAAATACATTGTATTTTACACTTTTAAGAAATTTGAACGTGAAAAAATTAAATCCCTCTAGCCTCATATTAGATCCGTACTTAAGATGAATCTATCTTGATTCTAACTTAAAAAAAGCCTAATTTCATCTCTAATTAAACCTAATTTTATCTCTAATCTCTAGTTAAACTAAACTATTTTAATAATATATAAAATATATTATAAAATATATTTTTTTCAATATCATAAATATCTACCAAATCTTTTCCAATAAAAATAAATAAATAAATTAATAATTCTTATTAAAAGTTTTCCCCATAATGTTTAACATTAAATTTGAGCACGAATAACCGTGACTCCGTGCAAATATGCCGTGAAGTCGAGTTTTTAAATATCTTATTATTTTGGTAAAACAAATTCTAAATCAATAGTTGTCACGAACTGAAATCTTCGTCCGTGATGTCTACAATTTTGACCATGACTACTTCTCGTGTTTCGTGTCGAAGTTATATATTTAGGAAAAAAATTTAAATGTCCTTAAATAAATAAGGAATATATATAATTTTTATACAAAATAAGAAAATTGAAAATTGAAAATTTTAATTTTTCTATTATATATATATTTCAATGAAAAAAAATTGCACTTTTTATTAAAAAATGTTGTTTGTATATACATTAGAGTCAATATATACATCATATCTCTTTAAACTGTGAATACATCAAATAGATAATACTTTGTCTTCTAAAATTATTAGCATTAACTTATTCATACAAAAAAATATCATTTCCAAAAAAGATAAGTAATCATCTTTACATAATGATTTTATATAATTGGAATATTTCTCACTTTATGAACAATGCCATTGTAAAATGAGGTGAAAGAGATCAGTCCATGAGGAATGTTGCAACTTTATTTGGATAAAGCATATGTGATAGTGTTATCTTCCCTGTAGATATGTACAAAAGTTAGGACTTGAAAAACATCAATCAACATATTAATATGTTTATCCAATTTATAAGCAAGGGCGACAAAAATTTTGTTTTTTTCATCATCCTGGCTACTTTAGAATCTCAATAAACATCAATGTGTTACAGGTCATTTTTGTCACCATGAAAAATTGACCGTCAAACTCAATCTTTCACTATCCATCAATGTGTTCCAAAGCATTCCATTGCAAGTCTAAAACTTGAACATTTAAAAAAAAAAAAATTTATGAGTAACAAAGTCAAAAAACCTACTTTTGGTCACATGCTCATTTTCCTAGCCACTTTTTGGGCATACACAACTCTTACCATTAAAGCCTCATTTTCCTAGCCACTTATTGAGCATACACAACTCTTACCATTAAAGCCTACACATAAATGCATTCTGCTCTTCCACTATAAATTGCCCACATAACTCAACAAAAAATAAAAATAAAAAGTGAAATCTAGAAACTTTATTGAATATATCTAACTGAAAACTTCCTAATGATAGATATTTGAGCCTAACCCCTCTCATCATAAATCTAATTCCCATTCTTCATTGTTCTCGAGAAATATAATCAAAATTGCCTTATGTACTATTTCCCATTTTTCATTGTTCTCTCTAAATATAACCAAAATTGCCTTGTGTACTCACCATATATCATAAAGAGTTTTAATAAAAAAAAACACAACAACCTGAATTTATCTAGCCAAATATTATTGTGAGTTTACATAAAAGCACACCCTCCTTAACATTAGAACCCATCCTATGCATGTTATCCCAAAACTAGAGACCAACCCAAAAAGGAATTCATGCATCAATGCTTTATTTATGAAAGTGGCTGACTCAGGAGGTTCAAATATAAATTTTTTTAACTGTATATTTAAGTTTAAAAAACAAATTAATAATTTATGAAATAATTTATGAAAGTGGCTGATTTAGGAGGTTTAAATTTAAAAAATAAAAATTATATATTTAAGTATAAAAAACAAATTAATAATTTAGATAATTACTTTATATATATATATAAGTTATAAATTTAGATGGTTTAATCTTCAAATTCAAATTACTCGAAAAGAAAAATTAGATATCAAATCCATTCATACATTTAAAAAATATATTTAAAACCATAATTACTTACATTCTCAAGTTATATTCTTTCATTCAAACTTATATTATTAAACTAAGTCATTTTAATAATAAAATAAGCTATATTATAAAAAAAATTCCCAATATCATAAATATTGACCAAATATTTTCCAATGTATAGGAAAAAGAGAGACACAGGAAAAAGAAAGAAAAATAAAGTAAAATTCTTAATTGTAAGTTAGTCCCCACATAATGTTTAACATCAAATTTGAACACGAATAACCCATGGCTCCGTGCAAATGTGCCGTGAAGTCGTTTTTTTAATATATTTTATTATTTTGGTAAAACAATTTCTAAATCAATACCTGTCACGAACGGAAATCTTCGTCCTTATGTCTACAATTTTGACCATGACTCCTGCTCTGGTTTCGTGTCGATGTAAGTTATACATTTAGTTAATTTTTTATAAGGTTCTTAGAGTTTATTTATAAAAATAAATATTAAGGAATATATAAATTCGCAATTGCATTTGCAAAGGAAACGCCGTAAAGAAGAAGATAGAAAGAAAGCAAGTACTATATGCAATAAATGTAGTTATTTTAATTTGAAGAATTATATGAATAATTCTTCATGATTTTAAATCTTTTCTTAGTTTCTTTTAGTTTGTCACACTTGAAATTAGGCACCAACAACTAAAGCAAGTACTATATGCACATGCCCATATTTTAAGTTTCTTAATAATATATATAGACATATTAATAAACTATTATACCAATTTTTATATTTATTTTATTTGAGTTTTCATTGAAGAAAATCTATTCAAAACCAAACTTTGTTTCTAATGGGATAATAAATATGATTTTAATTCCAAAAACAAGTCTTCTATTAACCAATAACTTGTATATTTTTTTTTCTTTATTAATTTTTATAATTATTTTTCTATTTATAATAAAAATCTCTTAAGATTTATAAAAGTTAACTTATCATGTTTTTTATAAACATATTTATGATATTTTTTAATATATTATAATAAAATAATATAATATATAATATGAGAATAATCAACTTAGATCCATCTTAGCTTTAGATCTTTATGATTATTTATTTTATTTTATTTTATATTTATGCAATTTGATTGAGTCAAGATGTTTAAATGCTGGATAACATTTTATATTTTTTAACATGAATAAAATAATTCACATACATCTATTCATTTTCCACCTTACTTGTAAAAAGACAATATTAATTTTATAAGATTGAAATTTTTCTAAATATACCTTAAATATTTTTTTTAATAATTTGATAAATCTACTTTATTAACATATATTTGCTAGACAAACATTCAAGACACATCTTATAACCTCAAACAAAATGACCACAAATGACAGGATTCTTGAAAGAGAAATTTCTGACGGTCAACACATTACATTTTCTATAAAGCAGACTCCAACCATTTAGTTGTCACAATTTCAGCCATTCACTTTCAGCCATTTTGGTGTCTGGAAGTTATTGATGTTGCAGAAAACAACCAGGCAGTCCTGGAAGTTATTGATGTTGCAAAAAACAACCGCACTATCCAGGATAAAATTGGGTAGCAAATTTGATGTTTTCTCATAATCAGCGATTGTAGTTGGCTAATTGGAGCACCAATCTCTTTACATTTAGGTTTAATGCAACTCGAATTTTTATGTTTCTACCATTGCAATTTTCTTATTAAAAATTAGTCTAAATGATATTATGATTATAGGTGTTAAGGTAATGAATCTCATTTATGTATGATGTCTTATTATAAAAGGTTCTTACAATAATTTGATGTAAATTGAGCAAAATTGACGTGAACCTCACCTAAACATAATAAATATTAATTATCTCTTTATTTTTCTTTATTTTTTTATCATGGAAACTCTTAATTTAAAAATAGCCCAAACATAATAAATATTCATTATCTCTTTATCTTTTTTATCATGAAAACTTCAAATTTAAAAATAGCCCAAACATAATCAAGATTCATTATCTTTTTATCTTTTTATCAGGAAAACTCCTAATTTACAAATAGAATTTGTTACAATATCTTTTTATCATGAAAACTCCTAATTTATAAATAAACACATTATGGTTTACTAATACCACAGGCTCATTTTTTTACTTAGAAAAAAACCACATTTAAATGAAATAAAAATTATATGTTCTAAGTAATATAACTCATTATATACACATACATTTCATAATGATGTCATATAGATTTTAAAATTGCCTATTAATTTCATTTCTAAAAAAATTTACAAATAAATACCCATTAAATTTAGTTATTGTCTTGATTTTTTATTTTCAAAAGCAAAACAGAATATTTGTTTTCAACAAATTCGTTGGCGAACATCTTTGCTTGCGCTGGCAATCGTTATTTTGATTGAGAACTTTCCGCTCGATACTGGTGCTCAGCGCGCTGTGAGGTGTTTTCACAAACTTTCACCAATCGTGCATAATATCTTCATGGAATATTTTCCATTCAATGTTAGTGATATGCACGCGGAGTTGTCTTTAGTGCGATTTTTTGAAGTTTCAGGTGTCAGAATTCGGTGAAAATTTTTGAGGTAAAATCTTAGTTTTTGTTATTCAAACTGGTTTTTTGACTCTATATATGGATTCAGCACCCTCAAAAACCTCTAGGGCACTTCGATTGTGCAAAGTTAGCAATCAAACTTCTCTTTTCAATAAATTCCTGCCGGAATTTAGAGAAATTACACCGTAAAAAATCACCATAAAAACCTTCAAAAAATGACACTAAAGACTACTCAATATACACGCTTCCAAGTGATTTGGCAAGTTTTATCACCTTCCAACCACATGCGGAGGATTCCTGGAATTCGAGGTCGACATTTCAACGCTCAACTTCTTGCCCTTTTCACCAAGCATTTCACGGGTTACAAGGTTGTTAGGTATGAGTATTTTAACACTAGAAAGATAACTATAATAGGTTAATGTGGTAAATGATATTGTAAAAAAAATTAAAATTAAAATAAAATATTTATATTAATTTTATTAAAATATATTTTTTGTTTTAAAAATAAATTATTTTAAATTTTATAAATTTATTATAAGTTTAGCTATTTTGAAATTTTATAAATTTATTATTTAAAATTTAATTAAAAAGGATAAGAGTGATAAACACTGTTTAATGTCTTAGATTAAAACAAAATAGGATTTTTAAGTTTGAAACATCTTTCTTCTCAAATTTAATGGTTTCAGCAATTTTCATAAATTTTAATCATTTTAACAAAGAATATTAATAGTGTTTTTACAGTATAATTTATTAATTAGCAAATCACCAATATATTCATTATAATTAGTAGTGTTTTTAAAGTATAATTAGAAAATCACCAATATATTCATTATAATTAGTGTATATTTATTTTATATTTATTTTGTATATTTATTTTATATTCATTTTCATTATGGTTAAAAAGATCAATTTTTTTTAATTTGTAATTTATTTTCAAATTTCAAATTCTAAAAGATATTTAATTACAATAATATTACAGGCTCATCACTTCACCTTGAGTTACCAGAGAATCCAATCTCAACTCCTCTCACCCCAACAAAGTAAGCTCGGATGAATCGTTGATAAGATGAGGAAGCACGTGTCCGTACTCTGATACCATTCTTCTTTTTGTATGGTACGATTGAGGAGGATAGTGCTATGAACATACACCACAATCTATCTCTCTTTCCCTTATATGATCATGCATCCCTTCAATAACAAATTCGGTTAAATTTTTTTATAAGATCGAATGGCTCGAGTATCGCGAAGAAGCTTCCAGTCCCTACAATTATTTATCTTACAATTTGGTTTTCATGTAAAGGGTACATAAATTGACAGGTAGAAATCATATTAAGCCATGCGCACAATGGAAAATAAGATATTAAGTTTGATTAAAAACCCAACATTTAAAGCTTCCAGTCTCTACAAATATTTATCTTACAACTTGGTTTTCATGTAAAGGGTACATAAATTGACAGGTAGAAGTCAAATTAAGCCATGGGCACAATGGAAAATAAGATATTAGGTATGATTAAAAACCCAACATTTGAAGCTTCCAGTCCCTATAACTATTTATCTTACAACTTGGTTTTCATGTAAAGGGTTCATAAATTGACAGGTAAAAGTCATATTAAGCCATGGGCACAATGGAGAATAAGATATTAAGTTTGATTTAAAACCCAACATTTGAAGCTTCCAGTCCCTACAACTATTTATCTTACAACTTGGTTTTCATGTAAAGGGTACATAAATTGACACGTAAAAGTCATATTAAGCCATGCACACAATGGAAAATAAGATATTAAATTTGATTAAAAACCCAACATTTGAAACTTCCAATCCCTACAATTATTTATCTTGCAACTTGGTTTTCATATAAAGGGTACATAAATTGACAGGTAAAAGTCATATTAAGCCATGCGCACAATGGAAAATAAGATATTAAGTTTGATTAAAAACCCAACATTTGAAGCTTCTAGTCCCTACAACTATTTATCTTACAACTTGGTTTTCATGTAGAGGGTACATAAATTGTCAGGTAAAAGTCATATTAAGCCATTGGCACAATGGAAAATAAGATATTAATTTTGATTAAAAACCCAACATTTGAATTTTCCAACATCTATTACGTTGTTGTCATTTTCAAATCAATATATAATTTGTCAGCCGCAAATTATTCACAAACCTGGAACACCACAAAATGTTTACTATCTAACAGTCTATTGAAAAGCTTTCACATTTTCTCGTCGTCGAGATAATTATTTTGTCGAGTAAGCCCCACCTTCTTGAATCTTTATAGAGTATCATGTTCAACGAACTTCAAATTGAATATCTAAAAAAAAAACTACCAGACTCATCATATAACCATAGTTTATGTTTCAAATCTGCGAGGCAACACAAGGGCCATGTGATATTGGTGTCGGCAGTCTCAGCCATCCGGAGCAACACGGAGTCTTCAATGCACTAAGTCTTCAACGCAAGGTTGATATGTGTCTTTGTCTTTCTGGTCAGACCATGAACTGATTCAAATTACAGGATGTATCGTATTTCATAGCAAGATGGAAGGTATCAGTAATACAGTTAGTTAGTTAGGTTGAAGGAGCCATTGGATCTAATGGTCTAAAACATTTCAATCCTCTAACATTTCATCCAATGGCCCAAACACGGATAGAATGGCAGCTAGGAAAGTTGTTTTCAAATAGTGACGCCTTACAGCACAATTATTAGCTAGTTTCAAATGCGTCAACAAACTATGTTTATATGTGATTATTACTGGAAGTTTTTAGATACAAATTGTGGATTAAAAAAACCAAATTTTAGAAACTTTATTTTTTCTAAAATAAAGTTATACAAATAATAACATCATTTTCATAACTTGTATTTTGTTCATATATATATTTCAAAGAGAAAAAAAAAATCTATTAAAAAAAGTTGTTTACATCTATATTATGAGCCAATATATATGTCATGTTTTTTAAAATTGCTAATTTTTTATGCTTTCCACTTAAATATGACACCCATCCTATTCAGGTATGTGCTTGTATATCCAAAAATATGATTACTTAATCTTGATTATGATTTATCATAGCAAATAGATAGTACTTTGTCTTCTAGAATTTCTAGCATTAGCTTATTCATAAAAAAAAAATACAATTTCCAAAAAAAGACAAATAATCATCTTTACACAATAATTATATATAATTGGAATATTTCCTTCTCTATGAAGAGCGCCATTGCAAAAATAAGTGAAAGAGATCACTCCATGAAGAATGTTGCAACCTTATTTGGATAAGGCGAGTTTGCTCCTTGTAGATATGTTCAAAAGTCAAAACTTGAAAAGCATCAATCAATATATTAATACATTTCATCCAATTTATAAGAAAGGGTGGGACAATTTTTTTTTCCTCATCTCCAAGATGACTACTTTAGAGTCTCCATAAACATCTATGTGGTCAATGGAGAACCATCTAGCACAATAAAGAACCCCCCATAGTGTGACGCTATCAGCCTTATTATTAGATCCCAACCCACCATTCCAACATAAATGGTAATGTGTACTTGGTTCAATGACTATGTAAACCCCAAATCCACATGATTTATAATCTGCAACCCCATTAAAGAAACCTACATGTTATTTCTACAAAATATCCACAAATTTAGTATGCCTCGAATTTCCCTTCTCCACAATCAGGTCAATTTCGTTGAAATAGGCCACAATCTTCATAAATGTTTTCTTTATGCCTGTAGTAGATCCCTAAAAAATTTGACACCTCCAAATGCCCAAAAAAGGGAGGGTATGAAAGACCTTGTAGTTAATGAACCATTCTAAAAGGAAAACCTCCACAAAATTATGGTTCCAATCAGCAAAAAATTGTAAAATGTTTAGAACACCATACCAGATTGAAGATGCAAATGGACATTCTAGGAATATGTGAATGAAACTTTACTGCTCCTCATTACACATGGCACATTTCATAGGTGCAATGTATCCTCTCTTGCATAAATTGTCCCAAGTAAGAATTATGTTATGCCAAGTCAACCACCCAAAAGCTTTGAGCTTGAGGGGGAGGTTCCACTTTCATATTTTCCAAATCCAACAACACTTCCTAATGACCTGATGTGAAGGAGAGATATAACCATAAGACTCCTTACCAAGATATCTATATCTATTTATAAACCATCTCATCATAAACTATCTTTGCACTATGTCAGACTAATACTCACCGGTGATAAATTTCGAATGTACTTTCCCCTTTTCTCGGCCAGGTCACTAGAGAATCTCAAATCACTAATATGTATCTAGGGTAAAGACATGGAGTAATGATATTGTGATATATATATCTAATTCAAGTAATACATGCCTTTATTGTGTAAATACCTGATAAGTGCAACTAGCAGAGTGTGATCCCCTATGAAACCTTTCATTGAATCCAAGACAATCCCCACCTTTGAGCCACAACCAATCTCCCATCTCATGTTCCCTATTAGAAAATGATTTGTTTTCATCAAGTTGTTCCATATATATGAAGTTGAATTAGGGACCCACACCCCTATTTTTATCTACTCTAGGATAGTGTAACCACCCCTCCCACATTACTGAATTTCACCGGTCTGTCGAAATAAACATGAGAGGAAGAGCTACTATGACATGACCTGACCTCCTAGATCCATTTAAGGGAGTGGGATCGACTACTGGCGACAGAATAACAACTCACAACATCCCACAGGGGCTACAAGACACAAAGGCTTAGAAACCACCCCAGGTGGCCAAACCCTGAGTTGGACCCCTCTTTCTCTACCCTGGGCCCTCAACCGCACCCACAACAAGGCCTCCAATTGCATGCTCAACAGTGCATCCATGTAGTTGCAACCCAATTTTTTCAATTATGAGCATGCGGTCTCAAGATCTGAGCCTAAATTCCAGGTCAGCCTCCAGACCATTGCCTATAACTCCCTGTAACTTCTCAGAGTCAATAATGACATGAAAAAACTGCTAAACATACAAAATTGAAGGCATAAATTGAACTATAATTCCTAAAACATGAGAGACATTTCGTTCAACACATGGAAAAATGTAAGCTACAGGTCATGAATGCATATATGATCATAAAAGTCTAAGATTCATATGAGAATCACCAAGAAGGCCCTATTCCCTCTCCAAATAGATGCAATAGCACTTATTATCCCATACATTCATCAACTGATCAATAGTTAAACAATTCAAGACAAGAGTCGTAGAAGACACACAACATATAACCATAAAGTAGCCAACATACAAACCATGGAAACTGAGCCATAATATCACCAACACATTTCTAATAAATATACATTAATCACAATATAGCAATAGCTCTTATTAACATAGGAAATACCAACCAAGTCAGGGACTTCCACATACCACCTGACCATATATTGGGCTGAACCAAATCTCTCTTTTAGCCAATCATCCCCGCACCATATTCCAAGTGTGAATGTGGGATCTCATGGAATAAAATAAACACAACCAAACCAAGGCTTCCAGATGCCAGACCACCTTAAACCTCAATCAATGATTCCACCTCATGGTCAGACATCACTAACACCACCCAGATTGAACTCTACCCAAGTTGTCCAAGGCTCCGGGAACTAGTAACTCAACCCACAACCTTCCAGGGCTCCAGATCATTTATCCAACCCAACTCCAGGACTAGTAACTCAATCCACCAAGGGCTCCAAATCATTTTTCCAACCTAGGCTCAGGACTAGTAACTAGCGCCAAGTTGCTCCAGGGTTTCTAGAGCGTTTGTTCCAACCCACAACCATAAGTAGTTACAAGCACCAATTAGAACAACAACAAGTGGAAAGCCCACAACACCATGGCTATCCAAGAAATAACAAGGCTAGGAAAAAACCACTGCCAATCGAGGAAATCCTCCATGCTAATGACAAAGCATAACCAGATAATCACATGCATATACCATACATCCATAAATCAACAAGGAAATCATACATGCAACTTGTTACCTGCAAATCAATCCACTTGTAGTTGTTGATCCACCTGTTTCCTTGCACTTTCCCACTTTCCTTTACCTTCTTTCCCCAAATCCAATCTATGCAAAAGTGCTCCAAGAAAACTAAGTGTGCAAGAGTATGAGGGAATGAGAGAATAGAGACAGAGCTCCTAGCTAAAACTTAAAAAAGGTTGTGAATTGATCCTCATAAGCCTTTTTATCATTGAGGCCTTGATTTTCTTCAATTTTCTTAATTTTCCTTCAATTTTCTCCTCATGCAATTTTGTGACCTTTCATCTCCCCTTTCTCCTATTTTCCATTATTTTCATAAATAAATGCCAATAAATTCTACTTTTCCTTTTCCAATTTAGATAGCCATTGATTAATCACTAGTGATACCCCATCACTATGTTTCACCCAACATTCAGCTTGGAATATGTGTCCCATGACCTTGGTTTTATTTTTTATTTACATAGGAAATCAACCAGGGGCTATTACACCCCCCCCCCCCCCCTCCCACCCCCTTGGGGGAACACCATCCTTAGTGTTCAATGACACTTATAAACCAACAAAACACATGTTTCCCATGGAGATTTAAAACACATCTCGATACATCATATCATATTGTTGAAGACATAACCAACATATCATGAACATATACCGCTTATTGTAGCTTTATAACACAAGTCAATGTGTTATTTACATAAATATGCATATATAGACATAACCAAAAAACAACATCAAAGCATATACTAGAGTACATTCGGTCAACCAACGAATAGAGAAGGATACATAGCCTGCATTTGATTAGCCATGTGCCATGTAGCTTCATCGGCCCAAAAGTGCTTCCACTGCACTTTAACTTGCTCGATTCGGGAGCATGAGAATTTTTCCCTGCAAAATGCACTAAGGTTCCAGTTGGAATTCTCCTTCTGGTTCGACTTGAAATATAGAAAAATCAATCACATGATCAATATCTTTCACATAATTCTTAAGAAATGACACATGGAAAACATCATGGAATTTCACTGTCGGAGGAAATGCAAGTCGGTAGGCCACTAGTCCAATCCTCTCAAGGATCTCGAAAGGCCTGCAATATCGAGGTGCCAAATTGGCACATGATATAATCCTGAAGGATCCCTTCTTGGGATTGATACGCAAGTACACATGTTCCCCAGCCTAAAACCCCTTAAACACCTTGTGTTAATCGTCATAAATATTCTACATGTCTTATGCATCCTTTAGATTCTTCTTGATTACCTGCATTTCTTGTTCCATCTCTGTCAACATATCCGGCCCAATGAATACCTCGTTCACTGGATCAATCCAACTAATGGGAGTATTAAAAATTTTCCCATAAATTTCCTCAAACATACTCATCATTAGTGACTCTTGATACACAATGTTTTAATCAAACTCAACCAGTGGAAGATACTCTTCCCACTTCCACTGCTAATCCATAACGTACATTCTCAACATGTCCTAAAAAATCCTATTGGCCCTCTCTATATTTTAATTTTTCTATGGATGATAAGTTGTACTGAAGGCCAACTTTGTCCCAAAACCTGGAAACAACTCTTTCCAAAACCTGGAAGTGAACTTGGCATCTTTGTCTGACACAATATTCTTAGGAATACCATGTAACCTCACTATCTCCCTGATGAATACCTGGGCTACCTCACTAGCTAAATTTGTGAACTTCACTGGAATGAAGTGAGCTACCTTGGTCAAACTATCAACCACAACCATGATAGAGTCATGTTGTCTAGATGTCCTTAGAAAAATTGTAATTAAGTCCATGGAAATGACCTCCAATTTCCATTTTGGAATCATAATCGGCTGCAATGAACCACTTGGATGACTACACTCTACTTTTACTTGTTGATAATCCAAGCATCTCGCAAAAAACTCTGCCACCTCTTTCCTCAAATTTAGCCAATGTTAAAACATATTAACCATTGTTAATGTCTTCTAATATCCCGAGTGACCTGAATATGACTTAACATGAAATTATTCTTGAAAAATGCAACAAGAAATTCTCAATTTGATTTTTCCTTGGTCAATTTGAGAAAAACTGAATTTCCACATCAGCAAACAACTTGGATGCAGTTAACTGAGGTGACATGGATCTTGTGACTAAAATAACTCAGTAAATTTGAGTTGGAGGAGTCAGAGTTCAGTTAAGCATGTTTGATTTCTAATTTGTAGCAGTCAAGGTAAGTTATTTCAAGTTTTTTTTTTTTTTTTTTCCAGTTAAACTAGTTCTAATCGTTGGAGGAACTAGTGGAAGGTCAGTTGTGCAGTGGGAATTCCGTCTAACTCAGTGATAATCCGGTTATCTAATTAATCAACCCAAAATAGGTAGTGCATACAGAGAATTTGAGTTAGCCAACTTTGGTGGAGATTTCAAGGTTGTGTAACATCAGTTTTGGATTAGTCTTGAGTGTACAGGTGTTACATGCAGTCAGATGATCAACCTTGGGAATTGTGTAATAATTTTGGAGGAATTTCCTAAATAATAGGGGCCTAATTTCTCAAGAATTATGCAAGGAAATAACGGTTCAAGTTGAGGAATAAATTGACTAATTATAGGTTAGAGCTTCTTGGCGAGTAGAAAGATAGGCTATTCACTTGCAGGTTGAGCTCAAATTGAACTAGAAATTGTAATACATCTCTATTCATAAGATTAATGCAAGCAGGAAAAGGGGTTTTTTGTATATTGCTTTCCCTTGGAGAAATTTTGTGTGCATGGGTTTTATTTATCATTGAATTTTTGTGATTAATGTTTTAAATTGTGAATTGAATTTTGCATAGAAATTGAGTAGGATAGTGTCTTGTTATTTAGATTAAATTTTCATGAGAAATTACAATTATACATCATAATTTCTACATGGTATCAGAGCAAGATTCAAATTAGAGGAGGAATTTTGAAATTATTTCTCAGGAGGATTTGTTTTTTAGTTCAGTGTATCAAGATCTCTATAGAGCTGGGAAGATGACCTTCAACGGGCTGAGACTAGAGTATGCCTTGGAAGGAAGCTCTAATTTCATCACATGGAAGGATCACATGGAGGCGATATTGGATGAAATTGGATTGATAGAATACATAAAAACATATATTGAAAAACCACATGCATTTGATGATCAAAACCTTGCCCAGTGGAAAAATATGTAGCCAAGGCGAGGATAATATCCATTGGGAAAGAAACTCCTTTCAAAATGTGAAAATCACTGATAGAATTGTTTGAGAATAGTAGTGAACATGGGAAGATGGCGCTCAAGGATAAACTTTATCAAGATGAAAAAGAATGACACTATTCTGCAGTATTTGAGCATGTTCACACAAATTCGTGATGAAATTGGAAGGGTTGGTGTTAATGCTACAGGGGATGAATTGGTAAGCCTAACCCTTCTAGGCCTTCCCAAGAGCTTGCATAGCTACCAAGATTTTATGAATGGGAGGGAGAAACTATTGAATTGGGAACACTTATGGTCTGATTTGGTACATGAGGAAATAAGGTGGAATACCAGAGATGGGACTTCATCCAATGGTGAGGATGAAGAAATATTTGCATTGGTTGGAAAGGTAAAGAAGGTAAAAGGGAATAAATATCAAACCAAACTAGAATCCAGCCAATGGGGCAAGAAGAAATATTTCTCCAAAATTAAATGCTTCAATTGTCATGAATTTGGGCACTATGTGAAGAAGTGTCCCAACACAAATTCAAGCAAGAAGAAATCAGGAGGAGTAGCAAGTGATGCCTTGGATTCAGTGTTCAAACTTGACTTCACCCTTATTGCATGCATGGCGAGCATAGTGATGGGGATCATATGATACTTGGACTTAGGTTCATCATTCCACAGGACAAGGTCTAGATATTTTTTTAGTGACTTGGAGGAGAAATATCTCCAGATGCACATCGAGATGGGGGACAACGAAAGGTACAAAGAAACTGGGATTCGTACAATCACCTTTAAGAGAGATCCAGGCTCCCCTCTCAGGCTCAATGATGTCATGTTCATTATGGGCCGAAAGAAAAATCTCATTTGTGTTGTAGTTTTGAAAGACCATGGTTATGATGTGATCTTCAGCAAAGCAAAGGCATTCCTGAGACACATCATCACGAGATAGGTGAATCAAATCATCGTTTGGGTGAATAATATATATAAGCTAGATGTGGAATATTATGTTGCATTAAGAACTATGGCGGAGAGAGTGTAGAGTCGTGATGTCAGTGAACTTTGACACATGAGACTTGGCCATTTACATCATGGCACCTTGAATATTTTGCATCAAATAACCACTAGCCTCCCTAAAGGATCACTTGAGAAACATGATATATGAAAAGGATGTAACTTGGGGAGGTACACAAAATCTACATTGCATGAGTGGGACAACAAATCACATGCAATCTTGGAAAGGATCCACTATGATGTCTATGGACCTTTCTCGACCGCCTCCATTTCCAAAGACAAATATTTCGTCATTTTTATTGATGACTTCTCATGAAAGTGATATATATTCTTCATGCAGAAGAAAGATGATACATTCTCCAAGTTCATAGAATTCAAGGAACTAGTTGAGAAAGAAATCAGCAAGAAGGTGAAGGCTCTCGAGACCAATAATGGAGGTGAGTATGTGCCGAATGAATTCAAAAATTTCTATGTGAAAGAAGGCATTTGACGAGAGCTAACAACACCCCACAACCCAGAGAATAATGGGGTGGCTGAGAGAAAGAACCATAGCATTGTTGGAGTTGCAAGGGCTATGTGGCATGACTAAGGCCTACTTGTAACAGCCTCATGTTAAAAATCCATCAAATAAAGTCAAAAAAAGGAAAAATACGACCAAGGTCATGGGAACATGTCCAAGCTGAATGCTGGGAAACACATCCTAGTGGGGCGTTCGTTTGGTTTATTATGTCTAAAGGAAATTGGCAAAGGCATTGAAAAGGAAAAGAGGAATTATTTGACATTTATTTATGAAAATAATGAAAATTAGGAGAAAAGGAGGGTGAAAGGTCATATGTTTCATGTGAGGATGAAAATGAAGGAAAAATAGAGGAAAATGAAGAAAATAAAGGCCTCAATGATAAAAAGGCTTTTGAGGATCAGTTCACAACTTTTTTCAGTTTAGTTTTGGAGCTCTCTTCTATTCTCTCTCTCTCTCTCTCTCTCATACTCTTGCACACTTAGATCATTCTTGGAGCACTCTAGCATTGGAGTAAGGAAAGAAAAGGAAGGGAAAGAAAGCAAAGGAAGAAAAGGATCAAGCAAGGAAGAGGTTGGATCAAGCAACTTCAACAGGAACACTTGCAGGTAACAAGTTGCATGTGTGGTTTCCTAGTTGGTATATAGATGCATGGTACATGCATGTATGTGTTTGGCTCTCTTGTTGTCATTGGCATAGGTTTTTCTAGGTGTTATAGTGGTTTTAGCCTTGCCTTTCCATTTTCGGATATCCATGGTGTGATGGGGCTCTTTTAATTGGTTGAGATGGATTGTTGGATTGTTTCAAAACTGAGTGGGGTGGTCTCAGTAAAATTCCCAAAGGCATAGGAATCCCTTGACTGGTAATAGTGGGTACATGGTAAAGCCCGAGGGTGGAGATGGGAAAACTCCTTGGGATTTAGGTGGAGAGATCCAGAGGCATCCATGCTTGTTTATGGCCTAGTGATCCCTTGATTGGTATATGGCGGGATTGTGATAAATGCTAGTAGTGTATGTTATGGTTGGGGCCTAGGAATCCATTGACTGGTAATGGAGGGATACACGATAAAACCTAGTTGTATAAATGAGGTTTTCTGGCCTAGGAATCCCTTGACCGATAATGGAGGGATACATAGTAAAGCCTGAGGAATCCCTTGAACGGTAATGGAGGGATACATAGTAAAGCCTGAGGAATCCCTTGTTGTTTTGTTGTGAGTCCCACATTTATGCTTAGAATATGGCATGAGGGTGATTGACTGAAAGAACTATTTGGTTCAGCCCAATCTATGGTCAAGTGGTACATGGAAGTCCCTGACTTGGTTGGCTTTTTTATATGAATAATAAGAATCTTTCCTCTTGAGTTTTATGAGAAAATTTGTTTGTTATTATGTGATTTTAATGGTTGTTCAATCATTTTTAATCTGTTGGTTATAAGCATGGTTTTATGACATACTTTAGGTATGGATCTCATCATGTTTTGATTAGTAAATGAATGGTTAATGAATATATGACCTAATAGATGATAATGCAGTTATTGTTAGAGGGTATCAAACCTTCTTAACGATTCTCAGATAAGTATGAGATCCCTATGTTCATATGTGTAATTATGACATGTATATTACATGTTCACCATGTATTTAAGGGAATGTTTGTCATGGTTATGCCTTTTTAGGTCAATTTCTTGACTACATTTTGTGTTAGAGGCTTTGAACTTGTATCATTTATTGTTTTGGAAAGTTTCATCTGGTTATTGAAATTGACCTGGAGTCTAGTCATGAAAAGATGACACATATTTCGTGGTAGCAGGAAGAGAACTAAGAAATTGAGACTAAAGTCACTCCCTTGTAGGCTTGTGCATACAATTGGAGGCTTTCACTCACATGGATGCAGGCTTGTGCATGTGACTGGAGTTCAAGTCAGTGAAAAAGAAAGTTAGCTCATGGCTTGGGCACCTGGAGTGGTTATTTAGCTCCTAGGGGTCTTGTAGCTCCTAAGGAAGGTCAGTAAGTTTTTGTTTTGTCGATTCCACTTCCTTAAGTTGATCTAGGACATTGAATCATTTCTTAGTAACTCTTCGTCACTTATTTACCCCGGTGGACTTGCGAACTTGAGTAAGTGTGGGAGGAGGGTGTTGCAGAGTGGTAACAGAGCATGGTTCAACTCCTGGACTGGATGTGAAGAGTGTGTTTTTCATGCATGCATGAAGGTTGTATATGTTCTTGTTATGTATGGATGGTGATGGTCATTGTTATTATTGTTTTTCAAGTAGAAGTTGATGATGTTGTTGTTGGGATGACTTTGTCATGAATGCTTGTTGGTTGTGTATGTATTTTTTATGCATGTCAACATATATATGGATGATTATGCATGTAGTGATATGGTTATGATTTTCATGCACAAGGTCATGGTATGCAGTTGGTTTCGTTATTTATGATGTTGGTATGCTGATGTAATTATGATATACATGTATCGTGTTAATATGGTTGATCTTGTAGACGAGACAGGATCCCCTAAACTATACTAAGGTATGCTAATTTTGTTTATATTTGGTTTATTTGACATGGTATGCTTGTTGGAGATAGAAGGAAAAGGTGAATAGCAGAATGGTGGATTACAGTTCTTGAGACTCTCACTATAGATTAGATGAGAAACCACAAGATGAGTACTCCCCTCACATAGTATACACATTGAGAAGTTTGAAGGAAGAAATAAGGAGTTGAAAAGAAAATAAGGATAGGATCATTCAGTCCCAAGAGATGCTTACCAAGGCACAGGAGAAACAAGCAGAGGTCAATGCAGTCATCCTTTAACATTTGTCAGAATTGTAGAGACATGGATAACCACAGATCAATTATGGATAAGAGGATAGGACTAATGGAGCATATGGAAGTAGGTGTCATCATGGACACATGTCAGATAGGGATGATACCGTCAAGGATGGCGGATTCTTGGATACACTGTATAGGAGAGATGATGGACATGGGTTCTACTCTAGTTCTGGTTTAGAAAGGTATCATGGTAACCATCGTTACCATCCTTATAGAAGGAATGATAGAGGATATTTTCCGGATGAGTTTAATAATTCCAAGCCACCTAAATTTGATGAAGAGTTGAAGAAGTCAAAAGATGCATAAGCATGGTTACTTGGGATGAAGAAACCCTTTGAGCTACATGAATATATAGAGAACATGAAGGCCATGATAGCTATTTTCAGCCTCAAAGGGAAAGCATACATTTGGTGGGAATATTTGAAGTGGGTTAGATACATTAGGACAGAGGAGTTGAGTTGGCATGAATTCAAGAGACTTTTTTAGAATAAGTACTCGTGAGAGAGGTGATATGACAGAAAATCCAAGGAGTTATATGAGTTTAAGATGGAATAGATGACACATGAGAAGTAAATGGCTAAGTTCTTGGATTTATTTACGTATGTACCATATCTTAATTATGAGAATGCCAAAGTTCAGAGATTTTTTAGTGATTACAATTAGAATTTAAAGATCATATTGAGTATGATTAGCTTTGGTCACTTGAAGAAGTCATTGGAAATTTGAAGCATTGCTATGAAAAATTGAAGCGTAATACAAAGTCTCAATAAGGTTGAAAGGGAAATACAAAGCTAAAGGTAAATGGCCACCGAAGTGAACAAGGCCTCATGTTTGTAGGTTTGCAGGTTTGGTTTTTTACATGTTATTTATAGGTTTGCAATTTTGTAGGTTTGATTGTTTACAGGTGCAGTTATAGGTTACATGTTACATGTTAGTGCAATTGGATACAGGTACAAAAAAAATAGTTCATCATTGAATAAGAGCTTGTGCATTTGAGTTGAATGATATGCCTACATTAGTGTATCTGAATGTATTTATGTTGGGATCATACAATATGCTTTTGTGTATGGATTGGTCGTATCTTTACAGGACTAAGGTGGACTGTTACAAGAAGGCTATTGAGTTCTTAGATGACAATAGATAAAAAAGAATATTACAGGGTAAGAAGAAGGCTACATCAGTTAGAATGATTATAAATATGCAGGCGAAGTGCAGTCACAAGAAAGGGTGTGTGTTATTTGTAGTACATATTTCTAGTTATAAAGGTAACAATGTTGAGGATGCGAAAGTATTCCCTAGGTACCCAATTTTACAACAGTTTTAGGATGTATTCCATGTAGATATTTCAGAGTTTCCGTCTCATATGGAGGTGGAATTTTATATTTATTTGGTACCAGGGGTAACACAAACATTGAAGGCACTGTATAGGATGAGCACTTTGGAGTTGGTAGAATTGAAGTTGTAGTTGAAGGAAATGCTTAACAAAGGATACATCAGGCCAAGTGTGTCGCCTTCGGGTGCACCAGTTTTGTTTGTGAAAAATAAGGATGGTAATCTCAGGTTATGCATTGATTACAAGCAGTTGAACAAGGTGATGATCAATAACAGGTATTTATTGCCGAGGATTGATGACTTATTTGATTAGTTGAAGGGAGCAACAATGTTCTCGAATATTTATTTGAGATCAGGTTTTCATTGGGTATGCATCAAAGAAGAGGACATTTACAATACTACTTTTCGGACCAGGTATGGGCATTATGAGTTTGTCATAGTTCCTTTTGGTTTGACTAATGCTCCAACTACGTTCACGTGTTTGATGAATAGTGTGTTGCAGCACTATCTAGAAAATTTTGTGATTGTATTCAATGATGACATATTGATATATTCTAAGAATGAGAAAGATCATGCAAAACACTTAGTAGAAGTATTGAGATTGCTAAGAGGGCATCAATTGTATGGCAAGCCTAGTACATGTAACTTCTTTCAGACATAGGTACATTACTTAGGGCATGTTATTTTCAAGGAAGGCATACAAGTGGATCCAGAAAAGATAAGAGTTATCATAGGGTGGGAAACTCCAAGGAATGTGGATAAGGTCAGATCATTTATGGGGTTAGCAGGTTATTATAGGAGTTTCATCAAGAAATTATTGCAGATTGCATATCCTATTACATCATTACAGTGAAAGGGAAATAATATTTTAATGGAAAGAGGAATGTGCAACCAGTTTTGAACAGTTGAAGCAACTGCTTATAAATGCTCCAATTCTAAAGATTACAGATCCAGATAAAGAGTTCATGGCGTCTACAGATTATTTCAAAAGAAGACTTTGTGGAGTCTTGATGCAGGAAGGATAGGTGGTATGCTACGAATCAAGGAAACTGAATGAGCACGAGAAAAACTATGTGACACATGATCTTAAGTTTCCAGCGATCATTCATTCCATTTGAAGATGCAGAGACACTATATTATTGGCAGGAGATTCATCTTGATGAGTGATCATAGTGGGCTAAGATACTTATTTTACCAAACAAATCTGAATGCGAGGCAAGCTAGGTGGTTGGTGATGATTAGTGAATTTGAATTCAAGATCAGGTACATTAAGGGAAAATAGAATGGGGTTTCAGCTTCTCTTAGCAAAAGAGTGTAGGCAAATCCCATAACAACTATGATTTCACATGGGAAAGATTTATAGGATTGGATCTTACAGGAAGCACATGTACAGGGAGCTTAGGCACAAGTTACAACATTAGGGTACAGGTGAACAAGATGTGGACTATCATCTCGTGGAATATGTTTTGGTTAGATTTAGGGACAGGATCTATGTGCTAGACAACAGTGAGCTAGAGAAGCTTATCTTGAGCGAATTTCATGTCAAGTCATATTCAGGTCACCCGAGATAACATAAGACATTGAAAGTGGTGAATAAATTCTACTATTGGCCGAATCTAAATAATGAAATGGTAGATTTTGTGGATAGATGTTTGGATTGTCAACAGGTAAAGGTAGAGTTCAAGCATCCAGTTGGTTTACTATAGCTAATTTTGATTCCAGAGTGTAAATGGGATTCATGGTTGTGGTTGATATGCTGACCAAGGTAGTTCACTTCGTTCCAGTGAATTCTACTTATTTAGTGATTGAAGTAGAAAAGGCATTCATCAGAGACATAGTAAGGTTGCATGGTGTTCCGAAGAAAATCGTGTCAAAAAAAATGCTAAGTTCACTTCCAGGTTCTGGAAAAAGTTATTTGCAGGTTTGGGTACAGATTTGACCTTCATCACAACTTATCATCCATGGACAGATGGACAAACAAAGAGGTTAAACATGATTCTGGAGTACATGTTTAGAATGTATGTTATGCATCAATAACAGAAGTGGGAAGAGTATATTCCATTGGTTGAGTTTGCTTACAACAATGGGTATCAAGAGTCAATGTGGATGAGTCCTTTTGAGGCACTTTATGGGCAGAGTTGTAATACTCCCATCAATGGAGTGATCCAATGAACATGGTGTTGATAGTGTTAGGTCTCTGTAATTTATTAGCAAGATTGGGAGAGTCCAATCACAGATTTAACATCATTTCAACCAACTTTGGGATTCTAGGATCTAGCCCTCCTGAATCCTGAGAGGGATCTCTCCAATATGTAAAAAGATGGATATTGTCTTTGAAAAGCTTAAGGTAATGATATTAGGCTAGTTATGAAGGCCAAGGGTTTTGTTTTGTTTTGGATGGTTGAGCATGAAATGTTACTTGAGGGGAAAGTCCTAAGTGCAAAAAGTTTCAAAAGTGAGAAGTTGCAGGCAAATAGAACAGTTTTGGCAGATAGATAGATATAACGCTGGTTTTTAGTCCATTGGGCCATGGAGTCATATCTGGGCTTTAATTGAACAACAACATCAAGTGTGATCCAAGGGGCAAGTCATCTATACCACAAGATTATTGAGATTAAAATGATGAAATGGAAACATTAAAATGTTGGAGGGGTGGAAACTGATAATAATTTCTCAGAGGATTTATAGTCAGTCCAAACAAGAAAATCCACTTAAGTAACTGTTTTTAAAACCAACCAAGGACAGGGCTAACCATAGACTTCTTGGGCAAGTTCTTATTAAAGCAGCTTAATTGACAAACAATCCAGTAATCCACATGATTACCTTCAGAAAGTATGAAAACACATATGAAAAACAGAGTGTAACTTAAGATCAGATAAAGTACTTTTAAACCTAGTCTGCTTTCAGTCAACACCAAGGGAAACTTTCAGAATCTGCCTTTGGAGAAAAGAATCTAGGAATCAGGGCAAACCATATCTTCTCTAGTCTAACTTTAATAGAAAATAATGGAAATAACATTCGAGAAAAATGTTTGAGCAAACAGAAGGACGAGGGAACGCCAACATTCCTAACTGTTTAAACTGTATTGAATCATTCTTAAATAAACAAATCTGAAGAAAACATTAAGATAAAGATTTCTCAGCCAGAGAAGGTTACAGCTATACAGAAAATCCCAACCCTTTTTAAACTGTTCTTTACAGACGGAAAATGAACAATATGGCACACATAGAAGGAGAACGATTAACAAAGAAAGAAGCACTTCACCAGTGATAAAGACCAGGATCCCAAGAAACAGCTTTTATATTGATGTCAAACCAGTTACAATCTTCAAGTCCAATGTTTCAGTTCAGCAATCATATTCACTATTCAACCTAACTACTCTAGAGCAAACAGAGCTTCAAGGGCCAATGAACACTATGTACAAATAGAAGTCTCGAGCTCAAGTGTATTTCAAAGTTCTGCAACCAACAACTCCTCATCTTATGTAGAAATACTTATAGGAAGATGAGGAGGCAATATTT
This sequence comes from Pinus albicaulis, assembly GCA_034641835.2. NCBI lineage: Eukaryota > Viridiplantae > Streptophyta > Pinopsida > Pinales > Pinaceae > Pinus > Pinus albicaulis. The sequence goes on along the minus strand of CM076578.1, from coordinate 579,749,044 downwards.
CAACAAAATGTCTCAAAGACAGTTAATGCAGAGTGAAGACTTCTCGGCCCTTTGAGAGGCTTGAGGGAAAAATTTACAGGTGGATCACTACATTAACCGTTTCACAATAAATATCAAAGCTCGGTGGAAGCTTTGTTTGACTTTGAGGCTCAGTGTATGTTTTGGAATAACTCTGCAGATATTTATTTATTGGTTTCCTTGCAGAAATAACCTCTTGGAAATGCTGGAGGCAGATATTTCTTCGAGCAATAACTTCGGCCTCTTTTCTGAATGGTTCGAGGCAACAGGTGGCTCGGTGGTAGCTGAGGAATCAATTTGCCTCAGATGTAGCAGTGGAGGCTTTTTGTATGATAAAACACTTTAGGTTTTTTCCTTTAAACTGTGTTTTAGATTGGGGATTAGGCTTTTGATAACGGTCTTAGCCGTAATCCCCAAAAAACCGTCTTCAATCTTTATCTGCTGTGCTCTGTCTTCAAACTGATACTCTTTAACTGTTTTTGAATTGATGTGCAGAGGCCGCGCAAGCCTTCGTGTGCTATCAATGCTCATGAAACATTGATTAAACTTCGAATCAAAACCTGCAAATGGTTCCCTTTGGTAGATCGTGGGCGCAGGAATCGTCATTCCCGCCTCCAACATTTCTTTATAATACACAGAGAACCATTGAAATCACCTGCAACAAAACACAAAACAATTAAGAAATCCTGCGTTTTTTGGGTTTAAACTGCTTCAGATGGCGGGGGAGGAGCGTAGCCGTCGGATGAGGGCAACCAACGGTGGAGATCTGCATAGAAAGGCAAAAAGGATAGCGGGAGAAGAATAAGGAGGAGCAGTTTTGGACCGTCCGATCTGGACACGTGAACGGTCCAGATCTAATCGGAGGGTCTCAATCGGGGGTGGCACAAAAGGGGATGCGATTGAATTTCCAGTGCGATTAAGCGCTGGCCGTTGATTTGAGGACCAGATCGACGGCGGGGAAAAAATCGGAGGTATGGACTGCGATTGATCGGAGGGCACATTTGAAGCATTGCGATTGCGATTGGGCGGGGGCTGCGATTAGCGCTCCACTATCAGATCTCCGCGGAAGATCAACGGTGCGGAACGCATCGCCAGACTTATTGTTATAAATAAATCGCATCGGAGTTTTGAATTTTTACAAAGGATTTGTGCACCCGCCCGACCTCCGATTGCGATTAGCGCTTGGGACTTAAGCGCTTGGTCCCAGCGCCGGGGCATGTGCGGGGAAGTGGTTTGAAAGGGGCTAGCGGGAGGGGGCTTATGCCTATATTAAGGTCCGAAGGTGGGTTTTGGCCTTTTTAAATGGAATTTGAAGGCCAAGGAAAGGAATGATAGAGGGGTAAGGGAGGAAAATGGCCAACAAAGGTTAGGGGAAAGATTTTAAAGGGGATTTTGGGGGTTCGGCACAGCTCAACCAGAAGTTTTAAACCATGTCAGGAGGATTTTCACGAATGGAGGGAGAAACTTATGAAAAGTAGGGAAATAATATGGAGAAAAGGGGGAGTAAATGAAGGTTAGTTATGAGTGGGAGAAAGGGGAAAAATGATGGTTTTTTTAGCAGTTTCTTACAGGAAATCAACAGAATTAATAGGAAAAGTAATGAAGATTTTGGACAGAGGCATGAGGCCTACAAGGAGTCTTCAAGAGCCAACAAATTTTAGTAATGAAAAATTGTTCCTTGAAGGCTCAAAACAGATTTAGCCACCTTTTGGTATAACAAAATATTATAGGTCGCTAACAGTGGCTCCACTTGGGGATGGTGCCTTCTTGAAGGCATCAAGAATTTAGACTTGATTTCTCTGGGACGCTGACTTATGCCTGATCCATTGGGCTGTCCCTCTTTTGCTGGATGATCTGGTTCTGAAAACATATTCAGCAGCCATGAAAATAATGGATTTTCATCTACAAGCTTTCTACCTACCCAATCCTACTGATCTAACATTTTTTCTTCTTAGAGTGCACTTGGATTGGCAAACTCTCTTACAACATTTTATTCTTTTGAAAGCATAAACACTAATCTAATTCTACTCCTTATTTCTCCCTGAACTCAGATTAAACAGTTGAGCTCAGATATTTCTCTACCTAATCTACTGTCTGTTGGGGTTAAACAGTCCAACAAACTTTCATTCTCTAAATTCTAAAGTAGAAATTTAAAAACAGCTAAGTCAAGATTAAACTGTTTGACTTGCTGTGATCTATGGCCTAAAAACAAACTGCACACAGATTATTATTTGCAGAATTTTAACATAAAAAATTGAAGGCTTAAGATCTGAAAGCTTCTTATTATGGCCTTCTCTCTTCTTTTCATAGCTCTGATTTTTATTTTTTCTGTGAGCTATCTCTTCCTTGATATCTGATTTAGATTTTGGGCAAATTAGAACCAGTTTTTCTCTTTTATGACTCAGAAAATAAAATAGTTTTGAGTCATCTCTCTTTGGAAACTTTGGTTCAGATTTTGAGTTTGTTTGAACCTTAATTCCTATCCTAATCTATCTACTGATGAGCCAAGATTAAACAGTTTGGCAAATCAAATTCGCTACCCTATCAGCAGAAAATTGAAAGCTAATTAGTCAAGATTAGGTTGTTTGACTAACTAGATGTGTGTTTTGTAGGAGTGGCATTCAAGCTTGCACACTTTCAGATTTATTTCTCTTTTTGGCATGGGGCTTTGCCTTTCTTGTTTTCATTTCTGCCCTCTTTTTATTTTTCTTTTTTTTTTGTATTTTTTGATTTTTCATAACTTTGAATGCAATGATGGATGAAATGTTTACAATGGAAAAAAGAAAAAAGAAGGCTTAAAAACATATCATGAATCAAGAGAAGTAATGCTTGAGCATCCTGCCATTGACAGGACCCCCAAACAATTATGTTCCATTCATCTCTTGTAATAAGAATGCATTGTTTCCAGCAACTGAATGAATAGAGTAAGGGCCAAGCCATAGATTGTCAAATTTACCATGCTTTCCCTTATCTTCTCTCTTTGAATCCCACTTTAAAACTTTTTCCCCAATCTTGAAATTGCTGGCCTTTGTTCTTCTGTCAAAAAGCTTCTTAATGCTGTCCTGTTTCTGCAATGTTTTGTTGTACACTTCCTCTCTGATTTGCTGAAGATGAATGGTCTGATTTATTCTTATGATCATGTCATTATCCTCAGTCTGCAACTCTTGAATTAACTTCATACCTGGTACACCCAGGCTGTTAGGAAAAATTGCATCTGTACCATATACAAGCTGGAAAGGTGACATACCAATGGATTTCTTCAAAGTTAATCTGTCAGCCCAAAGTGCATGGATCAGCTTTGTGTGCCAAGACTTCTTGTTGTCTTCCAACAGTTTCTTTATTATGTTCACTAAGCTTTTGTTGGAAGACTCTGTGAGTCCATTACCCTGAGGATAATAGGTTGTGGAGTGTCCCAATGTTATCTGGTACTTGTGACAGAATTCCACCATTTTCTTGCTTCTAAATGCTGCTGCATTATCCGTGATGATCTTGGTAGGGCAGCCAAATCTGGAAAGGATATTGGTTTCTATGAACTTTATAATAACTGAATCATTGGCTTGCCTACATGGAATGGCTTCTATCCACTTAGTGAAGTAGTCTGTGGCAGTAAGGATCCACCTATGTTGGGCAGAGGATGGTGGGTGGATTTCTCCTATGAAGTCAAGTCCCCACTGTTGAAAAGGGGCTTCAACAGTAATTGGATGCAGAGGAAGGGGTAGTAATTTTCTCTTGCCCTCAAACAATTGGCATTTATGGCAAGTGGTTGTCAGTTTATGTACATCAGGAAAAAGAGTAGGCCAATAGAAACCAGCCCTCAAAATCTGGTTGGCTGTTGACTTCCAGTACAAATGGCCTCCACACTCTCCTTCATGGAATTCCTGCTTAATCTTTTCTGCATCAAACTCAGGCAAACATTTAAGCAATATACCACTAGCATTTTTCCAATAAAGACATTTATCAATAATGTAATAGCTTACAGCTTTCAACTTTAGGAACCTTGTCTTCGTTTTCGATAAACCAGGAGGCGTGTTTAAATTAAGAAAAACATAAACGATATCAGCATACCAAGGAGAATTCAGAAAATGGTTTTGAATAATGGGAGTTGAGAATTCTTCTTGGTTGTCCAAAGCATTAATCACATTAATATCAAGAACTTCAAAATTGGATTCAGCCATTAATCTAGCTAGACCTTGGCCTTTGATGAGTTTAGTGGGTTTTATCTCTAAATCATATTCAAGAATAACAGAAATCCACTTACCTCTCTTACCATCTGGATCTTGTGTTAGAATGTCTTTTACAACTGAATTTGGGACAAAGGCAATGATGTGTGAGTGAAGGATGTATACTCTGAAGTCTTTCAATGCTTTAACCAAAACAAAAGCTTGCTTTTCCATAATATTATACTTCAAAGGGGCATCCCTCAATGCCTTGCTAAAGAATGCAATAGGCTGCTCTTGTCCTTGTGGATTTTTCTGTAAAAGGACAGCAGCAATGGTATGTTCTGATGCAAACGAGAAGATATAAAAATCTTTTGAAAAATCGGGGCTTATGAGAACCGGTGTTTTGGTTAATGCTTGTTTCACCAGCTCAAAGGATGTCTTTGCTTCCAAGGTCCATTTTATCCCTTGCTCCTTCTTCAACATGTTTGTGATATTTCTAAGGAGCTCTGCCAAGTTAGGAATGAACCTTCTCAAAAAGTTAATCTTTCCAATGAAAGACTGCAACTCTTTGATATTTCGAGGATGAGAGATTTGCAATATAGCCTCAATCCTCTTTGGATCTATCTTTATACTCTCTTCTGAAATAATGTGTCCAAGAAGCTTACCTTCTTGGAGACCAAATAGTGTCTTCTTAGGGTTTAAAGATATTCCAAACCTTTTTCACTTCTCGAAAACATTTCTCAAATGTTCTAAATGTTCTTCATCTGTTTTTGAAAACACAGTGACATCATCCAGATAGATAATGATGAAGAAACCCAATTCTTCCGAGAATGCTATGTCCATGGCTCTCTGAAAGGTTGCTCCAGCGTTCATTAGACGAAAAGGCATCTTCACATACATGAAAGTGCCCCATGGAGTAGTGAAAGCTGTCTTTAATTGATCAGTAGGGTGAACTAAAATCTGATTATACCCTGAATAGCCATCAAGCAACGAAATCCTTTTAGACCCCACCACCCTTTGTAAAATGTGATCCATTTTTGGTAAAGGGTAGTTGTCTTTTAACGAAACTTTGTTTAAGTCTCTAAAGTCTATACAAAGCCTGATTTCTCCAGTCTTCTTCCTAACGGACACCAGATTAGATACCCACTCAGAATATCTAATAGGGACAATAATGCCAGCCTCATACATTTTCATGATCTCCTTCTGAACCAATGGCAACTAGACAGGGTTTATTCTGCGCAGTTTCTGTTTAAATGGTTTTTGGTTTTCTTTAAGAGGGATTTTGTGCTGTATTATTTCAGTGTCATAGGATTTGAGATCTTCGTAACTCCAAGCAAAAACATCAGAAAATTCTTTGAACATCTCTATGTATTTGAGTTTAATGTGAGCTGGCAAAGTTTTGGACAGCTTGATCATTTTCGGTTTTTCCTCACTACCTATATTGCACTCCTCTACTTCAGTCTCTACAGGTTCCAGTTTTGGTTTGTTGGCCACATCGTTAAAATCGAACAACTCCTCTAAAGGCGTTAGACCACTCGGCAAATTTTCATCTTTAGACTGCAGAGTTTGTAATTCTTTCGTTTCTAACTCTGCACTTAATTCTGTTTTGTTCCTAAGTTCGCTAGACAATAGGTTAATATTGGCAGGTTGAGGAGACGATTCTTCTTCACCAAGAAAGTTTTCTTCACTGCAGTCTGTATCATAATCTGAATCTGAACTGTGCAGTTCGAACTCATTTCTGAATTGCATGAAGTCTTCTATTTGTTTGTCATTGTCAAACACTTGCCAATATTTTTCGTTATCAAGTACTGCCAGTCTAAATTTTATCGGAGTTGTGTTGTCTCCAGTCTCATATGGCGTTAGACATGTCCTGGCCGCAAAAGCTAAATTGTGGGCCATAATGTTCTTTTTCCTTGGGATGAAACTCGGGTTTGACTCCTCAAATGTTGTCAAAAGATCCATGACATCATTCCGATAGGCTCTAAGTCTGGGATGATTCGCATTATACTCCCCATTGACTTGCCTAATGATTAACTCAGAATCCCCATACACATTAATTCTTCTGGCTCCTAATTTCTTCAAGAGATGCAAGCCTACGAGAAGGGATTCATATTCTGCTATGTTGTTGGAACACTGAAAGTTTAATTTGCATGAGATGCATTCTGTGTGGTTGTTTTCAGTGTTAATGATCCAAACCCCTGCACCAACATTATTTCTAGTGCATGACCCATCAAAATACATACTCCATAAAGGACTGTCTTCGGTTTCGTCTGTTTGGTGATTGTCCTTTTTAACTATGGTGCCTTCTAACTGTTCGTGATTAGCAGCACCCGATTGAATTTGTTTTGACTCCTCAAATTCTTCAATAGATTGAGGGATGATGCCAGAAATGTTAGGGGTATTTTCTGGGTTGTTAAGTCCTAAAAACAATGGACTCATAACCGGTAAATCAAGACCTATGCTTTGTTTACTAATGTTTTCACATGTGGCAAATTGTTTGGACACTTCTGCGTTATTATACTCTTCTTCCCTGTCGGCCTTTAATTCTGTTAAAGTGACTTGCTCACTAGGAGTTTCATTGTTAAACATGATAAAAGAATCAAGGCCTGTATTGACAGAATATATAGGAGAGTTTCGTGGTCTGTCTTGACTTGTAACAGTGTATTGCATATGAGACTCCCTGTAAAGTCTTCTGGTCTGATTGAAAACCGGGATGGTCGCATATGTCATGTCCATCTGCATAGTCCCCTGTAACTTAGCTCCCCAGGATCTTGATAATAGAATTCCATACTTTGGGGGGACATCAGCCACAACAATGTCCATGAGTAAACATTTGGCTGGAATCTGGGCTAGGTTAACACAGAGGTCTTTGATCAATCCTAGACAATTTACTCTATTTGAGTCAAAGGAGTATAGGTCTTTGTAGGGTCTGGTAATTTCTAAACCAAGGCTCTCCATCACAGCTTTAGGCATTAAATTATGAGAAGCCCCAGAATCATGCATAGCATTGTGTAGAATTTTGTCATGAATGTTCAAACTCACATAAAAGGGAGGAACTGGTCCTTCTTGAAACTTCCCTTCAATCTTAGGGCCAAAAATCAACTCTGGTAGGTCGTCACTAAGATTAACTGTATCCCCATTTTCCTCTATATTTAAAGCCTTCAAAATTTGGTTCCTATATACATGTTGGGCAGCTAACTCAGTTAATGGAACAAAGATTTTGATCTTTAAGATTTCCTGTTCAAGGCTGAAAGGGGTTTGATTCTTTGAAGCACTTCTTTCAACCTTATTAGCTGTCACTCTATCAACAATTACATCTTGCTGATTTGTTTTACTTGACACAACTGTTGTAGAAGGAGTACTAGCTGAAGTGTTAGTACTGCTGATGTCTTCACTCTGTTTTTCAGAATTTTGAGTGTTTTTCTCTTTATCCTTATCAGAATTAACAGGCACTGTTTTGTCTTTTTGTTTGGCTGTTTTGGGTTTAGCTGCGGTGCTGCTTTGAGAGGATTTTTCAGAGGTTTTGGTGTTGGGGGCTTGTTGACTGGTCTTTCTTCTAAGGTCATATTCTCTTTGAGGTTCTATGACAATATTTTCCATGTCCTGATAATAATTTCCATTATCATCTCTTTTGTCGTCGTAAGGTGTGTAAAGACCCTGTTTTTTATCATAATGAACCTCAAAGTCATCATCCTCTTCCCCAAACATGTTGATATCGTCTTCCCCTGTTATGTCTTATGTTTCTTCAACCTCACTTACATAGTTTTGATGAAAGGGAGGAGTGATCTGTTGATCATCATCCCTGGGTCTGTTTGGAGGTTGGTTCCTTCTAACATTCTGATTTTGGTTCCTATTTTGAGGAGCAGTTTGATTTTGATTTGCTTGTGCTCTCTTAATTAGGCTCATCTCTTTCATCATTTCTTCCATCATTCTCTCTATCTTTGAGCTTGAAGTGGAAGGGGTTGATTCCTCTCTAAAAGATACTCTCTTCTCGCTCTTCATTCTTGCTCTTTTCTCCATCAAGTTTACTTCCACAGAAAGAGCACCCCTTTGCATGTCTTCAAGGGTTGCAAAAAATCTTTCTCTAAGTGAATATGTCATGTCTGGATCAAACCCTTCAGGAAATTTGTTTAAAGCTGAGCCCTGAGGAGGTTTTAGTTCGGGGGAAAGTGCATTATAGACGCCGTTAAATCTTGTACAATAAGATTGTACACTTTCCCCAGGGTTCCTACGGAGATTGTTATAGTCGGCAAGGACTTGGAGAGGATTCTTTCTCACTTCCCACTTATTTAAGAATGTTTGATGGAAGCCTTGGAGGTCATTTATTCTACGGGGGGCTAAACCTTTAAACCATTTTCTTACTTCTCCCCCTAAGCTCTGAGCAAACAGTCTGAGCTTGATAGAATCATCATCAATTTCATTTCGATCAAAATAGTCATTCATCTTATCCACATGTTGTGATGCAGTTGTAGCATTATTAGCATCATATAATGGAATTTTGGACTAATAGTCCGGTGGAAGATTGACTAGTGGTATATTAAGGGCTAAGGGAGCATACCATGTTGCCATGGAAGGAGGTGGAGGTGGATTTACAGAAGGGAAAGTGGGCTGAGGTGAAGTGGTTTGAACAGTGGATGTAGGGTGAGTAGAAGTGGATGGACCAGGAGTAGACTGTTGAGATGATCTTGGATGGGAAACACCTAAATTGTGAAGGAAATGTAAATCAGGAGGTGTCGTTTCCCTGCTACCAGGGTGTTCACTTGTTTGAGGAGATGAAAGTGAAGATTCAGAGTCTAACTGGATTATATCATCAAATGACCTAGTCCTAAATGGGTTCACTAAATCAGTTTGTGATTGTTGCAGAGCTTAAAGATTTTCAGGGACTGATTTAGCTCTCAAGGGTGATCTGAAAACAGTTAATAATTTAACCTTAGGAGGCTTCCAAAGGATACTTTCTGGATTATCAACTATCTCAGGTGGGTTAGGGTCTGGGTGGGCTCTAGTGTGAATCTTTTTAGAAGCCACTATGCTGTGTTGTTTAGACTTAAAACAAGAAAATTTCAACCAGATATGACAATCTTGGAGAGGTTAACCAATCTGTTTTTACAATTTTAAATCCCACAGTCCTCTAACTGAGTTTGAATGATTTTATAATGATAAGGGTTCTTCCCAGTGGAGTCTTAAGGTCTGCTAGGATTATGGAGTCGCCAAGTGGAAATTTTTAGCTCCTTTCAGAGGTAAAAGGTCTTATGGTCCACCACCATGTTTTTTTAATTCCAATCTGAAATATTTTTAGGTTTTTCTGAGTCATTTTTCAGTTTTGTGGTTGTTTAAGAACATCCTAACTTTGTTTCAAAACTTAGCTAAGGTTGCGAGACAAAGGCAGTCTACCCTTATGGCTAAGATAGCTGATTTTCCAAGGTTAGATAAAAAAACTTAAAAGAATCCTAGGGTTGACCTAGTTTGTCACTGATTCAATTGAGCTTTATCTTAATTACCATTTCTTGATAGTGCTTGAAAAGGTTGCTTTTGACTCACAAGATGTTATGAAGATTCTGGGTAAGGGTTCCCCAGCAGAGTCGCCAGAAATGTTAGGTCCTGGTGGCTCAGCTGCAAAATAAAACAACTGGTCCGCGAAACCAGAGATTCTGGGTTCGATCCCCAGCGGAGTCGCCAAAAATGTTAGGTCTCTGTAATTTATTAGCAAGATTGGGAGAGTCCAATCACAGAGTTAACATCATTTCAACCAACTTTGGGATTCTAGGATCTAGCCCTCCTGAATCCGGAGAGGGATCTCTCCAATATGTAAAAAGATGGATATTGTCTTTGAAAAGCTTAAGGTAATGATATTAGGCTAGTTATGAAGGCCACGGGTTTTGTTTTGTTTTGGATGGTTGAGCATGGAATGTTACTTGAGGGGAAAGTCCTAAGTGCAAAAGTTTCAAAAGTGAGAAGTTGCAAGCAAATAGAACAGATTTGGCAGACAGATAGATATAACGTGGTTTTTAGTCCATTGGGCTATGGAGTCATATCTGGGCTTTAATTTAACAACAACATCAAGTGTGATCCAAGGGGCAAGTCATCTATACCACAAGATTATTGAGATTAAAATGATGAAATGGAAACATTAAAATGTTGGAGGGGTGGAAACTGATAATAATTTCTCAGAGGATTTATAGTCAGTCCAAACAAGAAAAGCCACTTAAGTAACTGTTTTAAAAACCAACCAAGGACAGGGCTAACCATAGACTTCTCGGGCAAGTTCTTATTAAAGCAGCTTAATTGACAAACAATCCAGTAATCCACATGATTACCTTCAGAAAGTATGAAAACACATAAGAAAAACAGAGTGTAACTTAAGATCAGATAAAGTACTTTTAAACCTAGTCTGCTTTCAGTCAACACCAAGGGAAACTTTCAGAATCTGCCTTTGGAGAAAAGAATCTAGGAATCATGGCAAACCATATCTTCTCTAGTCTAACTTTAATAGCAAATAATGGAAATAACATTCGAGAACAATGTTTGAGCAAACAGAAGGACGAGGGAACGCCAACATTCCTAACTATTTAAACTGTATTGAATCATTCTTAAATAAACAAATCTAAAGAAAACATTAAGATAAAGATTTCTCAGCCAGAGAAGGTTACTGCTATACAGAAAATCCTAACCCTATTTAAACTATTCTTTACAGAGGGAAAATGAACAATATGGCATACATAGAAGGAAAACGATTAACAAAGAAAGAAGCACTTCACCAGTGATAAAGACCAGGATCCCAAGAAACAACTTTTATATTGATGTCAAACCAATTACAATCTTCAAGTCCAATGTTTCAGTTCAGCAATCATCTTCACTATTCAACCTAACTACTCTAGAGCAAACAGAGCTTCAAGGGCCAGTGAACACTATGTACAAATAGAAGTCTCGAGCTCAAGTGTATTTCAAAGTTCTGCAACCAACAACTCCTCATCTTATGTAGAAATACTTATAGGAAGATGAGGAGGCGAGATTTCAACAAAATATCTCAAAGACAGTTAATGCAGAGTGAAGACTTCTCGGCCCTTTGAGAGGCTCGAGGGAAAAATTTACAGGTGGATCACTGCATTAACCGTTTCACAATAAATATCAAAGCTCGGTGGAAGCTTTGTTTGACTTTGAGGCTCTGTGTATGTTTTGGAATAACTCTGCAGATATTTATTTATTGGTTTCCTTGCAGAAATAACCTCTTGGCAATGCTGGAGGCAGATATTTCTTCGAGCAATAACTTCGGCCTCTGTTCTGAATGGTTCGAGGCAACAGGTGGCTCGGTGGTAGCCGAGGAATCAATTTGCCTCAGATGTGGCGGTGGAGGCTTTTTGTCTGATAAAACACTTTAGGTTTTTTCCTTTAAACTGTGTTTTAGATTGGGGATTAGGCTTTTGACAATCTGCACTTTCCGTAACCTCAAAAACTGTCTTCAATCTTTATCTGCTGTGCTTTGTCTTCAAACTGATACTCTTTAACTGTTTTTGAATTGATGTGCAGAGGCCGCGCAAGCCTTCGTGTGCTATCAATGCTCATGAAACATTTATTAGACTTCGAATCAAAACCTGCAAATGGTTCCCTTTGGTAGATCGTGGGCGCAGGAATTGTCATTCCCACCTCCGACGTTTCTTTATAATACACAGAGAACCATTGAAATCACCTGCAACAAAACACAAAACAATTAAGAAATACTGCGTTTTTTTGGTTTAAACTGCTTCAGATGGCGGGGGAGGAGCGTAGCCGTCGGATGAGGGCAACCAACGGTGGAGATCTGCATAGAAAGCCAAAAAGGATAGCGGGAGAAGAATAAGGAGGAGCAGTTTTGGACCGTCCGATCTGGACACGTGGACGGTCCAGATCTAATCGGAAGGGTCTCAATCGGGGGTGGCACAAAAGGGGATGCGATTGAACTTCCAGTGTGATTAAGCGCTGGCCGTTGATTTGAGGACCAGATCGACGGCGGGGAAAAAATCGGAGGTATGGACTGTGATTGATCGGAGGGCACATTTGAAGCATTGCGATTGCGATTGGGCGGGGGCTGCGATTAGCGCTCCATTGTCAGATCTCCGCGGAAGATCAACGGTGCGGAACGCATCGCCAGACTTATTGTTATAAATAAATCACATCGGAGTTTTGACTTTTTACAAAGGATTTGTGCACCCGCCCGACCTCCGATTGCGATTAGCGCTTGGGACTTAAGCGCTTGGTCCCAGCGCCGGGGCATGTGCGGGGAAGTGGTTTGAAAGGGGCTAGCGGGAGGGAGCTTATGCCTATATTAAGGTCGGAAGGTGGGTTTTGGCCTTTTTAAATGGAATTTGAAGGCCGAGGAAAGGAACGATAGAGGGGTAAGGGAGGAAAATGGCCAACAAAGGTTAGGGGAAAGATTTTAAAGGGGATTTTGGGGGTTTGGCACAGCTCAACCAGAAGTTTTAAACCATGTCAGGAGGATTTTCACGAATGGAGGGAGAAAATTATGAAAAGTAGGGAAATAATATGGAGAAAAGGGGGAGTAAATGAAGGTTAGTTATGAGTGGGAGAAAGGGGAAAAATGATGGTTTTTTTAGCAGTTTCTTACAGGAAATCAGCAGAATTAATAGGAAAAGTAATGAAGATTTTGGACAGAGGCATGAGGCCTACAAGGAGTCTTCAAGAGCCAACAAATTTTAGTAATGAAAAATTGTTCCTTGAAGGCTCAAAACAGATTTAGCCACCTTTTGGTATAAAAAAATATTATAGGTGGCTAACAGATAGGACCAAATATCTTGGAAGAAATGGAACATGAAATACAAGTTATCAAGAAGAATTTAAAGGCAACACATGATAGAAAAAAGAGTTATGCACATCAACACATGAAATTTAATGAGTTTCAAGTTGGTGAGCATGTTTACTTACGCATCAAGCCCCAGAATAACTCGTTGATGTTATAGCATCATTTTCCACCTATGTATACTTGATGCTCTGAGTTATGGCCTTGGGAAACCCTTTCCCTTCAGACTTGGTCCTTCATGTAAAAAACATTATTTTAAATTCCATATGTGATTGTTCCCTCTCAAAATCACATGCACACGTGAGTCCATCTATACCCAACCCATGTATATGATTTGAAATATCAAAAAAATGTAAAAATCCTTATTTTTTGGGCGGGGTTTACAGGTTACACCAGAATCTTACCTACAACAGCTTGTGGCCTAATTGTATCCCAACTGAAACAACTGAATTGGGGTGGTATAAATACACCTCATGGGAAGGCCTAAAGGGGGGAGAAGGATAAGATATTGATATTATAACCATTTTTTCCCTGATTAAGTTTTATTTATCCCTGTGCCTATTGCACTCCTAGATTGTGGAAACCCTTGTTTCCCTCACAAATATGTTAGTTTCTCTTAAATGACATCCATGTGTATGCATTTAGAAGGAGATTGTTGAGGCTTGGGTTGGACGGATCGAGAGGAAAGATTCGCTTGGAGTCGTGGTTGAATCAAGTGTTATTCCTCCACACATATTTCTATTCATCAATAAAGAAGATTTATAATGTTCTTGATATTCATGATCTTTATGATTTATGCATGAATATGATCTTATTATGAATGTTTTTTTTTTTTTTATATGCTTATATTCTCATATGATCTAACGCTAATATCTTGAACATGATTTGAATTATTACTAGTATATGTGTTTTTATTGAGCGGGTTGCAATTTTTGGAGAACTAGGAGAAGCAGAGGGTTTGAACCCTACGAGTACTACTCCTTCTCCCCATTTTACTAGTTTATGCATTAGGACTGCAAGTTTGTATGTTTCTTGTTGTCGTATGCCTCTTGCTCTGTTGGGGTTCCCAACCCAAACCTTAGGGTGTATTATCCCATAATAGAATTAGTGATTCCGTTGGGGTTACATTATTGTAGTTACTATTTTGGGTTGTTTCTCTTTGGATCTAGCTTTCTTGTTTGGTTTGTTCACTTTTCCAGTATATTTGATTCATTTTCAATCTGGGCAGAAAGTCTGATCTTCTGGATCAAGCCTATAATTTTATTTTTTCTAAACTGGATTTTTTATACGCGCTTTCTAGTTCATGCAGTTGTGTACACACACATTTTTGGCCAAAGAAACACACATATACACATGTTTCCTTGAGTACAGTCATGTATATATGCAGGTCTGTTACTGCCAAACCGCGTATTTTTGGTTTCAAATGAATTTTTTGGATTTTGAGTCCACTAAAGAATTTTTCCTATTTTTTATTCCTTCTGTTTAATCATTGATGGTCTGGGAGAGTCTTGATTTTTGCAATTTTTCAGTTTCCTATCTTTCTTGGTGAAAAACCTAGTCAGCATAGGGTTTTCCCTTTTGGTGAAGAGTCGGTTTTGTATTTGGGATCAAGGCTTCTTGCTGAAGTTATTGGTTGTTCTGAGCATTTGGAACAGTGAATTAGTCTTAATTTGTTTATACCCAACCTTTATACTGCTTTGCCTTTTCTTTTCTTTCATTCGCTTCCTTGGTTTTTCTTGGTTTTTCAGAAAGGTACTTCTTGCAATCTTGAAGATTTTTCTTGGTGTTCTTGAAATTTTCTTGCTTGCTAAAGTAGTTGTGTCCTTGATCAGGTCAATTTTTTTAAGTTTTTAACCTCTTTCCACTTGTAAATTCTTTTCATGTTAATGATTTATGTGGCTTATGGAATTTGAGGTCCTTTTTGCTCAATTTTGTGATCTTGAAGTCTTTTGGTAGTTTTTTCTTTATCAAGAACTATTTGCATCTTCAAAAAGGAAAAAGACAGATAAAAACATATTTTCCTTGCCTTTATTTTTCTTTGGTTTTTTAGTTTTTGGTTTTCTTTTTGTTTTTCAAACAAGTGTGAAAATCTTCGCTTAAAGTTGAAATTTGTTGTGTTTGAGAGATCTTATTCTTTGTATTTTTTTTCTCTTTGATTCCAAAATTTTGGCTTTTGGTTTCATGAAAGAACACATTTGTTTGCTTAAGAGAAATTCGTAAGACCTTGCATTTTAAGAATTTTAGTATGCATTAGGAAAAATGCATTCTGGGCATTTAGTTCTTTTGTTAGTTTTTTGAATGTGTGAATTTTTGTTGTTGTTGCTTTATTAGGTTTCTCGTAGAAAATTTGTAGAAATCACTTTTCATTGAAGAAAATGAGTTGCATTTTCATGTAGCTAGGTTTTCTATTGATTTATTTAAATTCAAACACCATCATTTGCACTTCCATCGTACCCTTTACTTAAGAACACCCATTAAAATCAAGCACCTAATTTATAATGAACTAGACTTTTATTTTTGTCTTAGATACATCAATTAGTATAGGACTTTTAGGGCCTTGGAATAGGTGTGTGGAGACTAAACTCTCTAAGGCCACTCCAAACTGGAACATAGAAGTTGATTAAAGAGTGAAATCCAGTGTCGTT
This sequence comes from Pinus albicaulis, assembly GCA_034641835.2. Classification (NCBI taxonomy): domain Eukaryota; kingdom Viridiplantae; phylum Streptophyta; class Pinopsida; order Pinales; family Pinaceae; genus Pinus; species Pinus albicaulis. Next base: position 579,733,430 of record CM076578.1, on the reverse strand, counting down.
AAGCTATCCGAGAAAGCTCTCCATACAAGAGATTCAAGCACAAGGGCGAGTGAAAACAGGGAAGAGAGATACCCCCTCTCCTACTTGTTGGATCCTGACTAGAGACTATTCCGCCCAGCTTCCGATATGAATTGGTGACCTTAGTTTCCTTTCCTAGGGATAACATAGGTGACTGCAGGGGGGAATACCCGTGGTACCTGAGAAATACATTGTATCACTCTCATTAGTACTTTTGGAGGGTGTACTTGAGAAGCTCGGGTACTTGCACCGGCAAAGCCTTTTTCATGGAGGTTAGCGTAATTGTTATGTTACCTTCGCTGGTAGGCCTGGGGTGTAATTACCCCATAATATCTTTGGAAGTACCTCACCTTCACTTTATTGTATTTTGGTGCCTGGTCCTAATAACCTAAAGGAGAAGAAATGCATGGAAGTTGCTTGTTTGGTTGTATCTTTAGGGACTTTATAGCAGAGTGCTCTTTTCTCTTTGTATTTAGTTGGATTTAGGTGGTTTTCATCTTGTCACTTTGGACCTTGGCTTCTGTGTGACTGACAAATCACTGCACTAGTCTTGAAAGGCACTTGATCTTTCTTTTGAAAATGTGGAGTTACATCCTTAAGGGTGAAGTTTTGATTGTGCATATCTCTTCCTTGAAAATTCATTTAAACTATCCCGCAAGGGAAGAATTTGCGTATAATTTGGGTATGGCCAATATTCCTATGGATGCCAACCAAGGATCCCCTCTAAAATGGGATCCTTGTGTTTTTCCTTTCTGTGGAAATTTTGGTACCCCCTTGATGGCCACTTTGAATATCCTAGATTAAATGTTGGGAATGTTCCAAATGTTCTTGAAGCGTGTTAATTCTTCATCCTTTTCGCTAGAGAAATCTCAACTTCCCCTTTCTCCTCCATCTTGCAATAAGAAATATAAAAAGAAGAGAAAGAGGAGGAATAAGGAGAAGATGATTTATCTCCATGCATCATCATTGACCTATCCTAGTCATGTTGGAGATGAGCCTTCAGTCACTGAAAGTCATGCTGGGGGCATAAGTCTAGTCACTACAAGTCATACTAGAAATGATTTATCTACCTCTATCAGCCATCCTGATGATGAATCACATACTTATGTGGGTCGGGTTGGGGGAATAACTATCTCTCATGAGTCACTAGCCTTTTCAAGTCATGTTGGAGATCCTCCACCAACCTCTGCAAGTCATGTTGGAAATTTTGCGCCAACCACTGCTAGTCATGCTGGGGGCATTAATGTTTATCAGAAACCTAGGCGTAAAATATCTAAACCTAAGCTCCCTTGTAAGATTTGTAAGGGAGATCATCTTACTCATTTGTGCCCTGAGATTTTAGTGGTACAAATGTTGTGGTTAGAGTCTGTAGTTTCTTCTAATCCTGAACCTCTTATGGTTTCTCAATAGTCATATCAACCATTGGTTGATGAAGTTTTGGCACCAGTGCAATCTCTGGCCAATCCCACTCATTTTTTGGGGGATGAAGTGTCTAACAACAATGTCTTCTTGATTTATATTTCACAATCTTCTAGTCTAGGGGGCATGTCGGTCTCTTAAAATGCACCCCCTCCAAGTTTTAGGAGTGTTTCCTTTGATTAGGATAGTCTTGTTGAGCCTCGTCTTCCTTCTGTTGCACCTTTCCATATAAGGGTTAGATTTAATTCCACAAATTTCTATTGATGTGAAGTGGATGAAGGATCCTCTACAAGTATTATATCCTCCTCAACTTCGAAAGCTTTGGGTTCTCTAAAGTTGTCGGAAAATGACAGTCCATTTCTAGCTTATGATAGAAGACTTGGTGAATTTATGGGTGTTCTTCCTCAATTTTCTATCACTTTAGGTGGGAAAATGATCTTAATTTATTTGATGGTGGTTGATTTCTCTTTAGTCTTTAATATGCTACTTGGGCGTGATTATGTCTATGCTATGAATGTCGTGGTGTCTTTACTCTTTCGAGTGATGTATTTTCCTCATAATCAAAGTATTGTCACTATTGATCAACTTGCATATGATAATTACCATCCTAATTCGAACTTAGTTCAAAATTTCCCTTGGTATGTTCCAAGTGTTCAAGTTGACTTTGCCCTGCCACGGGTGAACTATGTGGCGTTATGTCCTCAATCCTCAATTGCTTTTGTGAAGGATCCTTTGATTATTATTTTCCTTCTTGGGATTTGATCCTAGCAGTTGATCGGGTGATTTCTCCTACGGGTGTATGGGATCCGTTGACTCCCTCTTTTTATCCTTTTAGTTCTCATGGTTTCCTGGATGTTGAGTTGCCTTCACAAGAGGAACTTTTTGAAACCATGTGTTTTAGCTACCAAAGGAGTCCTTGGTCAGAGTCTCGCAAGGGGCTTGTCCTGAAGATCTATTATGCGTAAGTCATTAGGCTATGTGGTTCCTTGTACCATATTGTATATATAAGGTACACAATTTCAAGTTTTGTATTATGTAAACATAAGATTTTTCTGAAGTTTATATGGGATGTATTAACTTCTTGCCTAGTGTTCATGATTATGTATAGAGAACTTCGGAGATTGTTTTTCCTTTGGGTATTTTCATGGTTGATCTTCTTTGACAAGTATTGGTTCTAAAAACTGGCATATAGGATAGGTTCTCCACCTGCATTATGCATTATCAGTTTCCTTTTCCATTTTGGCCTCAATATCGACCCAACCAATATGTGACATGGAACCTTCTTGCTACTTAGAAGTGTCATAACTTGTGTGGTAGGAGCCTACCTTATCATGGGTGCCCTCGATAGTACCTTGCTGTCACTCGACACCCATGCCAAACTTTTTTTCATAGGCCGGGGAGTCCTCTTTTGTTCCACCATGACTTTTTCAATGAATCTTCATTCTCTTTCTTCGCTATCTTTCTAGATTTATACCGTAGAGGCTCCCACTTGTTGAGTTGTACTGCTGCATTGCATGTTGACTATTTGTACCTCTTTTACTTAAGTTGAATTCACTTGGAATTGTGTATAAGCCACTTTTTGACTATGTATTTATGAAAATAAACCCTACAATCACTTAACCTCTACAACTTGACACCTTATGCCTGTGGAGAGAAAATTCCTTTAAGTGTCATTGACCAGTTTCGTCACCTTGCATTGAGCATAGGAATGTTCCAGTCCCAGGAACTAGCACATCTGTATTCTGACACATGTTCTTTCCATTGTATTATAGACATTATTTTATTCTTTTTCAGGATTTTAATATGAAAAAGACAAAAAATTATATATTTAAAAAAAGAGTGGGAACGGGACATTACTTCCATAACTGATGACAGCTAAATTCAGTTGTGTCGTCCTTGAACAAAGAACTCAAAATAAAGTATTTCCTCCATTATGATGGGATTTAGTTTGACTTAGGAGAGCCATAACATTGTTATTGAGTCAGTACTCCCCCAGTTGGTTATCTCTTCCAATCATATGGAGAGTTTGTTAATGCCACCTGCATGAAAAACTTATACAAAGTTTTCATATGATGCCATATAGTCACATTTGAGTTGTGTTTTTGTTCATGGGAAGTAAACTTGAGTCAACCTTTTTGCAGTGTCTCTTGACTCATTTTTCAGTCAGCCATATCTGGTCTATCATATTTATGTTCTATCACATCAGCTATTTGGTCCTTTGCTCGTGTTAGTTAAGAATGTCTCCATTGACTTCTTGCTAGTGGGTTTTCTCTTATCGACTTCGACAAATTTCTCTAAGAGTAGGCCTAGATCTGCACCCTGGCCCTATTTCCATCATTGATAAGTGACTTTATGCTCAACATCGATTAACATCATGGGTCTTTGACTAAGTGGTTTCCCTTGTGTTCGATGTCAGATTACATTATCACACATTGGGATTCGTGTAGTACTTTGTTTTCCATTCGACCCTATTGGTGGATTCCTTGCCTCTGTGTCAAATTTCATTATTGGTTGGTTCAGAGGGTTTCTATCATGCACTAGCTACATCTTGTGTATGCCAGAAACGTGATTTAGTTTGGTTACTTCATATTTCTTTGTGTGATTCATTCCAAATTATTGGCCTACGGGTTACACTCGCATTGGATTAAAGGAGGAGGCCTTAATGACTTCCTTCCCGCAGATCTTTTCCAATCGACTCCAACTCATTGCTTGAGGAATAAGGTCTAGAGTCCTTTTTCAATACATTAGGGTTTGCAGTCATCAGTGGCAGACTCCTTCGCTATCGACGATGATAATACATCAATGTCTCCTAATTGGTAGGTTCTCTTAAGTGTTGGGCTTCAACTCATTTATTTTCACTTGTTAGATTGTGCTGGGGTACCTTGATTCTCATCATCATTATTGGTGAGTTTTCTCGCGTTTGTTAATGGTATACATCAATAACTAGTAATCAAGTGATTTCTCACGTGGTCGACTTCAGATCATTTATTCCCATAGTGTAGAAATATACAGTAGCAGTCGATGAAGATCTCAGGTTTGCATCAACATGTTTTGGTTCACTTGTCAGCTCCTTCAGTTTTCTGCCAGTGACACCATCCACCTTATATGTTGTAGTTCATCACAAAACCTCTTATATGTTGGCACTCGAGTTGCGTGCAGTACCACTATTCAACTTTTATTACTTGGTACTTTGAGGATCAATTATGTGACAACAATGATCATATATCTCTTTCAACATCATTGATCAATTCTTCTATATCTGATACTATGACCTGACCTTGATATGTAATTTTGAGGTTATTGTTAGATGATCCACTTTGTGTTTCTCAATTTCCTTTGTACTTGTATACATATTGGATCTGCTCTATACTTGATATGCAGACATGATTTACTATCTATGAGCATGGGTATGCCCGCCTCAACATGAGCTTTCTTTTTGATCTCTTCCATTGATTTTTGGCGGGTTGAATCTGGTGAACTCCTCCCAAGTCCTGACATGATTCTTCTTATATACTTAATACATTTTGGCCATCATGTACCCCTTCTGACCTAATATATTAGAGGGAATATGTTATAGCATCATTTTCCACCTCTGTATACTTAATGCTATGAGTTATGGCCTTGGGCATCCCTTTCCCTTCAGACTTGGTCCTTTATCTAAAAAACATTATTTTAAATTCCATATGTGACTCTGCCCTCTCAAAAGCACATGCACACATGGGTCAATTTATACCTGACCCGCGTATATAATTTGAAATATGAAAAAATATAAAAATCCTTATTTTTTGGGCAGGGTTTACAAGTTACACCAAAAGACTACCTACAATAACCCGTGGCCTAGATGTATCCCAACTTAAACAACTATTTTTGGTGGTATAAATACACCTCATGGAAGGCCTAAAGGGGGGAGAAGGATAGGATATTGATATTATGGCCATTTTGTCCCTAGGAAAGTCTGATTTATCCCTATGCCTCCTACACTTCTAGATTGTGGAAACCCTTGTTTCCCTCACAGAGATGTTCATTTCTCTTATATGACATCCACGTGTATACATTTAGAAGGATATTGTTGAGGCTTGGGCTGGACGAATCTAGCAGATGGTTTCGCTTGCAGCCTTGGGTGAATCAGGTGGTATTCCTCCACACATATTTACATTCATCAATGAAGAAGCTATGTCCCATTCTTAATATTCATGGTCTTTATGCTTTATACATGGCTACGATATTATTATGAATGTTTTCATGTTTTATGCTTATATGATCATATGTTATAACGCTAATATCTTGAACATGCTTTGAATTATTACTAATATATGTGCTTTTCTTGAATGATTTGTAGGATTTGGAACACTAGGAGAAGTAGAGGGTTTGAACCTTGCAGGATCTCCTTCAAATGTAGGACTTACACGTACTACTCCTTCCCATTTTACTAGTTTAAGCATTAGGATTGCAAGTTTGTATGCTTCTTGTTTTTGTATGCCTCTTGCTATGTTGGGGTTCCCAACCCAGACCCTAAGCTGTATTATCATGTAACACTTGAGATTGGGTCATGTGAGAATTTGGCACCTCGATATTGTGGGCCTTTCGAGATCCTTGAGAGGATTGGACTAGTGGCTTATAGAATTTCATTGCCTTTGAGAGTGAAATTCCATGACGTTTTCCATGTTTCATTACTTAAAATATATGTAAAGGATGTTTATCATGTATTTGATTGGTTTGTATTTCTAGTGGATCGAGAAGGATAATTCCAGCCCAAACCTTAATGCATATTGCAGCTGTGTTGGTGGATTTGGTGCAAAAGTGTACCAAACCACACTTGCTTTAGAGGAGTGGTTGTTTCCTCTTAAGTTCCTGGGCACAGGCAGATAATCAAGGGAGTCAGAAAGTTAGTGAACATGCCAAAACATAAAACATACTAGATAAGAAAATAACATGCATAGATAGAGAGAAAATAAAAACTAAACTGACACATAACACAAAAGCTCTAAATAGAGTCAAACAACTTCAATAATCCAAACGGTGGTGCTTACATCCCCTCTTATTGAGTGCTACTAGGAATAAAGGATGAAACATTCACCCACTTGCCAAGGGGCCCTTATACTAGGGAGTTCTAAGACCCAATGCAAGGATGTATTTCCCTCCGAGCTACCTTGGCGCAAAGTCTCTCTCTCTCTACTCTAAAGGATTGGAGTTGTTGGATGACAAAAAACTGAATCCCCTTTATCTCTGCTCCATATCACACACTATTGGATTGCTTGGGGCAATTTTTGCCAACATAACAATGTGTTCTCCCTTTGTTAATATCTTGGTGGCCTTTTCTAGAAGATTTCAAACTCTCCTTCCCTCTCTTGGTACATTGATGGATATTGATGCAAGAAAGGAGGATGATTCCATTGTGTGCCACATTATTCCATTGTGTGCTCCCTTGGGGTCCTAATGAGGTTTGGGCAGTTGTCCTTAGGCGGCCTCAAGTGTGAGATCAATTTCTTGGAGTGTGTCTTGTGGTCCCGGAAAGTGACTTCCGCCACTCTCAAGTTCGCGTGGCTTTTTGAGGGAAAGCTGCACAAAGGTGCGCCTATTGAAGAAATATGCGCTTGAAGGTGCATTTTACTGGTTTCTTCAGCGTGTAATTTTATTTTTCTTCTATACCTTGGAGATTTTTTAAATTCTTCAGATTCTCTAATGTGCTTCAGCCCTGTAAATCCTTCTGCCTGACATTTAATAATGTCATATTTTCTTGTATGATTTTCCAGTGATAACAGTTGCCCCCTAATGTGTGAGGTCTAGGAAGAATTGTATAGCCAAAATACACTATAGTTTCTTTTCTATGCACTGTCCGGAGAGAGAGAGAGAGAGAGAGAGAGAGAGACCTGTGTGTAACACAGAGTTGGGAACATCTTACACAGGGTCAAAGAGTGACCATGTCTTGTGGGAACCCTGCAAGCAATGATATATTACAATAAATACAATTTTTCTACGAGGTGGGGATGTCCCATGCTCATGATGCTTTGGCTAGCTATACAAATCTATTTGATAGATACATATTCTGTTTGTGTCACTAGTATGGTAGTGATCTGTTGGTTGATGACGACGATTGTTGACGCCCTCGGGGGCGTTTTTTCTTTGAAAATAGGTGGAATGTGGTACCCATATGCGTAAAATTGGTATGGCATATAAATGCGCATCGTATGCATGGGTGTATGACTAGGACCTTCTTGTGTAAGCATTGTTGAAAGAGATGCTTATATAGGCATGGGTCTTCGACGAATTTGATCAAAGTGAAATGGTTGTAAGGTACAATACCATATTGACATGAAAGCTTGTGTTGTAGTCGAATGTCCAAAGGATCAATGACATCTGTGGGCAATGATGTCTCCCACAGTGCCACTCGAGGATGTCCCTTTTGTGGTGAGGGGTGATCAAAGGTACCTGTTTCCTTTTTGGAAAATAGGTGTTGATGTCGAAAAAAAGGAAGCCTCAACCGAATGAGAGAGTCACTGATGCAACGGATCAAGATCCTGGATATGTCAGGTTTAACGTAGGCATGATGGAGAGGGGTTACTGAAAACTAATGATGGGGATTTAGTGGCCCAAGGTCGGAGTATAAAAAGCAGTTTGGCGACAGTCATAACTATTTCTGATGGGGAAATCCCTAGATTTGGTAGGATGTCCAGGGTGGGTATATATTGGTTATGAATGTCATGGTGGCTTATGCGTGAAGGGTGTGATACTCCGACCAAGGGTGACCAGGGACTTCTGCCATGGGAGAAAAAATGGATGGATGAATGGGGGACATAGTGCACCATTTGCAATCTTTCTACACTTACCAAAAGAATGAAATGATGGGGTTTGGTTTGTACAAAACACAGAGACGGGTGCCCCAAAACATGAAAGTGTCTGCTCACTGATGACGTGAGGAAGATGTTTTGCTAAGGGTGGGGGCCCCATTGGTTGGTCTCATGTGTGGGGTTGATGAAGCGGATAGAAAATGTCGTAGATGGGCTATGTTGATAGAGGTATGCTAGGAAAAATGCGCTGCACGGTGGTGCACTTTCAATCTGATTTCAAAACCTGGTAGTCTGGGAAAGGAGTTTTATTTCGACATGGTAAAACTTGACCTGATGCATGGTGGGTGGAATGGGCAAGAGGTGCTTCTTAGACTAAAGTGGTATGGCCATGGCACCATGATTTTTGTGATATATGGTCTACTTTGAGTGACAAGCACCATGGAGGGGAGGATCTACCGACCATGAGGATGTTTATCATGTGCAAGGTGGGGTGATGATAAACATGGTCGGGTGCTTGGAACCTATGGTTAATTTCTTATGGAGAAATGATGTCAGGATATGCAGAGTTTTTCTGGGACTCTATCATATTGAGGGTAGAATGATACCTGCTCTGGAACTTTCAGTGGATGGAGTGATGGATGGTTTCCATGATACCTTCAAAAAATACCCCCAGTGAAAGCATCTTCATTATTCAAATATTATTGAAAGACATGTGCTAAAAAAGAATATGAGAGAGGGCATACTTGTCGGCACTGAAAATTTATTTTTTCATAGGTGCAAATGTGTGGCACCGCCTTTGGGCGTTATGGAGTGATGATCACAATGTTGCTTTTGGTCCTGTAATTGGTCATTCAGAGCTCTCATTATGGTCCTCTAAAGTTTCCAAAAAGGGAGACATATAGGCGAATATAGCTCAATTCTGTTCATTTGTGTCATTTCAGTATTTGAGTTTTGAGAAGTCAAAGGCTTCTGCAGAGCTGTTCTTGCCATTGCGGTTAGCCTGAGTACCCGGGTCTAGCGATCTTTTAGCCAGGTAGGTCCCATGACGTCTTGCATTTTAATTTTTTCAGTGTGTTGGTGCCAAGTTCCATATAGGATGGGATTGTACAGATCCTAGGCCAGCTTTTTCCTTGACCACATGGGCGATCAAGGCACAAGCACACAACTTTCACGCAAAGCTAAGGGTTTTGCGCAAACTTATCACATTTTTCGCAGCATTGGGCACGTCGTTGCCGCATCTGTGAGAAAAATAGACGCACTCTCCTTGTGCCTATCTAAGGAATAGGCGTGCGGGGGCCAAAGCTATTTTTTTTGAATTTTTTTTGGAAATTTTGTCAGTTTTTTAGTGCTTTCAGTGTGACTAATGTGTGCCTGTTTGATGACAGAATGTTGTGGAGGGAGAGGGATTGGCCTGATCTTTAGGCTGCCTTGGCTGCTGATGGTCAAGCACGCCAGCAGTTGGCACGTTGGGGTCTTCTCAAATTTATGGAGAATGACCTCTTACAATCATAGGATCGTTTTCCGCATTACCTGATCTGGTGCTGGAACAAGCGACACAAGCTCATGGTGCGACAGGGGTGTAACCTTACCATCCATCCTGAGATGAATATCTACTTTGTGACTAGGTTGTCGCCTCAGGGAGAGGCGCTTCCTTATTTTCTTCCCCCTGGGAGAGTGGATCTTGAGCATTTTTCAACGGGCCATTATGGCGGGGCACCCCTTACTAAGGGGTGCATAGTGATCACTTTTGTGACTGACCTAGCCACGCGACTTGCTCTGGCTGCTATTGTATGACTAGCAGGGTCGGCTGCACCCCATCGGGCTTTGGGGCCACAGATAGGTGTTTTGCGCTGGCTAAGGGCCGGAAATTTTTTCGATTTTACCATTTTTTGGTATGACAGGATGTTGGCTCAACTTTCCAAGGTCAGGGATGGATCAAATTTGTTCACATATGCTAGAATTCTATATAGAATTATGTATGAGCGAGTGGTGTTGCTGAGACCTACCGTGGTTGTGTCTGTTGAGGGACTTGAGGAGCCTCGCATGAGGAGGTGGGCTCCCGTGATGCCTTGTAGATGGGGAGGTAGGATGGGGTGTTATTGGAATGCCACCACGGAGGCTTGGTTTAAGGCCAATCCTCAGATGTTTCTGTCATTCCCTTATGTGGGGATGGACTTCCTGGGAGACCCAGACATAGGTATTCCTGCTGGGTATGCTTGGGGGCCAGCAGGTATGTTTTGGTGTTTTATTCTGCATTTACTTGAGTATTTATGTTTTTTATGTGTATTATGATGACACTAACATAGTTTTGTTACTCTTGTAGATGTTGGCGAGGTTGGACGTCATGTGGCTCGGTTGGTGGGACATCATATGATTCGATGGCCTCGAGGTGCTCCTTGCGTAGGCGGGGGACAAGGAGGAGCTCCGATACAGCCTTATGGTGGAGCACCTGGTGGGGGGGTTGGTCCCTCAGGGGAGGGTAGCATCTCGACTGCTACCGAGACTGTTGCTGAGAGGGCTCATGCCGAGGCGGTAGAGGCTCGCGTTGCTGAGTTGACATAGCAGGTGGCTGCTATGGAGGTCAGATCTCGGGTGTTGGAGGATACATGGGGTCGAGTGGACCGCTTGACCCAGGGGATGCCTATTTGAGGCTTCGTAGATGACCTTGAAGAAATATGGTTAGAGACTTTGATGGCCCAGGAGATGGGCTATCACCCGATTTTGCGTTGGGTGGTGATCTCCGTTCTGATGGTGGCTCCAGTGTTGGTACCGGGAGTGGCTGTGGGTCCAAGTGCCCCACCTGGGGGAGCACCTCCCTAGATTTTTATTGTTCACAGGGAAAGCACCCATTATGAGGATGATTCCCTTATTTTTGTTGACTTGTATATTTGTATCTTTTGGGCTGAATTAGTGTCACAGAGACTATTTTTTGTACTTAGACATATATATTTTGTGGTATATATGAGAGAGATATTTTTTGCAGCTCTACATGGTGTTCCCCTTGTTTTTCTTATGGATTATGCTATGCTGATGGATATCTATGTTTTCTATGTTTTTTGTTTTTTATGTATGATGGTTTATCCGAGATGCATTCCATTTTAAAATATTGTTAGCTATGCGATCAGCTATTTGGTTTTGATTTCTTGATACATATGTGAATGTAATGTGATCAAACTGTCAGCTTAATATTTTTTCACGCAAGTATTTTCTAAATAGATGTGAATCCCGTATCTCAAATTCTTGGTTTAACTGTGACACTACTAACTGGTAATCGAGGTAGATATGCATATGCAATATGTCCTGATTGAGGGTGTCACACATAAGTCTGATGACGATGTCATATTATTGTTGGGCAGATTAATCAATCTTGCGGACAAGATCGGTCTCCCTAGTACCAAAAGGTAATCTAGCAACAAACAGCCAAATAAACCTCTCTTTCTCTAAACATATACGATTCATAAAAGAATACTATAAAGGTGTTAAAGACTTACCATAGGTCCAATGCTTGTTCGAAGTAGTTGTTGTCCCTCGTGCACTTCAAGGAGTTATCTTTATAAACCTACAGTCACAAACAAGAAAAAATTAAATAGCACCTGTATAGTAAACATCATAAATCATGCTTATCATGGTGATCCATGAATCCATGAAATAAACAGTTAACTAACAACTTATTGAGAAAAATTAATTCGTTTGTATTAACTTTAAAAGAAGGAAAACCTTACAACCTTAGCCTTGATGTTGAATAGGCCTTCCCAGGGTCCAAAGCAGGAATCTCATCTACTTTAATAAGCTTTGAAATCCTCCAACCGAAACAGATAGAGGTATGTGATCTCTCCTCACAAAAATCTCAGTTAAATGAGTTTGAATCCCAACAACACTTAACCTCAAATAATTCTAAAGCTTGAACTCCCTTTGATGCTACCCAATGCCTCTTTTTATAGTGGAAAAGAGGAGGTTTCAGTTCCAACTATGAAGGGATAGAATCCTCCTTCAAAGGGATAAGCTCCTCACATCAAGGGGTTAGCTTCATAAGGTAAGGGATACATGAACCTCAAAAGAGCGGTTCTGCCACCGCAAGATTCTTTCTAGAGGCTTCTAGAATTTACTGAAAGTGAGCTTTTTTGAGTTTACTTGTGCCTTTTTAATCTTTACAGGGGTCTGCACCCATAACACAGATAAAGTGCGTTCAGGTACGCAGGAGTCATGAACATTAGGTGCGAGACCGTAGGAAAGATACAAAGAAAGTGCGATACCAGAGTTAAGGAGATTTTGAAGAACTTTTCTCTTATTTTCAAGGCTTGATATGAGAAATTGATGTGTTATACTTGCAAAGGAGGAAGTATGAGTGATAATGAGCTCATGCACATAGAAGAATGTCAAGATGACAATTTTCAGTGCAATAGTTTTCCCCCTAAAATGAAAAGTCTGGAATAGATGAAGCTGAAGTCTATCATATATGAAGAGTGCAGTGCTTTATCATTTCAAGGATCATCCTGTGGACACCCCAGTCAGAACCAGTAAAAACATTCAATGCAAAATATATATGTGTACATATCATCGCTGAGGTAGGCATTCCCATACTCAGATCAAAACTAACTAGAAACTGATTTAAACTGTTATGATACAGGAATGCTTTTGAATATATCACAGTATAGACATGTGTAGACACAGTATGGACACAACCATCTGTTTAAGAATAGTCCACTGTATAAATGATAACAAAATTCCTCGTAGCCTGGATGGTAGAAACTAGATCCAGAGTCTTGATTTCGACATCTCGAACTAGTATGATTCTATCCATGTGAATGAATGTGTCGAAGTCGAACATGGTAGAAACCACTTGATTACCAGTCAATAATGTAAACTATTAAAAAGTGTGAGAGTAACCACCAGTAATGTCAATGGCTCTCAAAGTACCCAGTACAATCCATGAAATGTGAATGAATGAGCTGAATTCAAACATGTCACGGAATCATTCGATCGAAGGTCAATGATGCAACCTGTCGTCCAAGGCGAGAAACCTGCCATTGAGGCATGCAGATTTCAAGGTACTGACGATTTCTAGATCAACTTCCTAGATAATGAGCTGTCGTCGATAGAAAGTGATCCGTCGTAGGCAAGCCCACAACACGAAATCATAGATCAAGTTTTGAAGAAATATATTGGCAAGGACTGACTTAGGGATGGTCAAAATGGATGACAGATATTTTACAGATGAATGGTTTATTTGAACTGTCCTCTTGAACACATAACGACACTGCAGATGGCTTGGTGATAATTGACCCAAAGCTAATACCCAGAAACCGGCTGAAAGCTTTCAATATGGTTTGATTAATTGTTTAGGAAAAGGATTTCCCAACCCAGGTGAACAAAAATTGTCGTGTTCAAGAGTGGTTAACTGGCTTTTCGAAAAATCAAAATACAACAAACAAGTCCATTTTTCTCTCTTTTCCCCCACCATTTCTGGCAAGCACCTCTTTATTTTTGACAAGCTTGAGGAGGATAACATTTGCTTTTTTATAAGCTCATCCTTCGGATGAGTCCAACTTACTTTAAGATTCGAACCCTAAGAAGGAGTGGTTCATTCTTGTTTGAAATTGAACAGGTCCTTTACTGTTACATTTTAACGAGTCTAATATAGGAGAAACTCGATGTTTTTCAATTTTAGGGAGTCAGAAGAAAAACTTAAGAAAACTCTGTGGGTGTAATTTTTCGTAAATTTAGTCTCTCGAGCCCGAAAAACGATAAAATAATGCGAGAGAGAACTCTATTGACCGTATTTAGTCAACATATACCTTTTTCGTAAATAGTCCATTTCAGTCCGTAAAAGGGGTAAACTTATACTGAAAGGACGATCATTCATTTATTTTAACGAGTTCGAATAATCAAGTGCTCGGCAATATTTTTATGTTTAGAGAGTCTGAAAAGGGCTTAAAAGAGGACTCCAAGTTTTTGCTTTTTCGTAAATTTTTGAAAGAGTCCGAAAAAGTGATAAAAGTATGCTCTTTGCTTAAAAACGATCAATTTTCCTGAAAAATCCAATTTCTACACAAAAATTGAAACATTACACATACCTATTTAAGATAAATAAAAATTCTTTCAAAAATAACCTTTTTAAAGTGAAAAATAAACAAATTAAAAATTCATTTATTCGAAAAAACTTATAAAAGGGCTTTTCTAACTTCATTTTTACCATTTGAGTTCAGAGTGAAAAGTAAAAGCTTTTGGGTAAAAAAGTTCCTGTGAAGATTCTGGAAAATCCGTCCAACGTAATCGATAACCATATGCTCTAGGTAATCCACGACTTCCTAATCTTGCATTTCATCTATTTACATTTCATTTTTAGGCTTTAGATTTCATTTTTTAAGAGAAAAATATGTTTAAAAAATCACTCGCGGGGGTCCGCAAGTGCAACACGTGGGCCCTGCGGACCTCGACCTTTTCCTACATAGAAAAAAGTCGTGGGTCCGCACTTGTCTCACAACGCCCGTGCGTTCCTACACACTGTGTATGAGAACAAAGTGCGTACCCCGTGCAATTAAATTTCAAGCATAAATTTCTTTAATGCCGCCCAAAATTTTTCAAATTAGATTGTTCTAATATATATTTTTATGTATTTTAGGATATACAAGATGCTAATTTGGAGAGAACGTGAGCATGAAGATGTAGATGACGCCGCAATGCTCCATTTTCCTACAATGCAGGCATTAAGAGCATGCGGTTTGTATAAATTCTGGGCCATTCAGGGCATGAGGGCACAAGTAGACCTCCTAACATGGCTGGTGAACAAGTGGAATGTACAGGACCAGTGTTTCATTATTGGTGGCCACCGGCTCAAAATTGAGCTGGAGGATATCTATTTTTTGACTGGTTTTTCCAAGAGGGGCGAACAAATTTCTCTGTTTGGGACTAGGCCAGGTGGCCAGACTGTTGCTAGTCTTCGACAAGAGTTTTGTGATGATCAGGCAGACCCCTGGGACAAAAGGATTGACATAAAAACTATCATCCGTCCCGAGTTAAAATTTATTGCATTTACTGTCACTAGACTATGTGGGAGCGCAACGTTGCATGTGGCTACCGGTTCCCTGATGCGCATTGTTGTAGACTGTTTTCGAGGCACCATTTTCAATTGGTGCGAAACTGTGTTGGCCAATGTAAAAGGCCAACTAACCAGAGCAAAGAACGGAAAGCTAAATAAATTTGGATATGGATCCATTGTAGTCACCTTTGCTCTAGAGAGGATCCCCATGTTAGCTCCACAGAACATTGTTGTTGATGCCGGATGACCTTGAGAACCTAGGATGGTTCGTTGGGTTGCATTGATGGCCCGTCATGCTCCTGAGGGCGTCGAGATTGTTTGATTTCCTCCTTCATATTTTCGTTGGCTAGAACACCAAATTTTTGTTATAGAGGACTTTCCATACGCCGGGATAGATTTCCGCGGCGACAGAGAGATGGCTCTCCCAGCAGGGGAACAGTGGGATGAATCAGGTAAAATAATTTTCAACAATTTCTAAGTTCTATTTTTTTTTTGTATTTTGATCGTCTTGAAACTAATAACCAAAAGTTTTAAATGCAGATGTGGGCCCACGGCGACCAACCCATCTCCAGCCTTATGAGAGGAGGCATCCAGCTGCTGCAATACCAGCCCCAACGGGCCAATCAACAGATATTCTGTCTAATTTAGAGCATCACCTAGAGCGCCTGAATCTAGACATTCCAGAGACCGACATAGATGATATTCCACTCAGATTACAAAGATATGTGATTGGTGTCCCAAGACCTTTTAGGAGGTTCCTATGTAGGGTGGCCCGGGCAGTGGTCTCTTATCGTGATCATCATCAGTGATAGGATGATTGTGTCGTAGACTCATATATTTTACCCTTTGTATTACCATTTTTGCCGATCATAAGGTGTTTCCAACCTATGATCGAAGATGATGTATATTTTTTGAAAACACTTCTATACTATGATATATCACTATTTACCGGCTATCTGTGTACATGTTATGAATGTTGTTTAATTTACTGTTTTGATTATTGCAAATGTCGATTTATCATAAGTCTAGAAGAAACTGCATCTTCTAATGTAATTAAATGTCTTGGAATATGCTGATATTCAATGTAATAAAATTCACCTTCCAAGAGATGAAATCTTAAAAATAACCATAATAACACTAGATTTCTAATGGCATAAACCCTGTTAAGCTGTAATACAACAAGTTCATAATCCAACCTAACAATCAAACTCCGAATTCCAAATGATATGGTTTCAGATAATAACTCAATCACTGCACTATACTTTGCAATGCTATTCGTTGTTTGACCAAGGCTTACCCCATTCATGGATACTAACTCGTCAGAGGGTGAATAAATAACCCAGGCTGCAGAAGAAATGTTCTGTGTACTACGACAAGCACCATCAGCAAAACCAATGTCGTTGACATCTGCAATATCAAGAGTAAAACTCAGATAAGCAGGAATAGTGATAAAAAACACACTTCTAAACTAGGCACGCTTTTCTAATGTAAGACACACCAGCTGTAAAGAAATCTAATCTAATAAAAAATCTCCACACCAAGTTTAAGCATAATATCTCTTCAGATAAAGCCCATTTCCGGGTTTATCTAAAGGGACACTGTCGAAATCTATTAGCTCATAAGCCCCTTTTGCCAACTTTCGCTTAACAATGAAAGGACCATGCCACATGGGCACGAATTTTCCAGCTCCTAGCTTATCGTTCGCTTGATCGTACACTAAGACTAGGTCTCCTTCTAAAAAATTACGAGGGGTAACACTTATATCATATTGAGCTTTTATTCGTTTGACATGAGCCTCGTTTTCTATTACAGCGTTTCTTCGATTCTCATCTAGCTGAGCCAAGTACAAAAAACGTTTCTCCTCTTCAGACGTAGCTGGGAGTAACTCTATGGCTAATTTCAATGATGAAATTTCGCATTCAATCGGCAACATAGCTTCCAAACTGTAAACCAGTTGAAAGGGAGTGAAACCAATTGATGTTTTTATCGAGGTCCGATATGCCCAAAGCGCTGAAAATAACATGGAATGCCAATTCGACTTATGAATACCAATAATTCGTCTGATCATAGTGACTAAAAATTTATTGATAGCTTCAACCAGACCATTAGCATGCGGATAATATGGAGTAGAAATATTATGGCGCAGGCCAAGTTTATCTGTCAATTCAGTCATCATGATATTTCGAAAATGACTTCCATGATCTATAATAATGGCTTGAGGAACACCGAATCTAGAAATTATGTGATTGAATACGAAAGTTGCATCAGTCTTGCCGTCTGCCGAAAATGTAGGCATTGCCTCGGCCCACTTAGTAAAATAATATACAGCTAAGATAATATACGCATGCCCCTCGGCCGATTGAGGGTTACATGTAATAAAGTCGATACCCCACTTTGCGAAAGGACCGACAGCAATTATAGGGTGAAGAGGAGCAGGTGGCGCACACATTTTACGATCAAAGACTTGACAATTGTGGCATTTCCGGATTGCATAGATACAATCTTTGAATAACGACAGCCAGAAATAACCAGCGCGCAATATCTTTTGGGCTGTGGCATACCCAGACATATGACCGCCACATGCTCCAAAATGGTAGTCATTTAAAACCTTCTAAGCTTCTTCATGAGTAAGACAACGTCGGAAAACAGAATCCGCTCCGTAACGCTAGAGTGTATCACCAATAATGTTGTATTGTTGGGATTGGAAACATATTTTCCGTCATTGAGATCGTGAGATTTCAGGCCGAAAATATTGGGTTTGGAGATAAACGATAATATCCCCATACCATGGATCAAGAGTACTGATAAGAAACAAGGATTCGTCTGCAATGGGCTACTCTGCCACAGTTTCGGTATTAGTAGAGGGGAAATCACACATCAGTTCGGCAAAAACCAAAGATTTATTTGCCTTGGATTTTTCAAATTCCAAGTCAAATTCCTGCAGGGTAACTATCCATTTGGAATACTTGCCCCCTAGAAATTGTTTGGTTAAAATGTACATCATAGGGTTACAGTCAGAAATTACTGTGGTTTTGCGTAATAAGATGTAGTGTCTAAATCTTTGGATAGCTTGAACAGCTGCCAAGGCCAATTTCTCCACATGTGTGTATTTGATCTCAGTCAGATGCAGATTTCGACTAAGATAGTAAATCACATGTTCATTGTTGAATTCGTCTTCCTGAATGAGAGGCGGCGAGGTACAAAACGTAGTCTCAGTTGTAATTGGGAGGATGCAATAACGGTGCATGGGTCAACGCGTGTTTAAGTGCATGAAAATATCGATTAGAGATCTCATCCCAAAAGAATGGAACATCTTGCTTTAACAACCGGGTAAAACCCTTCGTTAGCTCAACGTAGTTAGGAATGAATCGACGTAAAAAGTTTTCTTTCCACTGCAAACTTTGGAGTTGGCGCAGAGTCGAAGGAGGAGATAGATTAACAATAGCTTCGACCTTCGACGGATCAATGCGAAAGCCTGCTTTAGAAACAACAAATCCCAGTAAGCGACCCGATTCTACACAGAAAACACATTTGTGTGGATTCAACCGAATTCGATAATGCCTACATCTCATAAATATTGCTCGTAAATGAGTGAGATGGTCGGCCCTATGCGATGAATGAGCAGGTAAATCATCGAGATAAGGCTGCACAATGTGCTTAATGTCATGAAATGTGTAAGACATAGCCCTTTGAAAAGTTTCTCCAGCGTTCTTCAATCCAAAGGGTAGTTTGCAATAAGCAAATTTCCCCCACGGACAAATGAAAGTTGTTTTTGGCTGATCAGCAAGGAGTATGTTTATTTGATTGTAACGGGAAAAACCATCCATAAAGGAAAACATTTCACTGCCGGCACAATCATCAATTATTTGATCGATATAGGGGGTTGGATGGTTGTCTTTAGGACAAGCTTGATTAATATCCCTATAGTCGATACATACTCGTATTGTTCCTTGTTTTTTGGTAACAGGAACAATATTCGATACCCAATCGGTTAAAGGAATTGGATAAATGAAACCTGCACGAAGTAATTTTTCAACTTCGACTTTGATAGCAACAACTTTTCTAGGATGTATTTGACGTAAACGTTGACGGACAGGTTTGGCATCCAGGTAAGTCTTGATTTCATGTATGACAATTGACGGATCTATTCCTGGCATTTCTTCATATGACCAGGCAAACACATCACATAATTATTGAAATAGGGCTTTATAAGTTTGAATTTCATCTTCCGTACAACAAGCACCTATATGAATGTTTTCAATTATTCCTGGCTTTACTGAAATGTCAATCGGAATCGTTCGAGAGATATTTTCCAAATTTAACTCAGAATCAGGATTTTGCAATGGATTCTGCGGTTCTTTGAAATATTCAGTGGTAAAAATAGAAGCGAAATCATCTTCAAAATGATCCAGCTCAGGTAAAAACGAAGATCGGTGATGTAGATCTTCCCATGGTAAATCGTCAACAGAAAAAAGTTCACGAATCTGCTCATCAGTATGAACAAGATTAGGAAATTTTGTTATGGCTGAACTAGATATAGAAAGTGATTCTTCATGGATCCCATTCATTGGATCAGTTTCGGTTGAAGAAGGGTCAGAAAGTCACTGTATAGCCTGATATGAAATTTCAAATGGACTCAAAGGCATCATGCCATCAAATGAATTTAACTCGGATTTGGAAGGTACGATCCAAGGATCATCAAACATAATAGTATCTGACGAAATCATATGAATAGTTGCAATAGAAGGTGATACGTTAGGAGGAGGAAAGGGAAAAGTTCCTAGTAAACCAAAATCTTTAATCAAACCTACTCCAACATCCTTGTAAGGGATAGTCGTTTTACCGACGTGCTGGATTGTTTCTGTAGAGGCTGGATTGGAAGAAAAATAAGTTAACTGATCTATTGTAATGATCCTTCCTTGATGTGGAAATTTTATGAGCCGAAATACCGAAGAAACAATAGAAGTCATAGCATAAGACCAACTACGACCCAGGAGAAGGTTGTAATATAGAGGGGCATCAACCACTTCCACATCTAGATTTACGGTTTTACCTTCGACCCCTATGGGTAAATCCTGCAAAATACCAAAAGGGTGGAAACCTCGGCCATAAAAAGCCTTTAGAATCATTGGAGACTGATTGAGTGTAGGAGAACCAAGCGATTTCCAACACTGGATCGACATAATACACGTTGAAGCTCCCTCATCAATCATAGTCCGAAAAATCGGTCTGTTTTTTACTAATACTAGAATTTGGAATGCCATTTGATGAGGTAGGCGAGGTGTACTATTATCTAAATCGAATATTATAAGGTTCGAATCCTGAATATCGATAGCTCCTATGGCAGACAAAAGTAATTTATGTTGTGTTGGGCATGATTGCAACACTTCCAAAGCCGACATTGCTGAAGGGGAAATAGCCAAGTCCTCAACAATATTGTAATTCTGAGCAGATCTCGCATGTGGATTGAAAGCTGATTTACGAAGAACACCTTTAGCAGGCAGTTTGATTATTAATTCTAGATTTGGTTTCTCGATCTGTAGCAGACCAGAAACAGGAGGAGGTGTAGTTTATGTGTTTGCACTAGAATATTCTGCTTCTTTACCATCAACAGGATTCTTACTACCACAATCTTGTGATCGCGTCGCAATCCTGACATGAGACATCATTAGAATAGGTTCTTCTGAGGCATTCTAGGTAGAACCAATCATCTTACTATCTTGAGTGGGAAAAGGATCCTTCAAGACAACAGGTTGTTGTGAACCCTTAACGAATTTTGCAACCTCTGCTCGATGTGGGCATTCTTTAGTAAAATGATCCTCATCACAAATGTAAAAAGGATAGCGAGGCTTGCGTTTTTCTTCATTGGATTCGTTTTTATCAGTTTTCTCTTTTGAATTCTTTTTGTTTTTATTCTTCCCTTTATTTTTACCGCCAAATTTAGATTTGGCCGTAGATGTCTCTACGACATGAATGTCGGCAGAAATTTCGGGGGAAAATTCTCCTTTCGGGGAATTAGGTAAATTTATAATAGGAGAAGAATTCTTTGAAGATTTCTTCTTGCTTTTAGTATTTACTGTACCAATCATACCATCAGCAGCATGAGACCCTGAAGGAGCTGCAGTTATTTGACCTTGTTTTGGAAGATCAGGGATTTTTTCATGTAAAGTACCTGACTGCGTATAGACGTGGTCAAGGTACTGAGCTTAAGAAATTACTTGATCCTCAGTAACAACTCCAGCCTTAGCTACATCTTCAGTGATTTTGGGTAACAATGATTTAACAAACCATTCCGCCAAAATTTGATCCGAAATGTAAACTTTCACCAAACGCCTTCTACGTCGCCATTCATGAATATGATCAGAAATATATGTGGACGTGGATTGCTTTAGTGAAGTTAATAATTCCGTGCCATTTTCATATCTGACAGGCAACTAAAAATGAGTCAAGAAAGCAGTTGCTAACTGACTGAAATTATTAAAAGAGCCTCGTGGTAACTCAATGTACTAGTTGGCAGCAAGACCAATAAGAGTTCTTTGGAAAAGACGTAAGCGAATTGAATCATCAATTATTGAATTAGAAGCACACCAAAGGTGATAATTCATAACGTGATTTGATGGATCCTCTCTTGACTTACCCTCAAATTTTGGTATATCACTGGGAAACTTATGCAGCATTGGCGGCCAGTACGGATAATAGAAAATTGGATAATTTGTAAGGCGCATCAAATCAGGTAAATCCAAAGTTGCAATAAATGGTAACTGACGGTTAGGGTCATGAAAACCTTGAGTAGTCAAAGCAGTTCCGGGAGGAGGATACCCAGGATAACCGGGAATCGTATTTGCATTAGGAATTGTGTAACCTCCCGGGTAACCAGGATTAACCGGACCAAACTGGGGTTGTTGAGGTTATTGATAAGTATAGCCAGGGTACGGTTGATACTGATAAGCTGGGTTTTGTGAAACGAGACCGAATTGAGGCCGTCCCTAGTACGATTGATACGTGAATTACGGTTGACTTGTGACAACCGTACTTGTACCAGCTTGTCCCGCAGGCATCTGAACTGAAGTCTGAACTGAAGGTCCTGACTGGGGTACAGAGACTTGAGGGATTTGCACGGATGCAGGGATAGAAGAACACGGAGCTACAGATACTCCAGAAACAGGTGTTATAGTTTGAACATACATTGCAACAGTTGCAGCAGTTTGAGGTGGAGTCTGAGGTGTACTAGGCCCAGACTGCTGAACAGAACTAGGTGCAGGAGTTTGAATAGTAGGCTGGACAGGTTGCTGGGTTGGAATAGAAACCAAAGGTTTTCCAGGTTGAGAAGACAACTGCACATTAGGCTGCATAGTCTGTTGATATTGGGACGGATCCCACACCATATTCATTCTTGGGTATTATCCCGTAGAAGGTTGAACGTAAGGACCATAGCCTGGTTGAACGTAGGGTTGATAAGTAAGTGGTAAATTTATGACTCCTTGTACAGATGATTGACCAAAAGGCGGTTGGAAACCTTGAATTGGGTACTGACCTCGAGGTTGATAACCCTGAAGCGCGTACTGAAGCTGGGGTTGATAAGGACCCTGAGGAGCATATTGAGTTTGGGGTTGACCTTGGGGTATGTACTGTCCTGAAGGTTGATAACCTTGAGGTATGTACTATCCTTGAGGTTGTCCTCCAAAATAATATGATTCCACAGTTTTTCCTAGGAAAAAGTTACCTTGAGGTTGCCCCCCAGGCAGTAACTGACTGCTTGAAGGTTGCCCCCCAGGCGGTAATTGACTACCTTGAGGTTGCCCCCCAGGCGGTAACTGACTTCCCTGAAAATGTCCTCTATGCGGTAACTGACTGCCTTGAGGTTGAGGATTCAGAATATTACCATACATCATAAAGATTTGCTCTGCGTTCGACGTTTCAGTTTTAATTCCATTAAGACCAGATGATACTACTTGTTCAATTGGTCGAGGAGCTGCTCCAGAGAAAGTACCAGACAGAGCCTGATATTCCGAAGGAATAGAAGGACTACCGTGTAAAAATGCTTCCGGTGTCTGGGAAAACATAGATGACTCTCCTGCCATAATGGATGAAGGATAGTAACCTCTGGGCGTAGGATGAAATGGAATTCGAGGTGGAGAAAAAGCAAGACCCGGGTTTTTTAAAATTTTTGTCAAAGATAGATACCAAGCGTCAGTTCGAATAGGGATGTAGAAAATGGATTCACGCTCCGTAAGATTTGAAGATTGAGGGAATTCGGGAAGAGATAACTCTTCGTCTGGACTAGTAAGCTCTTCAATAGAAATGAGGCTAGATGGAAGATATTTAGTAACAATATTTCTTACCCTAGGTGAACCAAGATCATTAGAAGTTGGTGTAATAAATCCGGAGGATGTTTCCAAAATAGAAGGTTCAGTTTCAGGCTCAGAAATTTCAGGTTCGTCAGCTAGTTCACTGGCAGGAGAAATACTACCAGTAACTTCAGAAACTGAAATCGGTTCTTGAATGTGCTCTATTGTGGGTATTTTATGATCAGGATGAAAAACTATAGATGAAGTTCCAATCTCTTTTGATCTAATTATACCGCTACTAGATGATACTTGAGCACGCAGCCCTTCAAGCTGACTTGGTGTATACTCAGGGGGCTTCCCCTGAAGTCTCCGGGATTGTCTCGGTAATTCTGCCATGATTAAATATTAACCAATCACACGCAAACAAAGAAAATAACAATAAAAACACCTAAAGTCTCTAAAGAATCAAACAGCTGAATCACACGCCTAAAAATCTAAGAGTTCGAAGCATATACAAACAGTAAACTTCCCGTACTAAAAACACTAGTTGGTGATGAAATCCACCTTAGTAGAAATTTAATACAGAAAGGGCGGTTGGAACAGTTACCCCAACAACCTACTTAATGAAACGAACTGGCACAAGTTTCTTCACAAAACTATCTCGTGTGAAGAGAACCCCCCAGAGAGTCCAAGTGAGTCTATTCAACGTCTGCTCAAGGTACAGTGAGATATTTCCTTCACTGTCACCTGAGGAAATAATCTTAAGCTTATGGACAATAAGGTTACCAACAGTAACAAATACAACTGGGGGAACGATCTACGATCTGATCCCACGCACAAGGGCATAGTAACAAAGCTCAATCCCCTTGAAGGATCCTCGACATGGTCAATCCGAGGTTTACCGACAAGTGACCCCAGGCTCCTCGACAATGGTTAATCTGAGGTTTACCATTTGTAATGCGCGTTGAATCTTCTATCTTTCCCAATGAAACATAATTGATTGTCTCAAAGGTTCGGATATGATCTCGTGATTAACTCCTTTAAGAGAAGCTTCCCAGATTTTACTAAGTACAATTGGATTTATTTCCTACCGCAAGATTTATCTACTTGTTTGTTTTTACTATCTTGGAGAGTTAATTACTCTCTACTCCAAGATACTAGCCTAAGCTATGTTAGTGATAAGAGCCCTAGAAATAAAAAGATTACTAGATGAATTTTAATTAAGCGTTACTTTTATGAGATTTTCTTGAAGTCAATAGGTACGGAAATGAAACTTTGATGGTGTGAAGACTCGACTTCCAAAAACACTAAAAATGCACCTAAAAATGATAATCAATTCGTTTTCTTTCAGTGAAATTCTAGCTAAAGAAAGAGTTCAAGAATGCAATTCTTTTAAGAGACAAATATTTCTTTAAACATAAAGAATAATTGGAAGAAAATCTTTTTGTCTTTTCAAAAATAACTCCAAAACGAGACAAATTATCAATGCTCACACTAAAAATCCTTTCACTTTCAAAACTGAAACTACAAAAAACAATTTTCCTTCAAAAGAAATCTACAAATTTTATAAGCACTCAAAACTACAAAACTAATTTTGAGATCTACAAACTTTAAAAATCTAATTGAATAAAAGCTTTAATATTTTTGAAAAATGTTTTACATAGTTTTTCAGTAAAATAAGGATCTATTTGTCCATAATAACAAACAAATCAAAAAACATTCAGAGACGTTTTCTTTTATAAAATGAATTTCAAAACCTATAACAAAGTTTTTTTTTGAAGATTTTGCAAAGAAACAAATAGATCTATTTCCCAATAAACGATGGATTTCACAATCAGGTCAGACTCAGCAAGAAGGCAAAAAATACCAATGTAATATGAGGTATTTCAAACTTCCGATGTTTTGAGTCACTACATATACCGAACGAAAATCAATCCAACTTGCAAAACTTCTAGAAAATCATTAAAAACATAAATACTACTGGAATTCATTCACAAAAGGCTTTTGACAGAAACAACGTCAATCTGGGCAGATACTAAAACTCTAAATCAAAATAAAGATAAACTGGAAAAAGAAATATGGAGTTTTTCCAAAATTTTAATAGGGTCCGCAGGATCCCAGAAGTAACAGGTGCAGTCCCGCACGTTTACTCAAGGAAAGTGCGAAACTACCGCACTGTGCAAAAGAACAAAGTGCGGTCCCCAGAAAAGTTCAAGAAAAACATAAAAGATTTCAAAATTTTCAAAAACAAAGAAAACCTAAGCTACCCAGGCAGATATCTATCAATAGAAAACCAGGAAAAACTTTTCCTCAAGTCAGAATAAAAGAGAACCAAAAACAACAAGTTCTTTCCCCAGTGGAGTCACCAATTTTTTGGGCGGATTAATCAATCTTTCGGACAAGATCGATCTCCCTAGTACCAAAAGGTAATCTAGCAAAAAACAACCAAATAAACCTCTCTTTCTCTAAACATATACGATTCATAAAAGAATACTATAAAGGTGTTAAAGACTTACCGTAGGTCCAATGCTTGTTCGAAGTAGTTGTTGTCCCTCGTGCACTTGAGGGAGTTATCTTTATAAACCTGCAGTCACAAACAAGCAAATATTAAATAACACATGTACAGTAAACATCATAAATCATGCTTATCATGGTGATCAAGGAATCCATGAAATAAACAGTTAACTAACAGCTTATTGAGAAAAATGAATTCATTTTTATTAACTTTAAAAGAAGGAAAACCTTACAACCTTATCGTTGATGTTGAACATGCCTTCCCGGGGTCCGAAGCAGGAATCTCCTCTACTCTGATAAGCTTTGCACTCCTCCAACCAAGACAGATAGAGGTATGTGATCTCTCCTCACAAAAATCTCAGTTAAATGAGTCTAAATCCCAACAGTACTTAACCTCAAATAATTCTAAAGCTTGAACTCCCTTTGAGGCTACCCAATGCCTCTTTTTATAGTGGAAAAGAGGAGGTTTCAGTTCCAACTATGAAGGGATAGAATCCTCCTTCAAAGGGATACGCTCCTAACATCAAGGGGTTAGCTCCATAAGGTAAGGGATACATGAACCTCAAAAGAGCAGTTCTACCACTGCAAGATTCTTTCTAGAGGCTTCTAAAATTTACTGAAAGTGAGATTTTTTGAGTTTACTTGCGCCTTTTTAATCTTGTTGGGCATGTGTTATATTCTTTCCACGACTAGCCCCACGCACTGTACATTGCGCCGGGCGCAGCAGGGGGGTCATAAGGGGGGAGGCAGCCCCCATTGTTGGGGTCCGGGGTAGCGCCCCGATGATTTTTTTTTTGGTGTGCGGACCCACTCATAGGTGGACCCACCCATGTTTTGTGCATGAGTTTGCACATGGTTTTGAGGTACGATTTTTTTCGGTCCCTGTATTTTGTAGATCCGGTCAAGGGAACTACGGTTATGTTCTAATCTAGGGTTAATGGATTGGGGTTTATGTATGCTTCGGCATGTATATATATGTGTTGTAACACTAAAAGGAATATAATAAAAAATCAAGCTGGTCGTCTCGATTTTGGATCCAGGGGAAAATCTCTGTGTTTATCTGTTTTATGTTTTATGCTCTCGCTATTATTTATTTTCTGTTATAAGATTCGTGTGTAGATAATTTCTGTTCAGGGTTAAAACCTACATTTGGTATCAGAACCAGGTTTCAGCTTCAAGGGGATGCCTTTGCTGCTGAGGGTTTTTTGGTCAGGCCTGAGGTAGACCTTGTTCAGTGGGAGATCTGCGGGATCGATTCTTGCGGTGAAAGAAGAAGGCGAGCGGCGAAAAGATAGAGATCGAGAAATTTAATGGTCATTGTTTTGAGTTATGGAAGCTCAAGATGGAGGATCTGCTGGTGGATAAAGATCAGTGGATCGCGGTAGATCTAGGTACTAAACCAACGGCAATGTCAGATGAAGACTGGAAGAAAATGGATAGGAAGGCTAAGAGCACAATACGGTTGTGTGTCTCAGATTCAGTATTGTTGAATGTATCTGGGGAAGCTACGACGAAGAATTTGTGGGAAAAACTTGGGACTTTGTACCAATCTAAGTCTCTGGTGAATAAGCTGTTCCTGTGGAAAAATTTGTAGAACCTGAGGATGAAGGATGGAGACTCGGTGACAGAGCATCTGAACGCCTTCAATACTGTGGTAAGTCAGCTGTCATCTGTTGATATTAAAATCTCAAATGAAGATAAGTGCATCAGTTTGTTGTGTTCTCTACCAGACTCATGGGATAGTCTGGTTATTGCAATAGGTAGTAATACAACTACCTTGAATTTTGATGACATTGTCTCAGCCTTGCTATCGGAGGAAATGAGACGGAGAAATATGGAGGGATAGAATGGAGATGCCTTATCTGTACCAGGAAGGTCCCAAAATAGAAACAAGAATAAGGTTTTGAGTGGGAGATCCAAATCTAGAGGGAGATCTAAATCTCCTGGAAAGTTTTTAAAGGTGTGATGGAAATGCGGAAAGGAAGGGCACTACAAAAAGGACTGCAGATCTAAAGCTCCCGAGAAAGGAAATGGATCTGATGATGCTCCTTCTGCAGAGGAAAAAACCACCTCAGATGAAGATGGGGATGTGTATTTGGCTTCTTCTTTAAATACACATGTAGATCATGAGTCATGGTTGATTGACTCAGGTGCATCCTTTCACTTCACTCCCCATAGGGAGTGGTTCTGCGAGTATGAGAAATATGATGGTGATGTCTTCCTAGGGGATGATAGGAAGGCCAAAATCATCGGACGTGGAAAGGTAAAGCTGAAGCTGCAAGGTGGAAGGATTAGAACACTTCCTGGTGTTCTGCATATTCCTGCATTGGCCAGAAATCTGATTTCTGTAAGCAAGATGGATGATGCAGGTGTAAAAATAGTGTTCGAGAAAGATGCCTGCAAGATGGTTCGGGGAGCATTGGTATTAATGCGGGGAGTTCGGATTGGAACTCTGTACAAGCTACAAGGTAGCACTGTTATTGATGGGTGTAACAGTTCCGTGGTTCCTGAAAGAGGAGCAGAAAGCCTAGCTGTCTCTAGAGAAAAGACCATGCTATGGCATCAAAGGCATGGACATATTGGAGAGAAGGGCCTTCGGATACTGCATAGAAATGGTATGGTAGAAGGTATGTCTAATTTCTCTCTGGATTTTGATTTCTGTGAACATTTTGTATATGGGAAGCAGAATCGGGTGAGTTTTCCTTCTGGTGCTAAGAGGGCGAACAAGATATTAGAACTTGTGCACAGTGATGTGTTTGGACCTGTGTCAGTTCCTTCACTGGGAAAGTCTGTGTACTATGTTTCATTCATAGATGACTTCTTAAGGAATACATGGATATATTTCTTGAGGAAGAAATCTGAAGTCTTTGACAGATTTAAAGAATTTAAGGCTCTAGTGGAAAACCAGACAGAGAAGAAGATAAAGGTGTTGAGGACAGATAATGGTGGGGAGTTCTGCAAGAAGGAATTTGAAGAGTTCTGTAATAAGTGTGGTATAGCACGGTAGAAGACTACTCCATACACACCTCAGCAAAATGGAGTTGCATAAAGAATGAACAAAACACTGATGGAAAAGGCAAGAAGCATGCTCAGTGGTACCGAGTTAGGACAAGAATTCTGGGCAGAGGCAGTGGAGATTGCATGTTACTTAGTTAACAGATCACCTTCATCAGCGTTGGAGGATAAGACTCCACATGAGGTATGGACTGGTAAGAAACTCTCTCTTTCACATCTAAGGGTATTTCGATGTGATGCATATGTACATGTTCCAAATGAGAAAATGACCAAGTTGGATAATAAATCTGAAAGGTGCATCTTTAATGGGTATAAGGATGGTTTAAAGGGTTACAAGCATTGGAACCCAGAAACAAGGAAGGTTGTGTACAGTTGAGATGTGGTGTTTAGAGAGGTGAAAGATGTTGTTACACATGAAGTCCTACCAAAGGAACCTGAGAAGATAGAGTTTGAGCTAAAGAAGGATGAATCAGACTCTACAACAGAAGAAGACTCAGAAGATGAAGAGCCACAAACTCCAACTTTGAGAAGATCAGTTCGGGAAAGAAGGCAACCAGAAAGGTATAGTCCATCTGCTTTATGTTCAGGTTTTGCCTTAACTATAACTGATGATGAACCCAGAACTGTCAGGGAGGCAGTAGATTCAGAGGATGGAAAACTCTGGAAGGAGGCCATGGTTGATGAAATGGCATCCTTGCACAAAAATGACGCATGGGATCTGGTGGAGTTGCCGGCTGGAAGGAAGCCCATCGGGAGCAAATGGGTGTTTAAAAAGAAGATGAATGTAGAAGGCAAGGTGGAGAAATACAAAGCTCGGTTGGTAGCAAAAGGTTATTCCCAGGTGCCGGGAATTGATTTTGGTGATATTTTTTCTCATGTTGCCAAGGTTACTTCTATTAGATTACTTTTATCTGTTGCTGCTGCATTTGATTTTGAGATAGAACAGATGGATGTGAAGACAACATTTCTTCATGAGGATCTAGAAGAGGAGATCTACATGAAGCAACCTGAAGGCTTTATGGTGAAGGGTAAGAAAGAACTAGTATGCAGGTTGAAGAAGTCTCTGTATGGGTTAAAACAGTCACCAAGGATGTGGTATCGGAAATTTGATACCTATATACGGGGACTTGGCTTCACCAGAAGCAAGGAGGATCATTGTGTTTATTTTAAATTAATTGGTGACCGTGTTATTTATTTGGTCTTGTATGTGGATGATATATTGTTGATTGGAAATGACAAAGAAATTATCCAAGATTTGAAGACCCAACTGTTCTCCAAATTCGACATGAAGGATCTTGGTGCTGCAAACTATATTTTGGGCATGGAAATTAAGAGAGATCGGGCAAAGAGGAAGCTCTGGTTAAACCAGAGGAAGTATGTCGAGACTATATTGCAGAGGTTCAATATGCGGGATA
The DNA here is from genome assembly GCA_034641835.2 of Pinus albicaulis. Classification (NCBI taxonomy): domain Eukaryota; kingdom Viridiplantae; phylum Streptophyta; class Pinopsida; order Pinales; family Pinaceae; genus Pinus; species Pinus albicaulis. The sequence goes on along the minus strand of CM076578.1, from coordinate 579,702,934 downwards.
GTAAACCGGTGAGTGTTCCTATTCCTGTAGGTGCAAAGCTGTCTACTGAACAGTGTCCCAAGACACAAGAAGAAGAGGAGGAAATGTCCCGTGTTCCATATGCAAGTGCAGTGGGTAGCCTGATGTATGCAATGGTCTGTACTAGACCAGAAATTGCACATGTAATTGGAGTATTGAGCAGGTTTATGTCAAACCCAGGGAAGGAGCATTGGACAGCAGTGAAGCGGGTTTTCATATATTTACGTGGCACTAGTGATTATGGCTTGTGCTACCAGGGAAGACCAGGATTGGAAAGAATGTTGGACATTCATGGTTTTGTTGATGCAGACTGGGCTGGAGATCTGGACCAAAGAAGATCTACAAGTGGGTATGTGTTTAGCCTATTTGGAGGCGCAGCCAGTTGGATGAGTAAAATACAGTCTGTAGTGGCTCTTTCAACTACAGAGGCAGAATACATAGCAGCCACTCATGCAAGCAAGGAAGCAGTTTGGTTGCAGAGATTGTGTTCGAGTATGGGGTTGGTACAACAAGCTATAAGGATAGACTGTGATAGCCAAAGTGCAATTTTCTTGACTAAGAACCCTGCTTACCATTCAAAGACAAAGCACATTGATGTTCAATATCACTTTGTTAGAGATATGGTTGAGGCTAAAAGGGTGTTGCTGGTAAAGGTGGACACTTTGAAGAATGTTGCAGATGCATTGACGAAGTCTGTGAGCACTCAAAAGTTCTCTTGGTGTAGATAAACAATGGGTGTTGAAGAATTGGCCCAATGACTAAGCTCTCCTCTGGCTTCCCGTGGAAAGAAAACAACAAGTGGGAGAATGTTGGGCATGTGTTATATTCTTTCCACGACTAGCCCCACACGTTGTACGTTGCGCCGGGCGCAGCAGGGCGGTCACAAGGGGGGAGGCAGCCCCCACTGTTGGGGTCTGGGGCAGCGCCCCGACGAAATTTTTTTTGGTGTGCGGACCCACTCATAGGTGGACCCACCCATGTTTTGTGCATGAGTCTGCACATGGTTTTAGGGTACGATGTTTTTCGGCCCCTGGTATTTTGTAGATCCAGTCAAGGGAACTACGGTTATGTTCTAATCCAACGTTAATGGATTTGGGTTTATGTATGCTTTGGCATGTATATATATGTGTTGTAACACTAAAAGGAATATAATGAAAAATCAAGCTGGTCGTCCCGATTTGGGATCCAGGGGAAAATATTTGTGTTTATCTGTTTTATGTTTTATGCTCTCACTATTGTTTATTTTCTGTTATAATATTTGTGTGTAGATAATTTATGTTCAGGGTTAAAACCTACAAATCTTTACAGGGCTCCGCGCCCATAACACAGATAAATTGCGTTCAGGTACGCAAGAGTCATGAACATTAGGTGCGGGACCGTAGGAAAGATACAGAGAAAGTGAGATACCAGAGTTAAGGAGATTTTTAAGAACTTTTCTCTTATTTTCAAGGCTTGATATGAGAAACTGATGTGTTAGACTTGCAAATGAGGAAGTATGAGTGATAATGAGCTCATACACATAGCAGAATGTCAGGATGAAAATTTTCAGTGCAACAATTCTGCTTGATTGTTTTTCGCTGAACTGATGCATACACCATTGGTGTAGAATGGCGATTAGTCAGGGTGGTAGATGACCCAGGAGAGTGCTGCTAAACTTTGAGACCATCGCGATGCTCCATAAGTGAATCCAATGTAATGGTTGGGTTGATGATCCATTATGACACTAGCGCGTATTTTGTGGAAAGTATTTTGGTAAAAAATTTAAAGTTTTTGGGTTTGTGTGCGTTGACTCTAGGGGTGGGCCTTCTCGGCCCTTATGGGTAGAATTTCTTGAGGTAAAGGTTGTTGATGGGGTTGTTGAGGCATGTTCCGTCTGGCTCAGTCAAGATATATGACTCCTTGAGGAGGAAATGCTTTATGATGTAGGGTCCTTTCCACAAAGTTTCGAACTTTCTTGGCCCTAGGGCTTCTTTTTTGACATCGTAGTGGAGGACTAACTATCCCTCAGTGAATGAATGAGGGTTGATGTGGCGGTCGAATGATGATTTTACCCGTTTCTTTTGGGCCTCGTTGTGTTGCAGCAACTACCATTGGCTTTCATTGACATACTCTAGTTTTACTAAACACTGTTCTAGAGGTTGGGTATCATTGAGGAGTTCTATGGCAGTATGTAAATTTGGAATCTTGCGGAAATCAATGCAAAAGCGTAGGGTGCCCTGTTTTTTCACAACAGGAATAGGGTTGGAAACCAAAGATGTGCGGGCATCCTGAGTCCTAGTTCCGAAACATGATGATATGCATCATATATGGTGTATCGTGTCGTCGGCATTTGGTGGGGGAATAATTTACTTGATGGGAGCTTGCGTGAGTGCAAGGGTAAATCCCTTGTTAGGATGCGCAATTTACGGCAGGTGGAAATTGTGCTTGGTATAGAGGTGTCTGAATGTTTCCATTAGTGGGCATGCCTATGGTTTATGTTTATCGCTGGTGCAAATGGTGCACGGTACCACTGTGCCAACTGAGTATATTGTGTGGGAATCAACACTACTCTTCGTCCTATAAGTGGATGCTTGTAAGGTATCAATCATAGAGGAGGAGGTTCTTTGCTTCCATTTTTTATTTTTTGGCTTGGGTATTTCTAGCTCCCTTGGGGAGTGTAGACTTAATGCTGCTCTTATCACTCTAATATTCGGGATATTATCACATTTTATTGTATGATGAAAGTGTGAGCAAATCTGGAAATAGTTGTGCGTGATTTTCTCTTGGTTAGAGAGATGGCTTTATGGGAGGGAAGAGACTATGCGAAAACTATTTGCTAGGTGCTTTAGTTCTTTGCACTGATTTACCTAGCGGCCAATCAGGTCGCATAGCCCCCATGTTATCCTCAGTTGGACCTGGGTCATGCTTGGTTGGAACGCCTTCCTAACTTTCCCATTATTTAGACATGGGTATGGATTAGATTGTTTGGGGGTGTTCTGCCTTCCATGTTGGTTGTTAGGTTTCGGGTTGGTAAGGTCCCGAATTTTTGTCTCTAATAGATGTATCATATTGATTAGAGGATGTACTCGTGATATATAGGTACAGTGCTACTCATGATAATTTTCTCGACATACTAGGAAAAACATCCTAGAAATGGGGTTTTCATCCTGCTCATTTGATGGCGTGATTGGGTACCAACGACGTAGCGCTTCTAAGTCAAGGCAAGTGGAAACCACATGATTGGGTGCTTTATGCAACGTACATGTTGGTATTCTTTGAGGAGGGCAGTTTGGGGTGACTAAGGGTTTCTCAATTGGTTGTTTTTTAGCTGACAAAAAGAGGACGGATCTACTCATCACGTCTTCTTGAGTTGTCAAGATGTTCATGGATTTAGAGTCGGAGCCATATTATTGGGAGAGGACGACTATGGCTGAGTGCAAACTAACTAGTTCTAAGAAAAATCAGGGGATATAATGGAATTGTTCTAAAATTTTGTTGTCAACACATATCAGACATGAAAACTGTGCTGCTTGCAAACCAACATAGTATACATGCTCTACTGGATACCATTCATGGATGAGTTCTAGGGTTGCGCACTCCTCGATGAAGTGGCCACATTCATCGCATAGTGTGCAGCATATGATAGGAGGGGGGAAGATGAACGAGAATATTTTAGGCGACTGTCGTTCCTCTTGCATGTATAGAATGATGCGAGGTTCATCTCCAGCTGACTGGGTGGAGGGATCCTATTTATAGGATTTCTCAATGGCATGTAAGGCATCCCTATATCACATAATATCTGGGAAATGATGGGTATAATGTCCATAATTTCTGCATATAGCGCATGCGTGATTGGTACACAATGCCTTGCCTTGATTTTTGGTGGCAGGTTCCTTTTTACGAGAACTCGTTGCCGTGATTTCTACCGCAGAGCTAAGGAGCGGTTTTAATTTTTCCAGCTCTAGGAAGATGTGGGTTGGGTGGCCTACCATGTCGTATATGGCACAGGGCAGTGATTCCCATTGAATGGTGGGGTTCTCTAGCTTCTTTCGTCTTCTATTGGTGTTTTTGGTCGTAACCATTGGCTTTGTGATGGGAATTTCCTTCGAAGGGATGTTTTCCACAGTCTTTTGAATAGTTTGGGCCTACTCATGATTGAGGGGGATTAACCTTGTAGAGGTGATGTGCACGACTCCCATTGTGGTAGGTGGGACTAGGTACCAAACTAGGATTGCAAATGATAAGTTGGTAGGACCACCGTGGTCATGACCTACTGCGACACAAAACCAACTGGGGGGAAGAGGAAAGAAGTTTGGGAGGCAGCGTAAGCTAGAGAGGGTGTCGTGGTTGAGGACTTGGTGTCATAACCAATCGTCTCTTTGTCTTGACAGTCTTCGATGCTTGATGAGGAGATCATGCACACCGGAGCCTCTGTGACATCAGGTGATGACTCGGGTATAACAAGGGAATATCCTAGGAATGCCCCTAGGATGGATGATAGTTTGAACTCGCTGGGGCCATATTCTTGGTACCGTGTAAGAGTCTTGGCAGATGTGTCTACATAGGGTAGAATGAAATCAGTATTAGTGAGGGGTCGCTTTTTGTTGTATGTCAATTGGTCGACAGTAATGATGCGATCCTCATGGGGTAAAATCATAGTTCGGAAGACAAAGGAGGCTATGGCTGGCATGACATACATATAACTCTGGCCAAGGAGTATATTGTAATCTAGTTGAGCATCCAACACTTCAATTTCTATAAGGAATGTCTTACTAGCTAAGCATACCGGGAAATTTTGGTAAAGACCGATTGAAGCTAAAGGGCGCCCATCGTATGCTCTAAGCGTGATGTTTGATGGCTTTAGTTCAAGAGACCCTAACTTCTACCAGACGTTATTTAACATGATGCATGTGGATGCACCCTTGTCAATGATACATTGGTGAATGGTGATGTTATGAACTTACACCGGAATCTGGAAGGTGACCATCGAAGGAAGCCTAGGGGTGGCTTTGTCTAAATAAAAATCTCCTAAGTGTGAATCGACAGGGTCGATGGCACCTAATGCGGAAAGTAAGGCTTTCCTTTGCTATGGGCATGATTGTAATACTTCCAAAGCTGACATGGCAGTGGAAGGTTGAGCTAGATCATCCACAATGCTATAGTTATGGGCCGCTTTGGAATGGTTTCCTGCCTGCCTAGTTGGTCCCTTAGCCCTTTTTGGCAAAGGTTCAATAGGCATCTTTGATATGATCAAAGGTGTTGTTCATTAGGGGAATTTTGAGGTCTAAAATGGGCCTCCTAAGAAAAATGTACAACCAAAATAAATTTTATACGAACCAATAGGATTCAAGATGATGATGTAAACCATGGGGGATGATTCACCATTTTTTAAGTAAAAGGGTAAAATGGATAAAAAATAATAAAATAATAAAACTACTTTTTCAACTTATCTCCCAAATTTTTTACTCATATTTCGAGTGGAAGTACTCATTGGATGCAAAATTTAATTCCTCATCCAAGGAGTACCCATGTTGCATACTTTCGATGGACCTTGCTATGAGAAAAATGAGAAATACATGAAAAAATGTATTTGCAATCACGTTTTTCATGTACTTCTAATTTTTCGTGTAGCAGGGTCCATCGAAAGTATGCAACATGGGTACTCCTTGGATGATGAATTAAATTTTGCATCCAACGAGTTCTCCCACTCTAAATTTGAGTAAAGACTTTGGGTGATGAGTTGAAAATACGAGTTGAAAAAGTAATTTTTTCTTTTTTCCCTCTAAAATTTGATGATGTCATCAAATCTTATTTTATTATTTCCATTATTATTTTATAATTTCCTTAGGAGGCCCATTTTAGACCTCAAAATCCCGTAATGTGGTGCACTTGTATTGGCCCCTAACGAATTGGTGTCTGGTGAGGTGTCGTAATTTTGGTTCCATGTCTGAAAAAACATTTCTTCACCAGTCATGTAGATTTCATGGTTGTTTTTTCTAGAATTGTTTGGATTTTTTTGCTGTTGTTGAGTGTTGATTGTCCCTTGATGGGGGAAAGTCTCCTGCATGATTTTTGTTTGCTGTGAGGATCCCCCTTGCCCACGGTTACCTTGTAGCTTCTTCAGCTCAGGAAGGTTGGGATAGTGGTGAGTGTAATGGCTATACTTACCATAGATTGAACAAGAGTGGTTCGTCTGAAGATTCACCCTCTTGTTCTGCCCTTGGAAGTTTCTTGGTTCCTGGTTTTTATTTCGGTTGGATTTGCCTCCAACCTAAGATCGCGGAGGGCATTGTTGATTGCTGCTCCCCTATCCAGGATTTTTTTTAGGCTTATTTCTCCCTTTTTTCTTTACCACGTTAGGAGGATAATTTGGATTCTCCTGATTGTATGGTTGGCGTAGTTGGGCTTGGGAAGGTTGCACAAATTTCACATGTGCATTATTTTGCATGGGTGGGTTTTGTGATGGGGGTTGGGTATATTGTGGTGGCTGTCCCTGGTTTATGAATGGATGTTGGGGGGGAGCTCTTTCGTCAATGTGTCTAGCTGCGTACTGGGTCCCTTAAGCCAGAGGATATGGTCCCCCTACTGATGGTGGTATGACGACGCTCTATTGGTCAAATTTTGCGGAGGTGCGAGATGACTCTGGTAGCCAGGTTGCAAGATGTTCTGGTTAGAAACATACGCATAAATGGGGTACTGAATGTGTTTTCTTAGGTGATTTTGGGTCAATGACCCAATCAAACTGTCCACGGAGTTCAACGCGCCTAGCGATTCTTTGTAAATTTGCAGGCACGGGGTGTTAGGAAGGATATTGTAAATTATCCTGATTGTGTATAGATCAACTTGAGATGTTGGGCCTTACTGATGGCATCCTCTTCGGATATGGGATTTTGCGTTGCCACATCCTTTGAAATCTCTGCTATGAGAGTTTTCAGGAACAGGTCTAACAAAACTCGATCGTCGTGTTTGGATTTGCACAAACTATGACGCCACCGCCATTTGTGGAGATGGTTTGAGATATGGACGGCGGGTGTTTGCCTAAAGTGGGTCAGTAATTCCATTCTAGAATCGTCGTGGATGGGTAACTGAATATAGGTCAGGAAAATATTATTGAGGGCACTAAAGGTTCCATGTGTAACAGATGGTTTCTCCATATACCATTTCGCGGCTATTCCGGTTAGGGTGCGTTGAAATAGTCTCAGTCGAATAGTATCGTCAATGGTGATGTTCGATGAACACCACAAGTGGAAAGTCATAACATGATTTCCAGGGAATTCCACTTGCTTCCCTTCAAACTTTGGAATGTCTAAAGGGACCTTCGTGGGCATGGGTGGCCATGTAGGGTTGTGTGTAATGGGATCATTTGTTAACTTGGTTAAATCTGGCAAGTTTAACGAAGCTAAGAAAGGTGATTGTGAGTTGGTAGCCATTGCACCCTCTGAAAACACAATTTTTTGGTTAGGTATAGGTTTTTCTGTGACGTACCCTGCTATGAGTTCACCTGGCTTCTCGAATGGGTAACACTCATCTGTCCCGTAGAGGTTGTGGGAGGAGTGGTATGCGGTGAACCTGTGGGGATATTCATCGGTGTGGTGTTGGGTGACCAACGAGGGTTCCAACTAATGATGCCCCAATAAAGGATGAACCAATAAGGGTGGCAGTGTTTCATCTTTGATGACTAAATCGCGAAAGACCTGGAACCCCTCCCGGTAATGGCGGGAGGTCCAAAAGATGTCTAGAGTGACGAGGTCCTATTAGGTCCATTCTGGCATCGAATAGGTATGGTTTTGGAAATATTTGAGAGGATAGATATTACAATCAAAGACAAAATATGATTGCATACATAAAACAAAGTGAAAATGAAAGATAAATTTTCTCTTTAGATTAATCCTATGTGACCAGTCAATCAAAAAATATGGTTTTTTTTGTTTTTCACGTATGATACTCAAATCCTAGAAGAATTAATCGTCCTTGCATCTAGGTAAATGTAGAGGATCTAGTGTTGCCTGCACCGTCACCTATAAGGAAGGATGCCCTGGTTTTGGCCACTAAGTACAATCACCCCACGTGAGCGTTCGAGTCTTGAGATTCTTGGTAGTTCAACTAACAGTACCGAGTATTAGAAGGGTTAGGTAGCCCCAAATAATACCGCACGCACTAGGCCTAAGCTTAACCCCCTCTGAATCAAGTGTTTGTGGTGCTTGGGTTTTCTTTGCCGTGGGCGGATAAACAGATTTAAAAGTTCCCTAAAAATTCAAATTCTATGTTTCAATATGCAAATTGACCAAGGCGGCTTATTGGATGCCTACCCCCTTGGTCCTAACTTAAACTATAAATTATCTTTTGGCCCCTATGGGGAGAGTTTAATGAGTTTAGTTAAGTTAGTTTTAGGTGGCTTTGATTCACTTAAGGTGTGAATGTGTGTGAGCAAGAGGTGAACAATCACATAGTTTTAACATGTGGATATGTGGTGATCCTTTTCAAAATCCCCTATTAATCTACGTTTGGTTTTTTCTTCCTCAAAAGCAAAACATGTGCAGATATGGACCGCTTACAATGTTTCCTAGTTAATCTAAATGATCAACTATAGGGAGATGGTAAATTATCAGAAGAGAGTGTTCATATGCTTGCCTAGGATCACCCAAGGGTGAAAAGGCAGCATATATTACTTTCTCTCTAAGGATAATTAAATTATAGTCCCGAATCCGAGTGCCAAAAATTGAACTAAAATTAATGACTTTAAACTAGGAAAATGAAAAATATTTAGCTAAGCATGTATGGACTAGGGCCACTTATTTTTTCTAATTACCTATGTGTTTTTTGGTGTCTAAATTTAGAAAACACAAATTATTTCAGAATGAAAGTTAATTTCCCCCTACTTAAAATATGTGTTCACTTTGCGAAAATAAACTTGAAATTTTAAAACTAACACCTAAACTACTAAAATTCAGCCAAGAGTGAGTTTTAACAAGTCATGGGACACCTCAAATAGTGCTGGAATATTTCTTATGAGCTTACAGACACTTTACAAACAGGAAATGAAGGGAAATAGCAGAAATTTTCTACCTCTAGTTTCCATGCGCAAAAGGCTCACACAAGCGCGAAGTCTGCGTGTATAAGGTCACTATTGAATGCATGCGATCAAGCGTGTCTGTCTATGAAAAAGACGCGTGATTTTCTTGCAATTTTTTTTTGGAGCTTCTGAGCTTTGACTTCTCAATGAGGGTGAACAGGCAGATAAGAAGAGAAAAGGGGAATTTCAAGCCAAACTCCATAGCAAAGAAATATGTCTCTGCAAAAGGGACAACCACATTAACTAGGAAGTAAAATCAGTGGAGTCGCCAATCCTGTGTTGGTGGATTTGGTGCACAATTGTACCAAACCACACTTTCTTAAGAGGAGTGGTTGTTTCCTCTTAAGTTTCTGGTCACAAACAAATAATCAAGGGAGTCAGTAAGTTAGTGAACATGCCAAAACATAAAACATACTAGATAAGAAAATAGCATGCATACATAGAGAGAAAATAAAAACTAAACTAAAACACATAACACAAAAGATCTAAATGGAGTCAAACAACTTCAATAATCCAAATGGTGGTGCTTACGTCCCCTCTTATTGAGCACTAGTAGGAACAAAGGATGAAATGTTTACCCACTTGCCAAGGGGCCCTTAGAACTAGGGAGTTCTAAGACATGATGCAAGGATGTATTTACCTACGAGCTACCTTGGCGCAAATTAGGCTCTCTCTAATCCAAAGGATTGGATTTGTTGGATGGCCAACAACTGAATCCCCTCTATCTCTGCTCTGGAGCACACACTGCTGGATTTCTTGGGGCAATTTTGGCCAGCATAACAATGTGTTCTCCCTTTATTCATCTCTTGGTGGCCTTTTATAGAAGATTTCAAACTCTCCTTCCCTCTCTTGGTACATTGATGGATAGTGACCCAAGAGAGGAGGATGATTCCATTGTGTGCCACATTATTCCATTGTGTGCTCCCTTGAGGTCCTAAAGAGGCTTGGGTGGTTGTCCTTAGGTAGCCTCAAGTGTGAGATAAATTTTCTGGAGTGTGCCTTGTGGTCCTAGAAAGTTCTACCACTCTCAGGTCCATGGCTTTTTGATGGAAAACCACGCAAAGGCACGCCTATCGAAGAAATATGCGCGCGAAGGTGGATTTTAATATTTTCTTCAATACGAAATTTTATTTTTCATTTGGACCTTGGAGATTTTTAAATTCTTCAAATTCTCTAATGTGCTTCAACCCTGTAAATCCTTCTTCCTGACATTTAACAATTTCATCTTTGCTTGTCTGATTTTCGAGTGATAATAGCAACGAAAGATGTTCATGCTCTAGAATCGAGCAATTGAGAAATTTAAAGTGTAGTGGAAGCACTTTGGGACCAATGAAGCTACATGGGAGATGATTGATCAGATGCGGCTTATGTATCCTTCATTTTTTTTCGGTTGAGGAAAATCCATTTTGGTATATATATATATATATATATATATATGGATGTAAATACAACGTCAAGCTCTGGTATAAAGCTCCAATAAGCGGTATGGTTGTCATGTGTCATGTTTGTCGTGATGGTTTTTCTTTCGAGAAGGTTGATTCAATGTAGATACTGCATTGAGGTAAGTTATAAAGCTCCATGGGAAGTTTATTTTGGTTTTCAGCAGTTTTCTGGTTGTAGGTGTCATTGAACACCAAGGATGGTTTTCCCCTAAGGGGGAGGGGTCTGTAACAACCCCGAGTTAAAAATCCATGTAATAAATTTCATAAAGGAAAAATAAGACCAAGGTCATGGGACATGTATTCCAAGTTGAAAGTTTGGTAAAAAATCTGAGTGGCATGTTCATTTGGTTTATTATGGTTAAAGGAAATCAGAAAAGGCATTGAAAAGGAAAAGAGGCATTCATTAGCATTTATTTATGAAAATAATAGAAAATAGGAGAAAAGGAAGGTGAAATGTCACAGGGTGCAAGTGAGGAAGAAAATTAACAAAATAGAGGCCTCAATGATAAAAAGGCTGATTAGAACCAGTTCACATATTTTGTCAGTTTAGTTTTGGAGCTCTCTCTCTATTCTCTCTCTCTCTCTCTCTCTCTCTCTCTCATACTCTTGCACACTTTGAGAATTCTTGAAGAAATCTAGCCTTGGAGAAAGGAAAACAAAGGAAGGGAAAGAAAGTAAAGGAAAGCAAGGATAAAGCAAGGAAGAGGTTGGATTAAGCAACTTCAACAGGAATACTTACAAGGAACATGTTGCATGTATGATTTCCTAGTCGGTCTATGGATGCATGGTACATGCATATGTGTATTTGGTTCTCTTGCTGTCATTGGCATGGGTTTTTCCAAGTGTGACAGTGGTTTCATCCTTGCCTTGACATTTTCGGATCACCATGGTGTGATGGGGTTCTTTTACTTGGTTGAGATGGATTGTTGAATGGTTTGGAAACTAAGTGGGGTTTGGAATCCCTTGACCGGTAATGGTGGGATTGATCCAGGTGGATATCAGCGGCCACCCACCTATTCCATTTGGACCCGCAACATCAATTCTTTCAGTTTTTCAGCTTCAACACAACTTACTATTTTTAGCAGTTTTTCGGGTCCTGAACTTCTGGAGCCATTTTGAGGCCCTAAACGACGCTTTTTGGGAAAATGGGGACCCAATTTTTCTCACGCAAAAGTTTTAGTCCTCGGATAGATATTTCTGACGAGCTATTGAGCGTGTCAAATGGAGATCAGATGGCAAATTTACGTCCTCGGGAAGTTGAAACACCAACTTACCCAAACGGGGCCCACAGTTTTGGCGCTTCATCTCCTAGGGTTAGGTTTTTGGACGTTTCAGGTTTTACATTGTTTCTCAACAATAAATAGGCCTTTGAGCCTCATTGTAACATAGTTCAGGGGGCTGGGAGCCGACACATCTCTTCTTAGAGATAAGCGCTACCATTGCCTTAGCTCGCTTGTTCTGATCATGTCTGTATTGTAACATAGTTCAGGCGTTGGTAGCCGACACATCTCTTCTCAGAGATAAGAGTTTCCAGTACCCTAGCTGTTCATTTCCATTATGTCTCATTGTAACATAGTTCATAGGCCTGTAGCTACCACATCTCTTCTCAGAGATACGCCTACCAGCACCCTAGCTGTTCATTTCAATCATTTGTTTGATTAATAAAATGAAGCATTATTTCCGCTGCGTCTCTCTATTTATGGCTATATGTTGTATTCTGTTGCATTCCTGCATAAATACGGATTAGTGGTATTAGAGTGGTCTGCTCTTTTTCTGTTTTTATTTTTATGTCCCCAACGTGGCTAGGGTATAAGGAGTTCAACCTCGCAACCCCGACGACCCCCCATGGCAGAAGGAAAGAAAGACGAGGGAGCAGGAGATCCTATCAAAATATTTCTTGAGGAGGCCCTCAAGAAACAGAGGAACGTGATGATGGATAAATTTTCCCAGATCCTTCAACGGCTGCCCACCAGCGGCACATCTACATCCAGCACATCTGCCAACAAGCCAGCGACATCCTGGACAAATCCAACAATAAGTCCAACAGAATTTGCGCCCCCCCCCCATGGAGGAACTTAACGCAATGGAGACCATTGCATCCTAAGGAGGGAGGAATGATCCAAGTGGATATCGGTGGCCACCCACCTATTCCATTTGGACCCGCAGCATCAAGTCTTTCAGTTTTTCAGCTTCAACACAACTTACTATTTTTAGCATTTTTTCGGGTCCTGAAATTCTGGAGCCATTTTAAGGCCCTAAACGATGCCTTTTGGGAAAACGGGGGCCAATGCTGCTCACTCAAAATTTGTAGTCCTTAGATAGATATTTCTGATGAGCTATTGAGCGCGTCAAACAGAGATCGGATGCCAAAGTTACGTCCCCGGGAAGTTGAAACACCAACTTACCCAAAACGGGCCCACAGTTTTGGCGCTTCATCTCTTAGGGTTAGGTTTTTGGACGTTTCAGGTTTTACATTTTATCTCAACAATAAATAGGCCTTTGAGCCTCATTGGAACATAGTTCATGGGGCTAGGAGCCGACACATATCTTCTCAGAGATAAGCGCTACAAGTGCCCTAGCTCACTTGTTCTTATCATGTTTGTATTGTAACATAGTTCAGGCGTTGGTAGCCGACACATCTCTTCTCAGATATAAGCTTTGCCAGTACACTAGCTGTTCATTTCCATTATGTCTCATTGTAACACAGTTCAGAGGCCTGTAGCCACCACATCTCTTCTCAGAGATACGCCTACCAGCGCCCTAGCTGTTCATTTCAGTCATTTGTTTGATTAATAAAATGAAGCATTATTTCCACTGCATATCTCTATCTATGGCTATATGTTGTATTATGTTGCGTTCCTGCATAAATATGGTTCAGGGATACATAGTAAAGCCTGAGGGTGGAGACAAGAATAATCCTCACAGTTTAGGTGGAGAGATCCAAAGGAATCCATGCTTGTTTAGGGTCTAGTTGTCCCTTGACTTGTATATAGGAGTATTCCTGTAAATCCTGGTACTGTATGTTATTGTTTAGGCCTAGGTATCCCTTGAACGATAATTGAGGGACACACGGTAAAGCTTCATTGTATAGATGAGGGTTTCAGGCCTAGGAATACCTTGAACAATGATGGCGGGATACTCGGTAAAGCCTAAGGAAGCCCTGGTTGTTTTGTTGTGAGTCCCACATTCATGCTTGGAATATGGCACATGGGTGATTGGCTGAAAGAAAGATTTGATTCAGCCCAATCTATGGTCAGGTGCTACGTGGAAGAACCCGACTTGGTTTAATTTTGCATATGAATAATAAGAATCTTTCCTCTTGAGTTTTATGAGAAAATGTGCTTGTTATTATGTGTTTTAATGGTCATTCTATCATTGTTAATTTTTTGGTTATATGTTGGTTATAAGCATTGTTTTATGATAGAATTTAGTTATGGATCTCATCGTGTTTTTATTAGTAAATGATTGGTTAATGAATATATGACATGATAGATTATAATGTAACTATTGTGAGAGGGCATCAAACCTTATTAATGATTCTCAGATAAGTATGAGATCCCTATGTTCGGATGTGTAATTATGACTTGTAGATTACATGTTTATCATGTGTTTGATGGAATGTTGTCATGGTTAGGCCTTGTTAGGTCAATTTCTTGACTAAGTTTTGTGTTAGAGGATTTTTCCTTGTGTCATTTACTGTTTTGGAAAGTCTCATCATGTTTTGGGTAGTGACATAGAGTTTAGCCCTGAAAAGGTAGCCTAAATTTTGTGGTAGTAGGCACAAAACTGTGAAATTTAGACAAAATTCATAAATAGATCAAATTTTCTAATGAAAAAATTAGATCCAGTGCAAATATTGATCTAATGTAGCCGCTCCCTTGCAGGAGTCACATGGATGTAGGTTTTTGTATGCAATTGGGAGTTTAGGTCAGTGAAAAGGAAAGTTAGCTTAGGGCTTGGGCACCTAGAGTGGTTTTTTAGCTCCATGGGGTCTTATAGCTCCCGAGGAAGGTCAATAAGGTTTTATTTTTTTTATTCCACTTCCTTAAGGTGATATAGTAGGTTGAATCATATCTTAGTAACTCTTCGTCACATATTTACCTAGCTGGAATGGTGAGCTTGGGTAAGTGTGGGAGGAAGGTGTTACACTACCATTACATTTGTGGGTAGAGACATGCAACACAACTTTATATTTGTTGAACCGAAGTCACATAATATTCTTTGCATGTTTACACTCGAGGAGGCTTTATCAAGGATAAATCTAGATGTGTTGCACTTAAGGGTTTCTAGAGCCTCTATCTACTACCATGTCTCCAAAGAATCAAGGAAGAAGCTTTAGCTAACAACATATTCGGGCGTGTTTGTGGGATACACAGAAAATCCTCACAAAAACCGTGTGTAATTATCATCTGTTAGAATGAAATTTATGCAAAGGGATGTAAATTTTGATGAGGAGAAAATGATACAATACTGTCTTGAGAGGGAGCTTCATATCCTACCAAAAGAAGAGCTTTTATATCCAAAGGAGGAACTTCAAAAGTTGTGGAGCAACCAAAATAAGGAACAGAGAGTGGAGACAACCACTCACGCAAAACCATCCATAGAATGTAGGAAAAGGACCAAGGAAGATGATAGACTTGTGCTAGATGCGAGGGATAATGTGGGAGCTCCGTCAATTTTCTGTAGGCAAGGAAGGTCACGAGATCAGTACACTGACTACATGGCTCTAATGACTTAGCTTGTAGAGACATAATCATCCTCTTTCATGGAAGTAGTAGAGAAACATGTATGGGTTGATTCAATGCTGGAGTAATATGAATCCATTGTAAAGAACAGTGTTTGGGAAGTGGTGCCAATACCAACAAACAAATAATTTGTGGGTTCAAGATGGATCTTCAAGGTTAAGAAAGTAGCATACATAAGCATAGAGAAGTATAATGCAAAATTTGTGGCCAAGGGATACTCTCAGGTTGAGGGAATTGACTATGAGGAGACCTTTTCTCCTATAGCAAGGTACTCATCCATTAGATCAATTTTTGCACTGGTTGCGCAGATGAGTGGAAGATCCACTAGATGGATTTAAAAATAAAATTTCTAAATGAAGTTATTGAGGATGAGATGTACATCGAGAAAATAGAAGTTTTGAGACATTTTATTGGGATACACACATGTGTAGACTCAAGCGAGCATTGTACGGTCTCAAACAAGAACCTCGTACTTGGTAAACCAGGATCGAAAACTATCCCACTGGTTTGGGCTTCACCAAAAGTGAGGTGGATGAAAACCTCTATCATATCTTGGTAGAAGGACAATTTCTTATTCTTGTCTTATATGTTGATGATTTTATTTTAACCTAGTGATGAGAAAATGATCAGATCTTGCAAGGAAATTTTAAATGAAGCACATGGGTCTCATGCATTACTTCCCCGGGTTGGAAGTATGGCAAGGCGATGGGGAATTTTTTGTGTCTTAAGGAAAGTATGAAAATGGGATACTGTAGAGATTCCACATGGAGAGTTGAAAACCTATGGAAACACCTCTAGCAACCAAGTAGAGGAAGGAGGATGCCACTTTAGGTGAAGAAGTGGACACTACCATTTATCAACTGCTAGTGGGTTCACTGATGTATTTTGTGAGTACACGACTAGATATGTGAATCTTGTGAAGCAATTGATCCAAGCTATGGTTAGGCCAACCAAATTATTTTCGAAGGAAAATAAGAATTTTTTATGGTACCTTAGAGGCACTACCTAGTTTGGACTATGGTACATACAGATAGAGGGAGTGAAGTCATAACACCCTCTTCTCACATTTACCCAAGTAACTGTCCAACCTGGGTAAACATGTGATGAAAGGATACTAATATGAGATTCAAACTCCTAGATGACATTAAGGAAGTGGAACTGATGAAAACACCAAAAATACGACTTACACTGCATCATAGAAATCCCTATGAGGTAACCCAACCTCCCAGGGCCCTGTTCCTTGAGGGCGGGGTGATTTTTAGCCCCTTTGAGATTGATCCACAGGGTTTTAAAGCCAAAGGAGTGGCTCTAGACCCTAGATCCATGGGCTAGCCTTGCCAAGGTAGCGGCTCAGGCCCAAACAACAAATTTTCCGCCTGTAGCTCTGAAATTTGTGCCATATTTTTAGCCCTTGAGCCCAAGTCACTCCCCATAACTTCTTGTAACTTTAGGAGAGGTAAATAAAAATAAAAAAATATATGGAAGCAATAACATCAACCGGAACTCATCCGACACCACCCATCCATGACAATAATTTCGTTAAAA
Source organism: Pinus albicaulis (assembly GCA_034641835.2). Classification (NCBI taxonomy): domain Eukaryota; kingdom Viridiplantae; phylum Streptophyta; class Pinopsida; order Pinales; family Pinaceae; genus Pinus; species Pinus albicaulis. The sequence continues at coordinate 579,686,132 of CM076578.1, read as the reverse complement.
ATGTCACAAACATAACAACTACATGTATGAAAAACAGATTTAAACAAAGGGGTCTCTTCCTTATCTAAGAATGGCTGAGAAGCATTTCTCCCCTACATCATAGGATATCATACCATCAATTTTACCATAGATACATTGGATATTCATTTACGGGAAAAAATATGAATAGAGCCATACATCATCAATGATCGAATACATGCTCAAAACCAAAGTATAAATAAAAAAAATACGATGGATACAATAGCAATAAAATCCATACATAAACTAGTATATTTGCATACCAAATACATGAGGAATCAACTCTTCATTATTGAATGTAAAAACCAACTGGAGATGTGACTTCCATGTTCCACCCGACCATCGATTGGTTGAGACAATCCTCACTTTAGCTAATTGCCCCCATGCCATATTCCAAGCATGAATGTGGGACTTTATCAAACAGATCAATCAACACCAAAACAGGGGTCTAGAGACCAAACTGTCTCAACCCCAAACCAATGATTCCACCTCACATTTGGACATCACTAATCGTCACAGATTAGTCTCTATCCAAGCTAATCCAGGGCTCCAAAGTGTTTGTTCCAACCAAGGCTCCAGGACTAGTAACTCAACACTAGCTATTCTTGGAGTCCAGAGAGTTTGTCCAACCAAGGCTCCAGGTCTAGTAACTCAACCCACCTAGGGTTCAAGACTATTTGTTCAACCAAGGCTCCAAGACTAGTAACTCAACACAACGGTTATCCATCGGCTTCTAGAGCCTTTGTCCAACTAAGGCTCTAGGAAGTAATAACTCAACCCAATAGCTAAAGGAATCATGAGAAACAACCAGAAAAAAATTAATGGAAATAAACCCACAATCACCATAGTTATCCAGGAAATGGCAAGGCTAGAAAAATCCACATGCATACCCATGCATGCCAAAACTAATGAGGAAAACATACATGCAACTCGGTACCTTCACTTAGAACCTATTGTAGATGCTAATCCCAATTTCCTCTTCCACTTTTCTTCTTTTCCTTTGATTTCTTCATCAGGGAAAATTTTAGGGGCGAATTTTAGCCCAAAGGAAAATTTTAAGGGATTTTAAATTTTAATAGGGCGAATTTTTTATATAAAACCCATTTTCTATAGTTTTATAAATTTAGCCCAATAATTATTTTAAAAATAATTAATTATTAAATTTTAGCCCACCAAAATAAATGCCCATAAAACTGGAAAAATGGAATTCGCTCCCGATTTTCTCAGATTTCAATGGCATTCGCCCTAGATTTACAGAGTCCGAGGGAAAGATTGGAGTGATTCGCCCATTTTTCCACTGGTTGGCCGGAATTTACTGGTTTGGAGAAGTGGTTGGGACTTGGAAGGGGCGTGGAAGTTGAATGTTGGATGTGCAGACCTACTAGATCGATGGAGGTGGAGATCGATAGAGGTGGAACTGGAAACTTACAAGATCTGGATGCATGGACCGATGACAGGCTGCAACTGGCCGCTGCACGCATTGACGAGGGCAACTGGTTCCAGGAGACAGACCACGGTAGCTGGATTTAGAGCCATTTCCCTGGTGCCATGGAGTTAAACCCGCGTCGCGAGGAGGAGTTTGGGCAGTGGTGTTGGCCCTTGAGTTCCAAATGATACATTTTTGGAGGGTGTACTAACTAGTATTTTTCAGGGACCGAGAACCATCATGCAAACGAGTCTCATGGTGCATGGGTTTGCCATCGGTGTGGGTGGACTTATGCTAATCCACATCCAAATGCTAAGCACCGGAGGAACCATAGGAAGCATTGTGGAAAAATAGAGGGTTTTTCCGCTGATCGCTTCAGGGGACATAGAAACTCAAGGGGGTTCATCAGACGAAGAGTCAACAGATGATGAACATAAGGCAACATGTTAGGAGTTTTTCCAGCTCGAAATCCTGTATTAGAATGTTTTATTCAACAATTTTTTTAGGTATACGTATCGGGATAGATTAAATTACTAGTAAAGCTCAGTTTGATGTTTAGTTCTTAAGTTTGTTTGAATGAATTAAGCCCAAGTGGGTTGCAAGTGATGCTCTTGTAGTCTTTAATGCAACTATAATCACTATATACATGCATCTATACGGTGTCTACAGCTTTTAAAGTATGATCAGAATCATTCTCATCTTACCCAATTTTATCTATAGATCACCAGAAGCATACGCCTGCTGAACAAAATCTTATTTCGCTTCAAACACAAACTTCAGCATCGACATCCGACTTTCAGATAAGCAATCTTAATATAAAATCAAGTGAAGTTGATCCTGGGAAAGCTGGTCCAAAACAGGGGGCTCTTGATGCGATTTTAAATATTCCTGAAGCAAAAGAAAGTGATTTAGTTAAAATTTATCAAAACCCTAAGGAGGCTACTAAATCAGTTTTAGGTGATGAGGGACATGGATTGAATTTATCTGGCACTACAAAAACTTCAGATGATTTTAAAGGACACGATTGGTTCAGCGTTGAAGAGGGTGATGAGGTACATGGATTGAATTTATCTGGCACTGTAAACCATTCAGATAATTTTGAAGGACACGATTGGTTCAGTTTTGAACAGAATTCAAACATGTTTCTCAAGGAGGTGTCGGATATAGACAGCAGTCACATTATCATTGGAGACATTGGGCCTCAAGAATTTCCAGTTAAAGACTCTCATACAATGTCAGATTATCCTGAACTGAAAAGTGAGAATAACTAGATAGATAGATTTCTGCATGTGCCAGAGGACTCTAGTCCATCTATTGTTCAAGTCCATCCAGAATCTAGTAATAATGTTGATGCACTTGGCTTTCAAATCATGAATGACAGGGTTAAACAACACATTGGAATTGATGATGAATGGAAAAGTATTTTGGACGAAGTAAAAAAATCAGTTGTGAAAGCATAGGATACAGGTTATACTGAACAACCAAGAAATTTCAAAATGCCAGCTACAATTCCAATGCATGTCACACAGGAGAATGACTTGGGAATTAGTTCGAAGGAAGTAGGTATTGCATCAATTTTGGAACAAACATCTTCGAAGGGAGAAAATTCAGATGAGTCAAAGATCAAAGTTCCTTTAGCTGAGAAAACTATAGTGTCTGCTGACCAGAAAACCTGTGATTACATTTGGGATTCTCAGTATTCGGACCTTATAATTTAATTGTTTACTTTGTCTTCATAGGCCTCTCTCTGCTTGCATATATCATAGCAGAAAACCCGTAAGTAGATTTGGGATTTGCACTAGTAGATTTTTTTTGTTTATTTGTGTACTTTGTTTTCATTGGTCTCTCTTTGCTTGCATATATAATACTTTACAATCTGCTACTTCCAGATTGTAACTAATATATTCAAACCTTCATGCAGAGCTTGCCTACTGTCACTGCAGAATTCCATTGCTATTTAAACCCATCAATTCTCTAGTATATACAAATTACAATTATGAACATGAAATAAGTCCCAGTTAATGCATAAGAAATCTGATCATCCATTGATTGAGATTTGCTTTGATAAAAGGGATAAAGACGTAACTTGCCCAACTAACTCATCATAGAACTCTATAAGGAGATTATGGTATAATCCTTCAAATGGTCACTCTAGATTTCCTAGTTCGTTCATGAACTCTATTCTGGCCAGCAAAGTAATGTAATGATATCTTGTCTTCTAGTACTTGCAAAATAACTGTAATTTGACTTCCAAGATTTCACATATTTCTCCTTGGGCACTTGCCGTAGCCAAACACTGAAGTTTTTTCCCCTGTTAACAGGATGTGTTATCCTGTTTTGTGATGAAGAGCAAAGATCTGTTTATGATGCCAATATTCTCCACCAGAGAACTACAAAAGGTTTCTACTTTCTAAGTATCTCCATGACATGGTCTGTAGGTACTTGCAAAACAATTCCTTGATCTTAGTTGGCTCTTCATGATTTTTTTTTCTTTTCCCAAAGAAAGAAGCAAGTGATTTTATTGTATATACAAAATTACAACTGCATATGCTTGTGGCCCAAAATTTCCCTCATAAAAGAACAGGGGGATCAAACTGTTTTGCAAAAGAGAACATCAACAATTATCAAAAATGTTAAGAAGATAGAAAACATCTATATTTGAGATGAGGTCATCCTGTAGAAATCATATCAGCCCAAGATCTTGCAATATCAGATCATATACTGTTTTTATAAAAAAAAATACTGTTAGAATAGTGCTGATAGGAATTCATAACTGTAGGGTTTCCTGTGCAAAAAAGAGAAAACATCCATAGTTAGTCTCTAATTAGATTTGAAGCCGTGTGTGTGAAAATATTCTATGGAGCCTTCCAGAGTCTTTTTAAAAAAAATTCAAGATCCTCTGTCCATTTCCATTTCAACTTTCATGAGTCTGTCTGCTTCATGGTTCTACTCCCTGTAAACATTTGGGAAAGAGGGATGAGCGAATATGCTGGAAGATTTTTTGATATCTTGAAAAGGTGGCAAAAAAGTATAGTTTTTCATTGAGAACACACCTCTCATCCATTTGGAGAGTAATCTTTAGGGCCATCAGTTCCTTGAAATTGTTAGTAGCTGACCCAAGAGGTTGTCCCTTAATGACATGTCATAAAATTGCAAGCAATAACTGTTGCCATAAGTAAATAATAATTTTAAATACATACTCGTGCTGGAAATATCCGTATTGTGCTAGGAATGGAGCTGAAATCATAAAAGCCAAGCCTCTATTTCAAGCTTTGGATTTCTTCATTTTCTATTATTATTACATTTTTTGGAAAATCCATCTTATATTACATTATTGCAAAAAGTATATTATGATAACAACTTTTTCCATATAATGGTAGTCTGTACTTCCAAATCAGTCAAAACTCTTTCACTTGCATAATTGAAAAGTTAAAACTATTCTGAGATAAACTCCATATTTCTACTACTTATTAGATTGAGCCTTGCCTATCATGTACAAGAAACCCTTATTTATGCTTACACCTAAAAGGAAGTTGAGTAAATCAATGCCATCGAATAACAGTAGCTAGACAAATGAAATGATTTTACTAAGATACCAGTCTGATAAATGAAATTGCTGCTTCCTAATTGGCATGCCACTGACCTAGATATGAGTATATTCTCAATTACAATTTTGAGTTTTCAATAGTAATAATGATTTAAGTTAAAGTATTATTAGTAGCTTGTCCTCTAATCTTTCAAATAGCTGGTTGAGGTGAAGAATATCAGAGTAAATTGGAAAGGTTTCGACTTATTTTTGAGAAATCTATATAATTTATTGCCTTGATGTGCAGACAAACTATTTCAAATAGGTCATCAAGTTTCTGGCAATACAAAACAAAAAGTTTCTATTTTCGAACAAGATATGATATATGATGTGGCACACCCTTCTGTTTGTGGTGAAGGGTGGTCCCATGCAGAAAATTCTATAGGATCTATTCTCAGTCAGAAAGAAGACCCTCAATCTTTGGCATATGGACCAGAAACAGGGAAGATTGCTTGAACACCCATCTTCTGCAGCCTTAATCGAGTCAATTGTTGTAGATAATTTTCATCCTGAAGTGACAAAATGCATGATCACTTCTCAAGAAAAGAGTAGTGTAGAACATGTGAGACTTGAAGATTCCGACATTCCTCCTCCTATCAGTGAAGTTTCCAAAATTCATAAAGACAGAGAACTTGAAAAGGAAAGAAAAGGCCCAAGTTCTAAAGGCCTTGAAAAAACCTCATATCATAATTTAGATTTGCAATCTTCAAGGGAACTATTTATTTCTGATCAAGAGCAGAGTTTTGCAGATAGCCCGACAACAGGATTTACAAAAGCAGGGGAACTGCAACTGGTACAAAATAATGGCATTACAAACCCACGTATAAGTGAACATGAAATAAGGTTTTTGGATACAGAGATTAGAAAAAACAAATCTGCACAAACGAATATTATAATGACAGATGAGGATATTGACAGAAATACGAAAGCTAATGTAATGTCACTGGAACAGTTTCCTAAAACATCCCTTCAGAACGCGGTTGAGCACAAGCCTTTAGCCTCAGAATTTCTACTACCAGATGTAAGAGATTCTGACTTGAACTTTCAAGGTATTGACAATGTAGAATCACGGGCTCTGCTAGAAGAATTAAAACACAAAAGCAATGGGAAAATTCTGGAACAATCAGTAGTGGATAAAAGGCATCAGTTTAAAGAATTTGTTAGTGACACATCTTTAGCAGTTCATCCTACAGCAACAGTAACAGTGGACAATTCTTGGCATTGGGATGTCAGCAAGCATGATCCTAAGAATCTCGAGAATCCTTTTAAGTACGCTACTGATGGTAATGAATTGTCACGCTTTGGGATTTTATCTTCTCATAATATTTTCATAATTAACTTTGGCTCATTTTATACTAATAATCTAGAACTCTTGGATGAAAAAGATTAGATACTTGTTTAACATTACAATCATTTGTTGGGAAATAAAAAATGTAGTTCCTCACCATCCAAAGCCAATTAAAAATATGATATATCCCTTTTGGTTATTGTGTTCCGTATCTTGGTTGGGCCTTCATCTATGATATTATGGTTCTGATCTAGACATGTGATATCATTGTAGATTGCAAAAGTATCAATATATAAATGTACTTAAAATTAAAACCATACTTTTAACACAGATTATTCAGACATTGGACAAAAGGTCGCTGGGAAATACAGGTACTCTGGGAACAGTTGATGTTATTGCCAAAAGTTTGCAAAATCCATATTTAGGAGATTGATAATGTAGTCTGATCCAACATGGATTCTTAGGATTGTCAAAGTGCAATGCCATAACTTATAAGTAGAATAGTATTGAAAATACAGGTCCTATCTAACTCTTTCAGGTCTAGCGCTTGAGTAGATTTTCCACATTCTTTCCACATTCATCGCCAAGAGCAAGAATGGGGAAAGCAAGAGGTGCAGATCTTACAAGATAAAGACATGGCTAAAACTAAACAAAGCCACATAATGACTTCTGAAACAGGGAAATAAAGAGGACCTTTTGGAAGGCCTGTCATTTTGGAACTCTTTAAAGAAACGATTTCTTCTCCAGTAAAAAACTGTCCCATCAATTGGATCATGTGTTGTATTCCAAAGGTAACTCTCCCATCAGTTGGATCATGTGTTATATTCCAAACATAACTCTCCCATCAGTTGGATCATGTGTTATATTCAAAAGGTTGTGTTGGTTGAGGTTCTCCATCCTCAACAGACACAGCTGATGCAGGTGCTTGGGGGATTGACAAATTTCCAGATGATGCTAATGATGAAGGTGCATCAGTCAAAACAAACACTTCCGGTTCTGATGGCTTGGTGTCCCTTAGTAAAACAAACCCTGAAGGCATTAATTTAATGGGCACATATCTACTCTCTTCAAAAAACTTAATATACTTTTCCTGCGCTGGAGCAACTCGAGCAGGATTTGAGAGAATTTCACAAGATGGCTCAGCTTCAGCTTTCTTTTCAGATGCATTATCCACCTGCCTTGCTTCCCCCTCCTCATCACTAGATTTTGGACCTTTCATGGGTCCTGCTTCACCAGAAATGTTTCTCTCATCCATAGCAGTTTTCTGATCTGTATCTTTCTTTGCTCTAGCTTTAGCCTTTGCTGATGTAGACAAAACAGCAGTTGGCAATTTTACTGCAGAAGTTGTTGTTGGAGGTGTTGTAGGACGAGGGTACTCAAATAATGAGGGCTTGGCATGTGAAAGAAACTCAAATTTTGGGACCTTCAGTTCATAATTGAGCCCAATCAAAGCAGTAGGTGCAAAAGAGAGGCTCAGAAAATATGCGAGTGGGTACCAATACCAAAATTGACTAAATACTGCCATACCAACAACAGCAGTAATTCTGTCATGCTTAGTCCTGGATGACAACTTAATTGAGACATTCTGACCACCTGCATCTAAAATACCAGAAGCTAAAATTGCACCCATCTTGCTCATGGTGTCTTCATGCTTGTCAAGAATGATCTTCTCAAGTTGACGCCTGAAGCTACCTACACGAGGTTCCCGTGCCTCATTTTTTTGCACAAGAACCATAGCCATGGCTATAAGAGCACCTTGACGAACAAAATCTACCACATCTGATGTTAATGGTTCCAGCAGTGAAATGGCCTCACTTAATGCTGTGCCTGCACAAGAGATACCCACCGCCAAGGCTGCTCCATATCTGACATGTGGATTATATGACTCGGACAACAAAGAAACTATTCGTGGGGTCTGCTCAGGTTCGGAGTATAAAAAAAATCCAAGTGCCAGCACTGCAGTTCTTCTCACATCATCACTAACATCGGAAACAGCAAAGTGCAACAGACGACGAATGGCTTTGTTATTGGATGTGCCCCTGTATGCAAGGGCCAGAGCATACATCCCACTGTAGCGTAGAATTGGATCCTGATCACGAGTCATTTGCCCTATAACTGTATCAGCCTCTTCTTCTCTTCCATAGACAGTTAGTGCGATTCCAAGGGCCAGACCTCTGATAATCTTTTCATGTTGAGTATCATGTGCATATGCAAGCATCTCACTGGCCTTTTCACTTGCAGTTCCAACCATAAGCAAGCCCATACTTATGCCTGCAGCCTCTCCAGCAACTGCACTATCTAAGTAAAGAACGTTCTTGACATCCTCATAAATCTCTTCATCGGCAGTTCCCAAAGCAGCCAAACCCAGTCCCAAACATGCACCATGTTGAATTATTTCAACACTTGTACTGCGCAAGCTTTCACGAAGAAACTCCTTAATGCCTTCTCCATGGTTTGCATGGATAAGCCCTGACGCATACAAGGCTCCACCTTCTGAATATGGGCTTCCACCCCCAGATGAACCATTCTGAGGAAGATAAGGAGCCATCAAAGATCGACCTTGTTGAAGGTGACCCCTGTGAATGACACCTAGACCAGCGGTAGCACTGAACTTTGCCCAATTTGTGGCTCTGCTAAGCCAGTCCAGAATTTCTCTCAGGAATGTGTCTATAGTAGTTACAGCATGCATGAGTGCATTTGCATATATGGTAGCACTGTGGCAGACACTGTTCCGCATCTCAACAGATTGCTTTATTGTCTTCAGTATCAGAAGAACTGCCCTGTTGTTACTACATAAAAACTGTAAAGTCAATTGTATGGGTGTTTCTCCAGATATAATTCTTTTTATCTTCAGTAATCTTTCTGTGTAATCTGACTCTTTTATGTCTGTTAGATTGGTTTTCCCATTGCTAGTATGAACAGTCTCCACCATGCTATTATCTTCCATGTGGACATCCTCAGATGTGTCCATTGCAACATAGGTGTCAGGAGAAGCAATGCTACCAATATCAGGAGCATTTAAGCCATTAGATTCAACACGTGTTGGTAATGATGATTGACTAGAACTTGGGATATTGGATGACTGAGTTTTGGACTCTGGTAGTTGATCTCTAACTTTCAGAAGGAAAGCCTGATACTCATTCTGAAACAGATCAAAAGCTACTTGAAAAGCCATCAAAGCCCCATCTTTATCCTTGGACTCCAACAAGTTTTCCAATATACTTGCAACACTTCCAGGCTCATCTAAGAACATAAGACACTGGCAGATACTCAGATAGTCAGGCGAGGGCAAACTTTGATAAATTTTAACAAGGAGATGAAGAACCTCAGATCTGTACTTTCTTATATGAACAAATATTGGAGAGACATTGATGCAATAAGACAGCATTCCAGAAACATTGTCACTCTTCACAATTGCCTCTTCCAACTTATCAAGCCTTCTGCATTCAAGTGCGATGCCCACCGCCTGCTGAAATTTGCTTTCCAAAATGCATTTCTCTAGCATTATTTCTACAATTGCCTCCAGTCTAGGGTCCATCTGAAGTGTCCCTTCATTTGATTCTACCGCTTTGTTTCGGAAAGCTGCATATTCATCTATGGCTTTGGAAAGTAAAGTGAGCACATAATCTGAATCCTCCGAAACATTGAACAAGCTTCTAGCACCTAATGCATAGGATAAGGAATCATTAAGCTCCCCGAGGTAATAAAAAACCTTTGAAACGACCAACGCTGCAAGTTGCCTTTGATCAAAGGCTTCATCTTCATATAAGCTTTCTATTGTAGGGACGCTTGTAGAAATCTCGGGCCAGAAATTATCGACGAGCCTGTTGAGATTTGTGAGCGCGTGGAGTTTGAGAGTGGGATGGTGTTCGTTCAGCATGGCCAGTAGCCTGCTGGCCGAGCTCACAACAACCCTTTCAGGTCTAGCGCTATCTATGAATTGGACCAAATGTTGATTGCTGGACACAGTATCTACTGTTTAGGTTGCGGGGCAGCTGAATCCCTGCAGTAGTATCAATTAAGTTGTTCCGCACCCTGCCGAGTTTCGTTTAGTGGCTGTTGTGATTGGATTTCCTCCATTCTACCCAAACAGTTGTTTGAGAAAGGTTTTTCCATATTTTTATGCTTCTGTTTGATCTTACAACAGAGCAGAAAACAAAAGATTGTTCTTTTACAGAATGATCATTTATCAAATTTTTCCACATATTAACAAAAACAAGGTTCTCTAGGTAGGCTTACCATGCAATATTCTTGATAACATGAATAGTTGGAATGACATCTTTCCTCATCACATTTTCATATTATTCTTTTCCAGTAGCAGTAGCAGTTCTTTTTTAATTAAGGATCATCACTGTTTTGGTACATATGCAAGGCCTATAAATTTTAGTTCAGTTAAGTAGAGAAAGAAATGAAAATTTTGAAGTGCATGAGAAGAAAAAAAAAATTTATTTTATTATGTTTGGCGATCAGTGAGAAATTCAGGATTGGAATAGAGTGGCAATGGCAAGATTATTATTATTTTTTAGAAGTTATAGGTGGTAATTTTTTTTACTAATTGGCCTAATTTATTGCAATTTCATATATGTGGGGAAACATAAATCAATCAACACAATTATCAGCCCGCACTATGGGAAAAACTACTAGAGAGAGATGTCAATGAAGCAATAAACTAGGAGACATACCAAGAACGGGGAAATGCTGGAACTTCACCTGTGAACCCATTCATTTACGAATATATGATTTCTAACAAAGTGGAGTCTCAATTATTTTCTATTAAGGAAGGACAGGTGCACACATCTAGGCAACTGAACAATGACTCTACATGTGATAACCTTATTTAAATTTTAGAACGCTGATAGATACATTTTTGTATGTTTATCCTTATATGAGATTATATTGACAATTAATATAGACATATTAATCTAATAATTCCTCTGGCAAAGGATGATGCTCTCGCTATCGGAGAGTCTATCTTTTCTTCTCTTTCAATTACAAGAAAGATAATACTATCATTAAATGACGGAATCCTGAAATTTATCTAATTTTCTGATCCATGTAATCCAGATTGCTTAGAAATTTGTTTTCTACTTTCATTTTCAACCTGAAAAGCTTGACTATAATATTGCAGCACAAAATATCACACGACTTGTAAGGGTTTGTAGGTTGCAGAAAGATCTTGAAGCCTAGCCCTCTTGCACATCTTAAACTTTTGTGATAGTCTATGATTTTGTACTGGAAAATCAAAACCACAATTAGCACTTACTAGGACATTAGTTTCAACTTTCAAGCAATTCATAAAGGAAATCTATAGAATGGGGCTCTTAGTGCTATAATAAGGGTGGTGTAACTGAGAGAATGCTCATTACTGGTTGCCTAAGTCAGCTGACACAATGACACGGGACATGGAAATATGAGTGTCCAAGACGAGACATGATGACCTTGGAGTGTTTGTAATGTCCCCTATGGATTAATTGCTCAGGGAACAAAGTAGCCTATCAATCCCCGTAGGCCATAGTCTTTGATAAAGGGGAAAACCCCAATTACACAGTGTTTTGGCAACATGCGGTAAGTTTTGGGGAAGCTGGGGCAAAAAGCCCAAAGTTGGGGTTGCCATGAGCCCTTCTCAATTAATTGAGGGAAAACCCCCACAAGAAAATCTATAAATACAAGAGGATTGCATGATGAACCCGCTACAATCATTTCTTATTTTCTTCTTTCTAGTTAGATTCTTGGATGATGAACCCACAACCACCATTCCTTTACTTAGTCATTGGCATAACTATCAAATCATCACAACAATATTGAGTGCTACACATTCTACTCACAAAGTACATGTACAATGACATTTATCCGATTTATGTTTTTACATTTCTTACTGTAGACTTGGTGGGAAAATTCTTTTGGGAACCTACAACCATAACAATCTTCTACAAGTTGTTGAATTGTTAATGTGTGGCACAATACATTGTATTTTACCTTTGAGTTGAGTGTTATGTTCCTTATTATTATTGGAATGATATATTAAAAATTCATAGATATTGAAGTGTTCAAGATAAAATGGTTTTTAATGGTAAAAGAAAAGAAACCAAGAGAACAAATTGCATACTAGCTCAAGCTAAATGAGCATTTGGAAATTGTTGGTTATTAAGTAAAGGATGAAAATTATCTAGGCTATAATTGCTTCTAGGTTCATGCTTGATGTAGTTGATCATGTATCAAACATTTGTTCCAATTTACCATTAAACATTGTTTTATTTAATTTCTTGTCTTCTGTGTGAAAGAGGGAGGAATGAAAATGGTTTGTGAATAGTAGAGCATTAAAAAAATTGTTGAGACTTAAGTGAATGGGTATGACAATGGTGGACTACATTTTGAGAAAATTCAACTCACACCATTCCCCTTGATGCCACATCCTATTAAGCTATATGCATCACAAACTTGGTAGCCATTAATGATGTCTAAATGATGAAAATGTTTATGTGGGCCACTGTTGATGGGAAGATATATAACCAAAAAATCACAGGGTAAGGGATGAGTTGAAGGATATATGTATTCTTAATGTTTTTGGCTAATTGCATAGATACATAATTTTACCCTCAATGGATTCTCTATAATGGAAGTGTTGAGGATGTATTACATATGATATATTCTCCATTAAGTAGTCCTCAACCCAAAATAATAGGAATCTAGTTAGAGGAAATAAATATTAATTCAGTGTCCTCACTACATATAGGAAACCATTAATAGTAGGCTATAAATCCTTTACCACATATTTGATTGCTAAGCCTGAACAATCAGGAAATAATACGAAAACATGATTTTATTGTCTTTCTCTTGTGTGAGTGGTGGCATTGGCATGAAAGCTTGCAACCAAGGATATCATTTATAACAATTTTCTTCTCATATTTTCATTAAAATTAACTAAACCCTATAGCTCTAGAAAAACTTAGTTTGGACTTAGAATCCTATTCATTATTGGCATTGTTATTAAGTTTCTTTATGCGAGCTACAATGAGAACAAAGTCCTTGTATCCATTCCAAAAATAGTGATTTTTGTACAAGACTAGGAAGGGAGGCCATACTTTAATTTTTGCAAAGGATCCACGTTGATTGAATGAATGGGCTGTAATCCCTTGTTTACAAATAATATATGGCTTGTTGATTGGATTTTTCCAATTTCCATAGAACTCTCTCTACATCAAACCAATCCACTCATCCATTCTTTTACAACCATTTTCTCATTACTCTACATAAAATTTTAATCCATTACTACAACATTTGTAGGCTTCAAATATTTTTTCTAAATTATTATCCACGTGAACTTTTATCAAACACTTAACATGTAGAATGTAATTTCTTCTGATACAAGCTAGTTTTTGGTTAATGTGTTAAGCTACTTTCATAAAAATTGTGCATGCTGTTACACTTCATCATGAATCCTTCTCATAAAAAGGCTTAAAAATGGTATTCCTAAAATAAGTAACTCCAGAAAGGTAGCATTATTCTATTGAGCCATGGCACATGAAGAAGTAAATAGTTGATCCAATGTGCCAACCTGGCGGTGTTATTGGAAAAATGGATCCGACGGAATCGATTTTTGGGAAGGAGTACATAGACTTTTGGTAGAAAAATGAAGAATGTCACAAAAACCTAGAAAAAAACAAAACAATTTGAAGCATGGGTGAAGGCACATCCAATTGACTTGTCATGGATATACCCTCCTGAGAAAAATAAAAGAGATCAATCTCTTGAACCTGACGGTAATAGTGCGCGGCAGAATGCAGGCATAAGGAATTGGAATGATATTTGGGCTAGTTGCAAGAAAGACATATTAGGTGATATGTATGGTAAGCCCAAGACAAAAAATCAAAGTACAAGAGAAGTTGAATTAGGGGAAAAGACACTCAAATGATTTTTCCTTGTTATATCCTTCCAAAATGAACAAAAACCCCATTCAAGGAAGCACAATGTTGCTAAGGGCATAGTGACTTATGACATCGTCACCAAAAAGGTCAATTAATGCCCCATATAAAACTCTTAAGGGGAGAGATGACATTCATTCACTTAAGAACAACAATCATCATCCAACATGTGAACTACGAGATATTGCGGCACCACATACAAACATTAGAGAAATTTTGAGGTCTAAAATGGGCCTCCTAAGGAATTGTTATCCATCACCTATGGGTAGAATGAATAGGAGAAAATTTTTCTCCTAGATGGTCCTCAGCCGACAGCCAGCAGACCCTAGCAGCAACCAGATAGCTCGATGTGCCATTATCTCCGCCACCTGAGCCAGCCATGTGGTCCTTTTCCCATATGTTATGATCACATGTTTGAAGGTTGGCCTCCCGACCCCAGAGGTATGGATTTTCATTAGTATAGTTGAGTAAATTTCCTTACTTATCATGGACACTGTTGTAGTCTAATTTGACTCAGCTAAAAGTCAAGAGAGGTTCTGAGCACTTCAAGGTTATTGAGGAATAGTTGTTAAAATTTCAAGAAGACCTGTAATATGCTCGAAAGGATAACCACAAGCTCAACGAGGATTCATCATCATATGTGCACTCGAACCAAAACCAAAGAAGCAAAGGCGTGAAGGAGACGTGAACGCGCGGGCAGTGTCACCATTTGCCATGCTTGGTCTCGGTGGTTCTCTTCCTTCTAATCCTGGTTCAACTACCATATCTTCATTGGAACCAACACCCCGAACTCCACTAGACAACGATTCACCATTTTGTAGTAGTGATTCGCCATTTGTATTGGTGATTCGCCATGATTTTACAAGATAATATAATCTCATGAGAGATTCGCCAAAAAATTATATATACATATTATATTATTAATAAAACCGCCTTCCATTTTTCCTATGTATCATGGGGATTCGCCCATTTATTATATATATAAATTTAGGTTGGTTCTTAAAATTTTCCCTGTTCTTGATCCAAATCTCGAAGTATGTCACACTCTACAAGATTTCTCCAAGAATACACTAAGTGCTCAAGAGTATGAGAGAGAGAGAGAGAGAGAGAATAAAAGAGAGCTCCAAAACTAAACTGAGTGTTAGGTCCCTATAATACTATTGTATCCCCTTATTATTTTCAATGTAGCCCCCTCATTGTTATTTTTGTACCCATGTAGACCCATCTTGTTATTATTGTGCCCCATAAAAGCCACTATTGTTATTGTTGTGCCCTTACATTATTCTTGTTAGGAAAACTAGGATTATATTGTGACCCCATGGACTCCTATATATAGAAAGGAGGTTTTGTCATTTGTATCATCCAAGAATTGTTCATTTATGTAATATAAAGGAGGTTGCCCCATCGAAGTGGCTTATTTCTAAGGCATTGATCGCTCTTTTCTTCTATTTTTGGATCTGGTTTCATAACATTTGGTATCAGAGCTTTGGATTCTAGGGGTTTCACTGCTTCAAACAGGTATTCATGGAATTTTCTCTATAACGTTTTTTCTACGGGGGTTCAGACACTGAAAAAAATCCATTTCGAAGAAATTCTGAGGAAATTCGTGTAAAAATTTCAGATATTGGTTCACAATATTTTCGGAGATATGATCTACGGAAGTTATGGTTTTTGTAGGTTACTGAATTTCATCTAAAAGAGGTGACCTTGGGAAAATCTTCATAACTCTCTCTCTGAGCATCAGATTGGAATTATGTAAAAAATTACTGAAATTAAATAGACTGTAGTTTCCTTTGTATCAATTTCATAGCTGAAGGAGGAAACAGTGACACGTGGCAAGCAGTGCAATCTACTGAACCAATCCATAATTAGGTCATTGTGGGAGATTGGGCATAACTTTGCCTTGGAAAACCCAAATCAGGTTAGACCTGTGGAATTTGAAAGAATATATGGCTACTACAGGAATGAATTTCAGATATTGAATATTTGAAATCACAGAGATAATTCAACTTCAATATTGAGCTTCTCAAAAGCAAGAAAAAGATGTGTATTTTTTTCTTTTTCAAATTGCATAAGTCTTGCTTAAAAAATCAATTTGAAGTGATTCCAATGGAGTAATGAAGCATAGATATCAGTATTGAGTTATAAAATTTCTCCCAAAAATAATTCCACACCCATTAAAGCCTCATAAATATTTACTATGACTCATGAAGAGGAATAATTCCAGTATGATATATCAAAATTACGGTACCAAGTTCAACAAATTTCGATCTTACAAAGAGCAATCAAAGATGACATAGATGGTTTAAAATAAAAAAATGGAGGCTAATTCGGATGGTTGGAAGTATCAAATGAAAGCTAATATGGATGATAAAGTAGTGGAAGATCACATCGAGCATCAATAACAAGTTCTCCAACTCTCAAAGGATAACCTAACTTTGGTGCAGAATCGAATGAAACAACAGGAAGATCAACATCACATCGAAATAAGTTTTGAAGCAGTCACGGAAAAAAGAACTCGACAACTACAAAATCTATCAATTTCAGAGTATCTCAGAAAGTAGAATAACTTACCCATTGAAGATTCCACATGGGAGGATGAGAATTTTTATACAGAAGCATCCAGAAATAATCAAGCATTGAGGGCAACACTTGTTTGAATGAGAGGGGCATGTTAGTTCCCTATAATACTAGTGTATCCCATTATTATTGTCAATGTAGCCCCCTCATTTTTATTTTTGCACCCTTGTAGCCCCATATTTTTATTATTGTGCCCCATAAAAGCCACTATTGTAATTGTTGTTCCCTGACATTATTATTGTTAGGTCGGCTAGGATTATATTGTGACCTCATGGACTCCTATATATATAAAGGAGGTTTTTTCATTTATATCATCCAAGAATTTTTCATTTATGTAATGTAAAGGAGGTTTCCCCCTGGAAGTGGCTTATTTCTAAGGCGTTGATCTCTCTTTTATTTTATTTTTGGAGCTGGTTTCATAACACTGAGAAAAAGCTTACCAATTTATCCTCATAAGCCTTTTTATTAATGAGGCCTCTATTTTCTTCATTTTCCATAATTTTCCTTTATTTTCCTCCTCACATGCAACTTGTGACCTTTCACCTCCCATTTCTCCTAATTTCTATTATTTTCATAAATAAAATGCCAATTAATGCTTCATGCCTTTCCAAAGCCTTTGCCTTTGCCTTTGCCAATTTCCTTAGCCATAATAACTAAAATGAACACCCACTATGATGTTTTTCCCACCATTCAGCTTTGAATATGGGTCCCATCATTGTGATCTTATATATATTTTTACATGTATTTTCACGAGGGATGTTACAAAACCCTCCCCCTTGGGGAAATACCATCCTCGGTGTTTAATGAAACCTACAAACTAGAAAACCGATGAAAACAAAATATACTACCTATGGAGCTTTATAACAAAGCTTGTTGCAGTATTTACAATGAATAACTTACTAAAACATGACGATATTACCATTTACTGGAGCATTATAACACAAATAATTACAATATTTACAATCACAACCACATATACTTATGCAAATTTGGTTCAACCAGCAAATAACCATACTGTTTGTTTAGCTTTATAAACCAGCTTGATACAATAATTACAATAATATACATATATACACATATACACATTTTCTCAACCAACAAATAGAAGATAATATGCCTGTATCAACAACAAGGGAATCTAGAGGCTCACACCTCCACCCTCAAAGTAGTACAAAGATTCACCTCCTTCCCAGGAAGTCCTTAATCCATTGTCAAAGTCAAATCTATATCCAATGTCCAACGCTACAATCCTGTGCCACTTTTCCACTTAGTCGACAGTTAACAACTTATTGTTCTAGGGCACACTCCCAATGTGAATTTGATTCCATCTGGTAATGCTAATGACCAAAACAAATCCATCCAAGCCTTCCCTTCTCTGCTACACTGTTCATTGGTAAATCCAGTCACCCCTTCCTTGCAGTCAGTCACCTTCCAAGTTCTGTTGGCACCCCCATCCCGGGAAGTCCATCCCTTGGAAAAGATTCATCACATCAAAAGTTTGAACAAAAAAAGCATATGCCTGCCTCGAAACCATCATACTAGTCATAACATGCTCATGGCAATCGATGGACACTATTGGGCACTAGTGTCCTACAATGTTCCTGCTCCTGAATTGATTTACCAATAATATCTGATGCATGTTTCAATTCCTTTTGTTGACGCTGTTAGTTCTTGCAATAGGTTTCAACCACCCAACCAAGGATTTATGTGCTTCCTTTACCAAGCACATAACTACCATTAGATTTAAAAAATTGAAATAAATTCACATCATACCTCATTGGTAGCTCGCCAATAAGGTACACTTGCAATTCTGTTCACTTCCTGTCACACAAATCAAACCAACTATTTGATCAAATCTTCATGTATAAACATATCATATATGTTTATCTCAAAATGAAACCATCATAGATGAAAATCATAAATCACATGCAATCATCATAAACCATAATCATAAATCACTTGTAACCATCATAAATCAGAATAACATATCACATGCAAAATAATATATTGATACTTGTCCTTCATCGGTCCTTACTTCTACCTTTGTTCTTTTTGTACACATACCCGATCAGTTTCCACACCTAACAGGAACCCAGACACAATGTTCAACACATACATCCACGCAAGGCATGCAACACCGCAAAATACTTACACGCACACACCATGTACAACACAACCCAATACATATACATATACAGGGTATAACACAATGAATACATATGTCACGATACCACGACTACACCATGAATATACATAGTACCGCATGCTCGCAAAACAACATGTACGACATGCACACAATACCACATGTATACCAGTACCATATGCACAACATGTACACAGTACCACCTGTACACACACTACCTACACATCATGTGCACAACATCACATGTACACGACACCACCTACACAACATGCACATAACATAAAATGTACACCGCACCACCTGTACAATGTGTATACAATACCACATGTACACAGAACCACTTGCACGACATGTGCATGACACCATATGACGCAACAAAACTGAAAGTCAGCCCCACGGAGAGCTGGTCAACTATAGCGTGGCTTTGTCAGCATTCCCCTTTGGTTTACCCACGTGGTTCTTTATCTTCTTTTTATTTTTATTTATCAATTTTGAAAGAAATTGACAAATAAAATTATTCGCAACTTCCGAATGTTATATTACATTCCCGGCTTATATATATATTATCTCCAAACTTTATAACAATTATACCCCAGACTTATGTTAACTATCTGCCAATCATTTAATTAACAACTTTATTATGCTCCGGGCCCACACAAACCATTGGCAAAATCCAACGGGACACACACACCGTACCTTAGTTAAACGTCGGGCAAGTCCATCGTGCGACCATCGTTAGATCGTAAGGCTCTAGATCGACGGCATGTACGCATATCGCGCGGCATCCCGGTACGAACTATAACGTGCGATGGCGCTCTTTAAACGGTGGTTTTCCGCGGGTCCACCTCGCCACGTGTCAATTACTCTATGGAATCGCTCGCGTTCAGAAAATACTGCCTACTTCGCAAAAGTGGTGCGATATGGGCAATCCGCCTTTGCAAATCTGCTTGTGGTTTTGGTACAGTGATTAACCGGGGTCACATCGGGTTTGCGTTATTCCTTCCTGTTCAGTTAACTCGAGGCAATCCTCGGCAGGGTTTCAATTAACAATAAACGTACTTCTCTTCCGACGGGTTTTCACTATCTTGGGTAATGTTAGTCGACCACAGGTTACATGGGCTCCTTCTATGAATGGAGATTTATCCAACAGAGCTTATTGAACAACGACGACTTTTCTACACGGACCTCGCCTGCGGGTGGGAGTTAATTTCACAGGGTTTTTTCGAATAGATTAAGGGAAACAACAAATAGAGATGTGTGGGATTCATACAGAAGTTCAATTGTACATGCACATAGTTCATCACTTCACAATTAAACAATCTCTTCACAATTAAGGATTCGAAACGATTCTATGGCAAATACGCACTGAAATTTTTTAATTGGAAGCAATTGTGAACACACAACTTTGATTGCAGAAATCTCTCCTCTACTCTTCCTCTCCGCATTTTTATACAAATCCGAGGGATTACATTTATATACATTATCGTGTGACTCTTCGGTTCCTCTGCGAGGACCGTTCTAGAAATCAAAGTTCTAATTACAATTTATTCAAATAATTGAATTATGACAGATGGCTAACTATTCGACTTCCACTAACTCTAACTGATCTAAATAATACAATCAGCTGAGGTATTGACACCTAGCTGTTACAATTCAGATGTTTTCAAACCCTCCTAGCCACAACATGTGGACCAAACTCCTACATTGCTGGCTAGTGTCTAATGCCCCTGCATCAGACTCCCAAGGGCAATTTTCTTCATGGGCCCCTGTCCATGAGCGCTTCCACTGATCTGCCTATCTTCTGCAACATTTCTTCAGTCATCCAAGTGGCATCTTCCTCTGGCTTATCCTTCCATTTGATCAAGTACTGAAATTAATCTCGTCCTCTGGTCCTTCTGAATGGTCTTTTATCCAATATCCTCTCTAGTTGCAATGGTTGTGCTAGAGGTAGATGCTCCTTCCACTCAATCTGTTCCTTGTCTGTTGATCTTTCTTCTTCACCATCATCTTCATACTTATAGAAATCTGCAACATTAAAAATGGGAGATATTCCAACGTCAGGAGGTAATTCAATCTCATAAGCATTTGCAAAAAACTTCCTAAGTATCTTGCATGGCCCAATCTTTTTGAACTTCAATTTGTTGTACTACTTCTTTGGGAATCTCTTTTTCTTGGCGGTAAAAGCAAGACTCGATCTCCCATTTTCCAAAGTGAACTTTTTTTCCTCATTCATGTCTCCGTCGCCTTGCATCCCATGCTGTCGCTTGGCACAAGGTTTCACCGGTTCAGGTTGTCTGATCTCTGCAAAGAAATTCCTCACTATCCGCACTCAGTTCGTTTCCTGCATTTAACTCGATATTCCTCTCGGGGTGCATTCCATAAACAATATGAATGCTTGGAATTCCGCCTGGCTCTCGTTGTGAGCTGCTATATGCATATTCTTCCCCCAGTGAAGATTATCCCACCCGTTGGGATGCTCTCCAAAAGCCAACAATTTCCTTCAGACTCTATCTACCCACCTTACTATTCATTTGGCCTGGGATGAGGTTTAACAAACCCGCCACCAAGTTGCTTCCACAGTGTTCTCCAAAAGTGCCCCACAAATCTGGTGTCTCTATCTGAAACAATACTCTTGGGCAACCCATGCAATCTAACAACTTCTTTGAAGAACAAGTTAGCAACATGGGTGGCATCACTAGTTTTATAACATGGAATAAAATGTGCCATTTTGGAGAATCTGTCCACCACAACAAAGACTGCATCATTCCCTCTCTGAGTCTTGGGCAATCCTAGAACAAAATCCATGCTCACCATGTCCCAAGGCCTGTCTGGAATAGGCAAGGGAGTGTACAATCCTGCATTCTGGCTCCTTCCTTTGGCATATTGACAGATTTTGCAATTTTTCACAAACTTTTCCACTTCTGCTCTCATCTTGGGCCAGTAATAGAAGTGAATCAGCTGTTCATAAGTCTTATCAGTACCAAAGTGTCCAGCAAGTCCACCACTATGCTTCTCCTTGATCAAATTTTCCCTCATGGAACATCTTGGTACACACAGTTGGCTTCTTCTGAATAACAAGTCCTCCTGCAGAAAATAATCCAGCCACTGGCTTCTATCTGTTAAAACATGGTTACTACATGCCTCAAATGCTTCCTTAAAATCTGGATCTGTTTTATACAATTATTTGAGGAAATCAAATCCTACAACTTCAAAATTAGTTTCTTGAACAAGCATGTACCTCCTACTCAAAGCATCAGCTACTTTATTGGCTTGGCCACTTATATGTTTCAAAACAAAATTAAAAATTTGGAGATACTCAACCCATTTAGCATGCTTATGTTTCAACTTGGGCTGCTGTACAATATACTGCAAAGCATGATTGTCATAATATAATACAAACTCCCTGGACATCAAGTAATGTCTCCACTTCTTTTGTGCCTGAACAATTGCATAGAATTCCTTCTCATAAGAGGAATAATTTCTTCTGGTGTCATTCAAATTTTCACTGAAGTATGCCACAGGCCTGTCATCCTGACTCAACACAGCTCCAATGGCCTCTCCACTGGCATCACACTTTACTTGAAATGGTTTAGTAAAATCAGGCAGGATCAAAACAGGCTTCTTAGTTATCTTCTGCTTCAACACTTTAAAGTTTCTTTCTGCTTCAGAAGTCCACTTAAATGGCTGTTTTCTCTTCTGTATTGTCTCAATTATGGGTGCATTGATCTTACTGAAGTTTCTTATGAACTTTCTGTAAAAACTAGCAAGTCCATGGAAACTTCTTACCTCAAAAACATTTCTGGGTGAAGGCCACTCCACAATTGCCTTAACCTTTTCTGGGTCCATCTTCAATCCTTCTGCAGAAACAACAAACCCCAAATACACCAACTCTTCCTTCATGAATGAGCA
Organism: Pinus albicaulis; assembly: GCA_034641835.2. Lineage (NCBI taxonomy): Eukaryota > Viridiplantae > Streptophyta > Pinopsida > Pinales > Pinaceae > Pinus > Pinus albicaulis. The sequence goes on along the minus strand of CM076578.1, from coordinate 579,663,260 downwards.
TTTCTTCAGATTTATCAGCAGTTTCTCTTGGTGCAACTTCTTCAAGACATGATTAAGATGCCCTACATGTTCTTCTCTAGTTCTTCTGAAAACTAATATATCATCCAGATACATCATATCACAAATTTACCAATGAATTTCTTTCAATATTTCATTCAATAAGTCTCATAAAAGTGTTAGGTGTGATTAGATAAACCTAAAGGTATTTACAATCCATTCATGTTACCCTTTATTTTGCTTTAAAGGCAAGCTTTTCCAGTCATCACCCTTCTCTCATCTAATCTGATATCCATTTTTAATCTATCTTTGAGAAATATTTAGCACCACTCAAACAATTCATTGCGTCCTCAACCTGGCAAAGGAATCTAATTGACAGATCTGACATGCTCTGAATCAAAGAGCATCCTCCAAATTTCATCTTTTCTTTTAATGAGCATCGGGTACTGCACATGGATTCAAACTTTTCTCTAATCAGCTCCTTCGTCAACTAACTTCTGATTGCTCATTTACTTCTCCTGTCATCTCCAGGCTTCTATCGGCAGATTTGAACCAGATACCTATCTAACTGAGATCTTCTCGTTGTGGCAGTGACATCGTGTAAATCATCCACAACAATGTCACAACAATCATCTAACATTTCTTGGATTTCTATTGGCAAATCAGAAATCTTTGTAGAAGTAAGAACTACTTTTGGTTTGCAAACTAAAGCAAAGCTTACCTCTTCTTCTTCTATCTGCTGCAGATATTCCTTCCCGCTCAGCAACAAGGTCTTTGGATCAATCACTCTACTGGATGGCTCTCCTTCTTCCATGGGTATCAATGTATGATGTACCCCATCCTTGAAGAACTTAGGCCTGTTCTTATTAGAGACAGATCAACAGCTCACAAACCGCTAAGGTCTACTCCAAGATATGACACAATTCATGGGCATTACATCACATAAATGGACCTTATCTTGTATTTTTCTCCTATTTGGTGTACTTATTTCACATCAGGACTTACAACCAACAGCTTCCTGAAAATCAGAGACACCCCTCGTGGAGTTGATGCTCTTGTCTTCAACTTCAACTTTTCATTACCTCGGAAACCATATTGTTCAGGCGTCACTATCAATGACTAGTCAAAAGATTTCCTTGATTTCTAAGAGTAAGCCTAAATAAAGTCTTCCTTTGTGCAGGCTCAGTGACCTCTTTGGCTTGCTTCAACAGGACCTTATTTACCACCAAGGATTCTCCCCTCTCTGGAAGAATTTCTTCTTCAACTTCTGCCTCTTCTCCAGCCTGGGCAACAACAACATTTCTTGGGCCAACACCCTCATTCTCTGGACACTCATAGTGCTTATGTCCCACTTGCTGACATCTATAACACCTCAACTCTCTACCTCTGCCTTTGTCTCTGCCTCCTCTTCCTTTTCCTCTGTAAGAACCCCTTCTACCCCTTGCATCATCCTCTGTAGATGCATTCTGAGGTGAGCTACTGTTAGCTCCATCCCTGGGTGTAGTAGTATTTCCTCTACCACCTTGACTTCCCTTTCCACGGAAAGTACCTCTCTTCTTGGCAGATTGTTTCCTCAGGAGTTTCTCTTCTGCTTTCAAGGCCATCTGGTATGCCTCTTCCACTGTCTTGGGAGACAGAAGACCAATATCATCTTGGATTTCCAGCTTGAGACCATTCACATACCTGGCAGTCTTCTCTGGTGTGTCTTGAAATTGCCCAACTCTTATGCTCACTCTGTAGAATTCCTCTTTGTATTCCTTTACTGTCAGCAACCTCTGTCTCAGGTTCTGCATTTGCTTATACAATGTCAGCTGATAATCACTAGGCAATAATTTACCTTTTAATTTAGCCATCATTCTGGTCCAGCTCTTGATAGGTTTCTTGCCAACTCTCCTCCTTTCTGCCTGCACTCCATCCCACCAAAGTGCAGCATGTCCTTTCAGCTTTGTCACTGCAAACTTGACCCTTTTATGTTCACTTATTTCTTCATAATCAAAGCACTTATTCATTTCATTTATCCAATCCACCAGTTCCTCTGGATTCAGTCCCCCTGCATAACTCGACACTTCAATTCTGAGCTTAACTGCAGATCCCAGAACAGTTTTGATGAGCCTCAAGTCAGGAGTAATTTCAACATTTTCTTCAACTTCTTCTGTTTCGAGTTCACTGATGTCTTCCGGATCTCTGGGCTGTCTTCGCTCCATGGCATCCATTCTGGCTTCGACCCTCTCCAACATCCCCAACACCTCAGCGTTGGCAACAGGTCTCCTTCTGCCAACACCTCTACCAACTCAGATTTCCATGTCAACTTTCTGCAAAAACAACTCAGAACAACAACTCTGATACCACAGTTGACGCAACAAAACTGAAAGTCAGCCCCACGGAGAGCTGGTCAACTATAGTGTGGCTCTGTCAGCATTCCCCTTTAGTTTACCCACGTGGTTCTTTATCTTATTTTTATTTTTATTTATCAATTTCAAATAAATTGACAAATAAACTTATTCGCAACTTTCGAATGTTACATTATATTCCCGGCTTATATATATTATCTCCGAACTTTATAACAATTATACCCTAGAATTATGTTAACTATCCGCCAATCATTTAATTAACAACTTTATTGTGCTCCAGACCCGCACAAACCATCAACAAAATCCAACGGGACACACACGCACCGTACCTTAGTTAAACGTCGGGCAAGTCCATCATGCGACCACCGTTAGATCGTAAGGCTCCAGATCGACGGCAAGTACGCATATCGCGCGGCATCCCGGTACAAACTATAACGTGCGACGACGCTCTTTAAACGGTGGTTTTCCACTGGTCCACCTCCCCACGTGTCAATTAATCTATGGAATCGCTCGCGTTCAGAAAATACCACCTACTCCGCAAAAGTGATGCGATACGGGCAATCCGCCTTTGCAAATCCGCTTGTGGTTTTGGTACAGTGATTAACCGGGGTCACGTCGGGTTTGCGTTATTCCTTCCTGTTCAGTTAACTCGGGTCAATCCTCGGCAAGGTTTCAATTAACAATAAACGTACTTCTCTTCCGACAGGTTTTCACTATCTTGGGTAATGTTAGTCGACCACAGGTTACGTGGGCTCCTTCTATGAATGGAGATTTATCCAACAGAGCTTATTGAACAACGACGACTTTTCTACACGGACCTCGCCTGTGAGTGGGAGTTAATTTCACAGGGTTTGTTCGAATAGATTAAGGGAAAAAACAGATAGAGATGTGTGGGATTCATACAAAAGTTCAATTGTACATGCACAGAGTTCATCACTTCACAATTAAACAATCTCTTCACAATTAAGGATTCGAAACGATTCTATGGCAAATACGCACTGAAATTATTTAATTTGAAGCAATTGTGAACACATAGATTTGATTGCAGAAATCTCTCCTCTACTCTTCCTCTCCGCCTTCTTATACACATCTGAGGGATTACATTTATATACATTATAGTGTGACTCTTCGGTTCCTCTGCGAGGACCGTTCTAGAAATCAAAGGTCTAATTACAATTTATTCAAATAATTGAATTATGACAGATGGCTAACTATTCGGCTTCCACTAACTCTAACTGATCTAAATAATACAATCAGCTGAGGTATTGACACCTAGCTGTTACAATTCAGATGTTTTCAAACCCTCCTAGCCACAACATGTGGACAAAACTCCTACATTGCTGGCTAGTGTCTAATGCCCCTGCATCACCATATGTACATAGCACCACATGCACAACATGTACAGGTCACCGCCTACACACAAAATCACATGTAAAACCTGTACATAGCACCACATGCACACAACACCATGTGTATAATCGTGCACACAACACCAAATTCACATAGCACCATACGTACATCACGCACACAACACCATATGCACATAGAACTGCATATTCAACATGTACATAGAACAATCTATACCTGGCACTGCATATGCAACATCATATATACAATAGGGATACAACATCATATGTAAACAATACTACATATAAAACATTACACATCACCATATATACAATCATTGAATATACAACATGCACAACATATACACAACAATATTACTGCACATCCATATACTACACGCTGACCCCACAAGAAACCTTTCTTCTAGTTTCTTCCACTATCCATGCTCACCTTAGCATGTCGCGGATCACACTACTTTCACTTCATTGATGTATCCCTTAGCATTACTTGTCACCTGTCCATAACCTAAACATAGGCATAGTGCAAGCATGTAATATCAATTCATGTTCACATGATACTGACCTCATGGATTTTTCATAGTTACTCTTCCCACTTGATTCCTCATAAGACCAAGAACCTCTTCATGCCAATCAACTGCATAAGAAATCGTTCCTCCACAAGAATGATCCTTGAAAATCATGATACATAAATACATGCATGCATGCACACACACACACACACACACACACAGACACATATATCATTATCATAAAACAATCATGATCCTGTCATAAAACGACATACTCACATACATGTATACATATATAAACATCAACAAAATCATGATCACAATGCCATTGCTAGATATCATAAGATCTAGGTAAAGATAAATTCCTTATTTGTGCACAACATGCATAAAATTGAGAACGACAGTTCCCAACATAGCGAAGGCATCTAACACCTCATTCATTTTACCTTTTCTATTTCCTTTATCATGTCTGTACTGCCACCATCCATTTACCACAATGCACCCAACCATTCCAACCAATTTTTATATTGTTACCTTCTATTGTGCTTACTCATGCACCGAGATTCATCCAAGTCTTTCATTACCTATTGGATACCACAAAGCTCTCCCAGAGCTCCATAAGTTTTCCTCTTTCCCAACCGATCCCCAAGACTCTCAAACAAAAGGAAATAACAAGAAACAAACAAGAATAAATCCATGAAAACCAAAATAAATACGACACCACAACAAAGTGGCAAGGCCTTGCACCGGACATAAGAAAAACCACAAATCAAGCACAAGTAAATCAAAAAATACCAAAATCACAAGGCTAGAAAAAAACACCATGACTCAATCCCCATGGTTCCCAAGGAAATCTCAACTTGAGCCTTCTTAAATATTTCATAACAGTCTCTCTTTCCAAGTAATGCCTGCATCATACTGCCATAAACACATAAGTGTTGGTGCATAAATAAACATACAACATGATATTTACCTTACCTTCTTGTGCCAAGCATGCTGACCTGTAACTAAACACACATGTCAGCCATATGTACCAAACATCAAGACAACATATCTATCAATTTGAAATCAACTTTTACCTAGACTAACAACCATGTCCAAGACAATAATCATATCACATTCATTGGTCAAAATACATAATACTACAATTATGACCTACTTACACTCATGTATATACCGACTATCTCAACACATATGTGTTAGAACAACCATCTTAAAGAAATATCATTCCATCATGCAATATTATAGATACAAACTCATATCATGAAATTAATCAAACATTCAACAACTTGCAAAAATACCATGCTAAATAGATCAACTAGATGACATAATCAAACACTAAAAAAAGTCAAGCACCAAGTATATGGCATAAGAAAACTCATACCTCAATGTATCTCATGGGAGGCTATCTTGTCTACACAATCAATCTAGATTAGCACAATATAACTTAACAACACCTCAATTCAACATAAATAAGATCAAAATATCCATAAAATTAACCAACTAACATGCTCACATCATTAACTCATAATCAATTGTCATTCATACATAATAATCACATATGCATAGTCAGCCTAAATTAGTACAATACAATATCACAATTATATCGATTCATACATGAACGTAATAACCCCAACCATATACATATGCCAATCCAAGGCAATATGATACATATATCATCAATATATTCATGAAATAACCATAATCATTAAGTTACTAGCATATACCAACAACAAGCTATATATCACGCTCATCAACAACATGCAAGCTAACTATCATATCACAATAATAAATTAACATATAACATGCTCATAAAAAAAGGATAACATATTCATTGAGATAACTACAAGTTAACATATTCATCAATGACATATAACATAATCATCAAGTTAATACCATGCTTGACTAACCGACACATGTACATATGATCACACTAATTAACTAGCATCTATCATGTATGTAACCATAACATCAATAGGATGAGATACATAATAACCATAGTAATAATAGAATGACAAAAATATAAGTAACCCTAATGCTTACAACAACCATGAATCACAAAACTACATGCCAAGTATAAAACTTGTATGACAATTTTCTCTTGTCTCAAGGTCCAATGTTGCAACTGCACTTTGATGATATGCATCTCCTACTCTATCTCATCCAACACATTAGCATCATAACATAGAAATATCATCATAATGGCCTAATTGTATACAATTACCTTATGCACAACAACCTCAACAAAATCAATTCAAACTTGACCATATGCACCCACTTGAAATGCATAACCAATTATGAATGACCAATGCATGTTCAACATATAACCTCACACAAGAAAGCATACATGGACAACATGAAAGCATGACCAATATGTGACCTAGCATAAACAAGAAATGCATGTACAATATGTAGAAACATGTAAGCAAGCATGCACAGACAATACATAAGTGAGAAAAACGGACAATCAGTCATACATTCATGACAACATATTGACGAGAACACCATAAGCACTTCCATGGTGACACCACTTCCACCATGGTCAAAAAAACATGGATGCATCAAACACATACAACATGGGTATGAAAACACATAATAAATCAACATAAAAGCATGACCAACACACCACTCATCCATTCCAATGGTTTAACCATGCTCTGATACCACTCTGTGGTATCAGATATCACACAAAGAGAACAGAAACCAAAAAACACCATTATGCATACACAACAAGCTCATAGAACATAAGCATGAGGAACATTTATGAAATTGACATGTATGCATGAAAAACACACACAACCCAAGGAGAGTGCAACCACAATCTGATACCACAATGTAACACCCTCTTCCCACATCTACCCAAGTAAGTGACCAACAATGGTAAACATGTGAAGAGAGGATACTAATATGAGATTCAACCTCCTAGATGACCTTAAGGAAGTGGAATCGAAACAAACACCAAAAACATGCCTTACACTACATCATTAACACCCCCATAAGGTAACCCAACCTCCTAGGGCCCTATTCCCTGAGGGGGGACTAATTTTTAGCCCCTTTGTGGCTGAGTCACGGGCTTGTAAGGGAAAAGGAGCGGCTATATACCCTAGAGCCGCGGGCTAGCCTTGTCAAGGAAGCGACTCAGGCCCAAACATCAAATGTTCTGCCTGTAGCTCCAGGATTTTTGTCACGTTTTCAGCCCCGGAGCCCAGGCCACTACCCAGAACTTACTATAACTTCAGGAGAGGTTAAATAATAATAAAACAAACATATAGAAGCAATCAAATTAACCATAACTCATCCGACCCCAACTAGCCATAACAGGAATTTCATCAAACATGTCACAAACATAACATCTACATTTATGAACAACATATTTAAACAAAGGGGTCTCTTTCTTATCTTAGAAAGGTTAAGAAGCATTGCTCTCCTGCATCATAAGCTATCACACAATCAAATTTACCATAGAAACATTGGATATTTATTTACAAGAAAAAAATTAAGAGATCCATAAATCATCACTGATCGACACCAGCATATTAATAACAGAAATACAATGGATACAATAGTAATAAAACCCATACATAAACTAGTATATTTGCATACCGAATACTAGAGTAATGAGATCTTCATTACTAAATGTAAAACCAACCGGATATGGTACTTCCACATTCCACCCGACCATATATTGGCTGAGCCAAGCCTCACTTCACCTAATCACCCCCATGCCATATTTCAAGCATGAATGTGGTACATGATCAAACATATCAATCAACACCAAACCAGGGCTCCAGAGACCAAACAGTCTCAACCCCAAACCAGTGATTCTACCTCACTGTTGGACATCACCAACCATCATAGATTAGTATCTATCCAAGCTGCTCCAGGGCTCCACAGTGTTTGTTCCAACCAAGGCTCCAGGACTAGTAACTCAACCCCCATTGTTCTCGGGCTTGAGAGTGTCTGTCTAACCAAGGATCTAGGACTAGTAACTCAACCCACCTAGGGATCCAGAGTGTTTTTCCAATCAAGGCTCTAGGACTAGTAACTCAACCCAATAGATGTCCGTTAGGCTGTAGAGAATTTGTCTAACCAAGGCTCCAAGAACTAAGAACTCAAACCAACATCTAAATGAATCATGAGAAAAAACAATCAATGGAAATAAACCCACAATCACCATGGCTGTCTAGGAAATGGAAAGGCTAGGAAACTCCACATGCATACCCATGCAAGCCAAAAATAGTGAGGAAAACATACATGTAACTTGGTAACTGCACTCAAAACCTATTGTAGATTTTGATCTTGATGTCCTCTTCCAATTTCCTTCTTTTCCTTTGCTTTCTTGATCCAAATCTCCAAGTATGCTACACTCTACAAGAGTGCTCCAATAATAAACTAAGTGCTCAAGAGTATGAGAGAGAGAGAGAATAGAAGAGAGCTCCAAAACTAAACTGAGAAAAATCTTTACCAACTGATCCTCATAAGGCTTTTTATTGTTGATTAGCGATTGTCATTGATGTCAACCCAAGCAGCACCAGGGGCTAACCCAATATTGCATGGGAATTATGAACTACCAAATTAATATATTCTGGGTCAATAATGCTTTTGATGGTTTCTACTTGTTGAGATGTTTCAGTTGATATATGGCACGCCATGTAATTCTTCACGGTTTGAGAGATATTCATGTTCGAAGTTTGTACCCCCAGTCAGTGGGCTAAAACCCCATGGGGTTGGGGCATGGGTCATTGAAAAGTCATAATTAATATTTTTTTAAGCTCCTAAAATCCCTCCCACGTTCACTTGTTGAAGCCCCTCTCAACTTAAGCATTTATATAAATTGTGATCCTCATTTCCTCCTTATGCAAGGGATTTGGCCATTTGAAATAGGTCATTGTCTCATTTTCGCTCTAACGTTTTTTCTACGAAGGTTCAGAAGCTGAAATTTTTAAGAGGCGAAGCTAAAATCCTAAGGAAGCTGCAGTAAAAATTTCAGATCAAGTTGCACAACATTTTTGGAGATATGATCTGTGGAAGTCAAGTTTTTTGCAGGCTCCGGAAATTCATCTCAAAGAAGTGACCTTGGGAAATTCGTCATAAATCTCTCTCTGAGTATCAGATTGGAATTCTGTAAAAAGTGGCGAATAGTGCATAGTATTTACCTTTCTCTCTATCAATTTTAGAGACTAATGAAGAAAAAATGACACGTGGCATGCCGTACAAGTGTGCTCTGCTGAAACAGTACTTAATTAGGGCATTGTGAGAGATTGGGTATAACTCTCTCTTGAAGAATCCAAATTGGGTCAGACCTATTGCATTGGAAAGAAGACTTAGAGGAATACTGCAGGACCAAAAATTAGATATTGAGGATCTGAAATAACAGAGATACACCGGATTCAATATCGAGCTCCTAGAAGGCAAGAAAAAGCTAGATCATGTGTTGTCAAGGGTTGCAAAGGACCAGACTTTATATGTCAACAAAGCAAAGCAAGGTGAATTAGAGGGTAGCATGACAAGAGCAGCAACCGAGGTGCATAACAACAGCAAGAAGTTCATCATATGAAGTCTTCAAGTGGGCAGCACTGCATACAATCATTGTAAAGGTATCATTGTACATAGTCATTGTAAATACATTATTGTACAAATTGTACTAGTATCTATCTGCCAAGGGTTCAAGAGGTAGTGTTGGGAGGTCTAGGATCTCATTAGGGGGTTGTGTCAAAGTTGGGGTTATGGTCTAGTATCTCTTCTTCTTCTGCATCATTCTATATCATTGTAAAGTGGACCATTTTCCCTGGTACGAGAGTCCATTCTTCTTTTATTCTTCTATAGGGTGGTAGGGTGATGGTAGGGTGAGTTGTAGCTCATTGGGTGTTGGGGCATCCATTCAGTTGACTACTAAATAATCTCGGGTGTTGGAGCGTCCATCCAGTGGGAACTGGAGAATAATGCTTTTCTAGATTCTAGGAAGTTGGAGCTTTATTTTCAATTGGATTTGAATATTAAAGAATGATTAGAAAAGAATTAGGTGGTTTTTTTCCCGGAGTGGGTTTCCACCTTAAAAATTGTGCGCATTTTTGTTCCTTTTGTTTGCTGCTATCATTTTACAAACACTAATAATAATTGAATATTAACTAATGATCTAATTGAAAGGAATACTGACCCCCCCCCCCCCCCCCTCTCAGTATTTCCAACAATTGGTATCATAGCTTGGTTCCTTCAATAGTAGTTTAACAGCTGGAAGGAGGTCATGGAGCATACCAAGAATGGTGTACCTCTATTCAATGAAAATAATTATGCACTTTTGAAAGGAAGAATGGAGGTCTATATCTTGGTGCAAGGTTACGAAGTATGGGACACTGTTCAAAATGGATTTACATACCCCGCAGATGAACAAGGTAAGAAGAATTTGGTAAATGACGCAAAAGCAAAGAATATTATTATCAGTGGACTTATTGAATTTTCTTATCATAAGGTGTTGGGTTGTAAAACCGCCAAAAATGTATGGGACAAGCTTGAGAATATATATGTAGGTGACTCAAATGTCAAAGAAGCAAAGCTTCAAATCTATAGAGCAAAATTTGAGCAACTCATAATGAAAGAAGATTGCAACATTACTGCATACTTCCAATACATTGATGAAATAACCAATACTCTAGAAGGATTGGGAGAGCCAGTTGACGAGAAGACTATTATACGGAAGATTCTTAGAACATTACTAGGGAGATTCAACCCAAATGTATCGGTCTTAGAATACAGTGGAAATCTGGACAAACTTAGCAAGGAAGAATTACATCGAGTTCTCATAGCATATGAAATGAGACTTGATGAAGAAAAGGGTACTTCAAATCTAGAAAATTCGTTCGTTGCATCTAAGAAAACCAATAAGGATAAACAACCTTCAATTGAAAAGACATGCACCTGCAAGTGTGAAGAAAAGGGAGATGATGAAGAAGGTCTTTCAGATGAAGAATATGCTTACTTCATGAGAAAACTACAAATTGTATTGTTGTATGGATAATCAAAGGTCACCATTCCCATTGATAGAAATTTTAAATTAGATGAGGTTGGGCATTTTGCAGCAAAATGTCCAAACAGAAGTAATGGCAACTCAAAAGGAAAGAAAGGCTTTAAGAAATTCAAAAAGCAAGGATCCAAAAGGAACTTTCTCTCTAAAGAAGATAGCTCATCATCCGATGAAGACAATGATAGTGAAGAAGAAGCCAATGAGAGAGTATTGTTTATGGCCAAGCACAATAAACCCAAGCACAATAAGCAAGAGGTATCAAACAATGAAGAAGAAAGATGGACCATAGACAAATTTTATAAGGAAGCAATCAAGCTTATAAAAGATCTCAAGGCGGAGAAGATCCGTTCCAAAACTCTTGAACAACAAGTTCAAGGTCTAAAAATTGAAGTTGAAGAACACAAATGCATTGAAGAGTCACTTCAAAAGAAGTAAAGAAGAAAGAAACTAAGAAAGGTGAATTAGAAGTCAAGTAGGTTCCCCGTCAAATGGAGGAAGTTAAGGTGAGGAAAACTATCTAAAACTGCTTAAGAAATGAAGGTATTAAGAACTCATCAACAATCAACATACATAAATCTACTACCTTCACCGATTATGCAAAGAAGAAGAAGTATAGACCTCCTACAATAAATAAAATGAACATATGAGATCCTAAGTATGTATGTAGACTTTATTGACAAGATTTCCAGTAAGAACAACCTTGAAGACAATTCCTGATGAAAATTTCCATCCACACAATATATTTTTATTGCTACTATTCCAGTGGTAATGGTCACAAGTTTATAGTAAATATACTCGTGATGCATCTCTAGAACAAATACAATTCCAGGAGATCTGTCAAATATGAACCTCCCAGGGCTCAGCGAAACATCAATAGATTTGAACATTTAGGAAATAATATTGAATGTTACAAATGTCGAAACTTTGGACACATAGCCAAAGACTACAGACTTGAAAATCCTCCAGAAGAATCTTCGAAGCCACAAAACGAACGAACATGGAAGAAGAAGAAGAATGATAATTGTGCTCTCACTCTCAAGGCTCAAAAGAACAAAGATGTGTGGTATGTTGATAGAGGTTTCTCAACGCATATGACTGGAGATAGACATAAATTTGTATCTCTGAAAGAGAAGAAGAATGGAACTGTGTCCTTTAGAAATGATGGATCTTCAAATGTTATAGGATCAAGTACTGTCACTCTAGGAAGAAAATATGTTCTAGCCAAGAATGTTCTATTGGTTGAAAACATGAATCACAATCTACTCAGTGTTGGACAAATGTGTGATCAAGGACACATAATACTATTCAACTCCACGAAATGTGAAATCAGGAATGACGTGTATGGTGAAATTGTGGCTACAGCAAGTCGAGCTCCAAGCGACATATATGTTCTGGATGAAGCAACAAAAGCATGTCTGATATCTAAAGAGGATGATACAATAATTGGTAGCAATGATGATCGACAAAGTAAGAATTTTTCTACAAAGGTGCAAAGTGATTTCGAGATGTCTTTACTTGGTGAGCTGACATACTTCTTAGGGCTTCAAATATCTTAGCAAGAGAAAGGAATATTTATATGTCAAGCCAAGTACATCAAGGAAATGCTCAGGAAATTTAAAATAGAAGATTATAAACCCATCCTTACTCCAATGGTAACAGGTTGCAAATTGAGCATAGACGACTCATCTAAGGATGTGGATCAAAGGTTGTACAAAACTATGATTAGTAGTCTTCTATATGTAACAACCTCCCAACCAGATGTTATGGAAGCAATTAGACAAGTAGCAAGATTCCAAGCAGCACCAAAAAATCACATATTAAATATTCGCCAACATTGGAATATCTTCGTCAAAAGCTTGGGATTCTCCCAAGTTCTCATTAGATTACAGGTCTGCAGGACGGTTGTGTGCCAGGGGGAGCGGAAGTGTGTATAGGTCCGCAGGATGGTTGTGTTTCAGGGAGAGTTACCTTTTGCCATTGATGTCAAAGGGGGAGAGAATGTTGTAGGAAGAGGTGTCATGATCGCAGGGGGAGTACTTGTGTAACCATCAATGCCAAAGGGGGAGACTGTTGATCAGCGATTGTCATTGATGTCAACCCAAGCAGCACCACGGGCTAACCCAATATTGCATGGGAATTTTGACCTACCAAATTAATATATTCTGGGTCAAAAATGCTTTTGATGGTTTCTACTTGTCGAGATGTTTCTGTTGATATATGGCACGCCATGTGATTCTTCACGGTTTGAGAGTGTTGGAACACCTAATCCTCTATGGGTAGGTGTGGAATGCGAAAAGTCACAATGGAGTCCAAGTGACCTTGGAATGTGAAACCAAGAGTCACACCATTTTACTATAAATGTACATAATGTATAATGGAAAAATAAGAGAGCTACACGCTTATCCCTTATTGTGTGTTGAGTTTCTTGTGTGTGTGTTTATTCTTCCTCATACACCATGTGTGTGTTTAACATGGTATCGAAGCTGATACGTTCATAACCAGCTCAACATTGAGTGAGCCATTTGTGTTTATGGCCTGTGCATATCTGCAAAAATTCTTGGCATTTTTGCAGCACTTAGAGTTTTTCTGCAGCAGTCTTTTTGCCGCATTCATCAAGCTTTTTGCAGCATTCAGAAATTGGCACATTCAGAAATTTCTTCTTGAAGAAGAGCAGCATTTGAGAGGCATTTTGCAGGTTTTCTCACTGCACATTATTTTGCAAATTTCTACCTATTAAATTCCGCATTTTGAAGAACTGAAAATACCGTTTTAAATTGGGTTTCTGAATAAGTTTCTGGGTTTTTTACTGCTGAAATTTTTTGAAAAATTCAAAGTTTCTGAGTTTTTACTGGCAAAATTCTACCACATTTCCTGAGAAAGATTTCTAAGTTTACTGCTAAAATCTCCTGAAAATTCTACAAATTTATGGTGGAACAATCTCTGCAAGTTGTTCTACTATTTGTCCAATTCTGCTGTGTATTTAGAAGAAAAATCTGCTGCTGTTTTAAACTCTTCTACTCTACTCTGCTATTTTAAATTAATTTTTTTTTTAAAAAAAATAATAATAAATTAAAAAAAAAAAATTTGGGCAACTTGGCCCCTCGGCTCCATAGCCCATCCCCCTCACAGCCTCCCTCACCCTGCCGCTACATCAACCTCTCTCTTCTCAACCCGCTCCTCCCATACGCTCCACACTTACACTCCCCAACTCTCACTGCCCTCCCACTGCAGTGCTTACCCACCCTCCCTACGCTGCTCTACCCCTCTCCACTCTGGCTTAACCATCCTCCCTACGCCGCTACCCCATCCCTTTCCAATTCTCGACCCCCTCTCTGCGCTTCTCCCACCCTACGACTCTCCCTGCCGTCCCCATCCCACTCTGCCCACCCCCTCACGCCGCTCAACCTGCCCCTCCCATTCGCTCTTATCCTTCCCCATGACCTCATCGCTCGCCGTCCTAACCACGAGCTCCCTCTCACCTGCAAACGCCCCTCTACCCGCGAGCTCTCTCTCACCTACAAATGCCCTTCCCAACGGCTACCTCTTATCACTCCATCCAATCCCCTACCCACGTTTCTCCCTAAGCTCTACATCGAACACACACACCCGCCCCTTTGCACTCGACCCTCCTCCCCTTTGCCACGACCTTTTGGCCTCCCATCCCAGTTTTTTTAATTTTTTAAAAATTTCTTTTCTAATAATACCCCCCACCCAAATAAATTTTCCTTCCCATTTTTATAAATTAATCCCCATTTTAATTAATCTTTTTTAATTAATTCCTTTTTAATTAATCCCCATTTTAATTAATTCTTATTTTTTCCCCTACCTCCACATTTTGAAATTTCTCTTAGTTCCCCCTCCCCCTAATAACTTTCCCAATCTCAAGTTTTTTATTTATTTAATTATTTAAATTAAAAAAAAAAACAGCAGAGAGAGAGGAAGAGAGAAAACGAACAACAGAAAAAGAGGAAATGACATGTCAGCAGGTGGATTGAATACATAGTGAAAAGAGAAGATTTGCATTGTGATTTGTGGCATTGGTAGAAGAGTGATTTTCTATAAGAGATTTACATTTGAAGACAATTTGGTCCTCATTTTGAATAACAGTGGCATTCATTACTTGGACACAAAATTTTTGATTTGTGGAGTTTCTCTTAATCTATATTACATTCAGCAGTACAACAAGGTCTAGAATCCAAGCTCGTGAACCTCCTCCTTTTGTTGAGTTGAGTTGAGTTGTTTTTGGTGCAAAACAACTATTTTGAAGAAGAAAAATCAGCTGCCTTAAAGGCCTCTTGCACAAGTGTTTTTGTTGCATATTGTATTGAACTGACATTTTATTGCTTCTTCATTTGTTGGAAAATTGTTGATTGTCCTCCATCATTTGAGGAGCAGATTTTGTACTTTGAGAATTCCATATTTGGAAGTTCTCTTGAGTCATTTTTATTTATTGAAATTAAGTTGCATCATATTGTAAACGGGTGCATTTTCGATTGAAACCGATACCCTTTCATTTGTTGAGCCTAATTTGTGTAAAAATGGCTAAAATCAATGAGGCATTAGAGTTGTTGAATAACCTCATTCATTCCAATGTTGATGATATGATAAAAATGAGCAATAATGCTCTTTGTAACATTCAAATTTGTTTGCAAGATGCATAAGAAAAGATTGAGTTTTTGCAGTTGGAATCTCAGCTTCAACAAGATGAACTTCAGCAAAAGAGTCACCATTCTGAACCTGTTTCTGCTCAGAACATTGAGAAAGACTCCCATCAGCAACAAGTCAGTAAAGTTGCAGTTGATCCACATTCAGTTCCTTGTACTAGAGCAGATTTACATGCAAATGCAGCAGCTCAGCCTGCACTTCTCAAGCCCATCATCAGACCTTGGGAAGAGCTTGTCCACAAAAAATATAGAACTGGTCTTGGATATGACAAGGATGTGTCCTTTCATATTCCAGACTACACCAAGCCTATCATATTTCAGAGTGTCGGATTCATGTATGATAGTTCACCTGCAGCTATTCCAGATCCTGCTCCACAACAACAACAATAGATTGTAAAATGCCAACATTGTGATCGAGTTGGCCATATGAAAGATCACTATTTTGATCTTCATCCATGCAAGCACTGTGGTAGGCACAACCATTCTTCACATAGATGCTTCAGACACAAGCCTCCTGCAAGAACCAAGATTCATCTTGGATGGATCACTTCTTGGCAATGGGCATCAACAGCCAAGAATATGTTTAAGACACATGTCAGAACTTGTTCACGGATATTAAGAAAACTTGCAGTTGAGTTTTCGCCATCATCTCACCTTGTCCTTGACAGGGGGGAAAATGGTGCTCATGTACAAGCTTCAACGATAGATCAAGCGAGCCTGAGCCACAATCTCTCATTCCATGTTCAGAGTTGTAGCCAGAGACACAGCAGTTCAAGCGAGCCTGAGCCACAATTCGTCATTCCAGATTCAGAGATGTAGCCAGAGACACGGATTCCCATGAGCATGCCTTCGGATGGTGGAAAAACTTAAACCATCATCTCTGGTTTATGGACAACCTAAAACCATCACAGGTAGTAGACCTCCCTTCTTTTAGGTTGAAGGCCTCCCTTTCATATATGAGGGACACTTCCTCTAGCAGAAGCCTTCAGCTTCTTGCCAACTTTGGTTGAGATCCAGGAAATGCTTCAAGCATTCCAGAGTTGTTGGTAATCCTAAAACCATCACAGGTAGTAGACCTCCCTTATTTTAGGTTGAAGGTCTCCCTTTTATATGAGGGACAATTCCTCTAGCAGAAGCTTTTAGCTTCTTGCCAGTTTTGGAAGAGTTCCGGGAACTACAACAAGTATTGCGTTCCAGTGTTGGTGGTCATCCTTAAACCACCTCTTTTTTCCAACATTTCAGAGAGTTGATTCAGCCCAAGTGCTGCCATGTATACTTTGCATATTTGTATTACAACTCTCTTCTTGGACTCACACATACCCCTTCGGATTAAGGGGGGATGTTGGAGACACTAATCCTCTATGGGTAGGTGTGGAATGCGAAAAGTCACAATGGGTCAAAGTGACCTTGGAATGTGAAACCAGAGTCACACCATTGTACTATAAATGTACATCATGTATAATGGAAAAATAAGAGAGCTACACACTTATCCCTCATTGTGTGTTGAGTTTCTTGTGTGTGTGTTTATTCTTCCTCATACACCATGTGTGTGTTTAACATGGTGTTTAACAAAGAGATATTCATGTTTGAAGTTTGTACCCCCAGTTAGTGGGCTAAAACCCCATGGGGTTGGGGCATGGGTCATTGAAAAGTCATAATTAATATTTTTTTAAGCTCCTAAAATCCCTCCCACGTTCACTTGTTGAAGCCCCTCTCAACTTAAGCATTTATATAAATTGTGATCCTCATTTCCTCCTTATGCAAGGGATTTGGCCATCTGAAATAGGTCATCGTCTCATTTTCGCTCTAATGTTTTTTCTACGAAGGTTCAGAAGCTGAAATTTTTATGAGGCGAAGCTAAAATACTAAGGAAGCTGCAGTAAAAATTTCAGATCAAGGTGCACAATATTTTTGGAGATATGATCTGTGGAAGTCAAGTTTTTTGCAGGCTTCAGAAATTCATCTCAAAGAAGTGACCTTGGGAAATTCATCATAACTCTCTCTCTGTGTATTAGATTGGAATTATGTAAAAAGTAGTGGATAGTGCACAGTCTGTACCTTTCTCTCTATCAATTTTAGAGACGAAAGATGAAATAGTGACACGTGGCATGCCGTACAAGTGTGCTATGATAAAACGGTCCTTAATTAGGGCATTGTGAGAGATTGGGTATAACTCTCTCTTGAAGAATCCAAATTGGGTCAGACCTATGGCATTGGAAAGAAGACTTAGAGGAATACTGCAGGACCAAAAATTAGATATTGAGGATCTGAAATAACAGAGATACACCGGATTCAATATCGAGCTCCTAGAAGGCAAGAAAAAGCTAGATCATGTGTTGTCAAGGGTTGCAAAGGACCAGAATTTCTATGGCAGCAAAGAAAAGCAAGGTGCAGTAGAGGGTAGCATGACAAGAGTAGCAACCAAGGTGCATAACAGCAGCAAGAAGTTCATCATATGAAGTCTTCAAGTGGGAAGCACTACATACAATCATTGTACTTAGTCATTGTAAATACATTATTGTACAAATTGTACTAGTATCTATCTGCCAAGGGTTCAAGAGGCAGTGTTGGGAGGTCTAGGATCTCATTAGGTGGTTGTGTGAAAGTTGGGGTTATGGTCTAGTATATCTTCTTCTTCTACATCATTTTATATCATTGTAAAGTGGACCATTTTCGCTAGTACGAGAGTCCATTCTTCTTTTATTCTTCTATAGGGTGGTAGGGTGGTGCTAGGGTGAGTTGTAGCTCGTTGGGTGTTGGGGCATCCATTTAGTTGACTACTGAAGAATCTCGGGCATTGGAGCGTCCATCCAGTGGGAGCTGGAGAAGAATGATTTTCTAGATTCTAGGAAGTTGGAGCTTTATTTTCAATTGGAGTTGAATATTAAAGAATTATTAGAAAGGCATTAGGTGGTTTTTGTCCCGGAGTGGGTTTCCACCTTAAAAACTGTGCGCATTTGTGTTCCTTTTTTTTGCTGCTATCATTGTACAAACACTGATAATAATTGAAGATTAACTAATGATCTAATTGAAAGGAATACTGATTCACCCCCCCCCCTCTCTCAATATTTCCAACATTTATTAATGAGGCCTCCATTTTCTTCATTTTCCACAATTTTCCTTCATTTTCATCCTCACATGCAACCTGTGAAATTTCACCTCCCTTTTCTCCTAATTTCCATTATTTTCCTAAATAAAATGCCAATTAATGCCTCATTCCTTTCCAAAGCCTTTTCCTTTGCCTTTTCCAATTTCCTTAGCCATAATATCCAAAATGAACGCCCACTACGATATTTTTCCCACCATTCAGCTTGGAATATGTGTCCCATCTCCGTGGTTATATATATATATATATTTACATGTATTTTCACCAAGGTTGTTACAAAAGTTGTGTGGCTTCATAGATGCAGATTGGGAGGGGAGTCCATTAGACCGAAATAGTACATCATGTGGAATTTTTAGTGTTGGGTATGGAACGGTTTCCTGGCACAACAGGAAGAAAATATTTGTGGCACTCAACTTAGTAGATTTAGAAAACATGGTCACACGTCAAGTGTTGGCTTGAGGGGTCCTGACCCAGGTTCAAAGGTTAAGGTTTGCCAACAAACCCCTATACTACTGGCCCTTTCGGCAGTGACCTGCTTGCACAGGCCAAAGTCTCACCCGAAGCAGTATAGGAGGGTGATGGAACCAGGTTTCCGCACCCTGAGAGAGAGCAAGTAAGTCAAGCAGAGCTGCGTTCCCAACTCATCAGTTTCGTATTTAACAGATCTAGTTACGAACTGATATCACAGAGCTCGTACCTGCCAATTACCTTCGCATCCACATGCATAGTACCAATATACTAGTATATAAACTATAATCACAGTGATCAACAGGTCATAGATTCATATAACACGAACAAGGATACTCTTCATAGCTACAAAATAGATTAGAGGTTCACTAATCAGTATAATCCATAGTTAATAGAGCCATTATCAGTCATAGATCTACTTAGCATTCTCGCATCAGCATTATCATAGGTGATATCATAAACGCATGAACAATAGATCATAGTAAATAAAGACAAATCTGTAGCAACAATGGATAACCAACAATAAGTATAAAAAATTCAACAGTTCACCTTAACAGTAATACATAACTCAAATAATGCAGAGGTACTCTGACCAAATTCACATATATTAGCCTTCAAAACCCAATACAATCCAACACAGCATGTGCACACAACTAGCAGGGTCCGCACACAGCAGGACTGAGGATCTCTATGCACACAGATTGCAGGAGTCCTTACCCTAGCGACCCAAAGAGATCTAACAATTCATAACTATCATCAATCTCTTTTCTTCCTTATCTATGACTCAAAAATGTCTATCTATTTATACTGATTTAGCCTACACATCCAATGGTTCGTAAACCATGGTTTTCGGACTCTTGGTCTACCCTTGACCCGTTACAATGCGTTATGGGCTTTGAACCACCCCAAAACCCCTACGTTAGACTAAATATTACAAAAATGTACAAAAATGGACAAAATTCACAGCTTTAGGAGACCCTGTTCCAATAGTCCCCCAACAAAATCTTGTGACTCGTCCTGAGTCACTATGATGGTGAGTTATCCACCTGTGCCTGCAACAATCTGATCGCCTCGGCTAAAGGAGGCAATACGCCTTCACTCTGAGTAGCGGAATTTTGTACGATGTCAACGAAATTTTCTGAAATCAGACCTTCCATCGCGGCGATGACACTATGCAAAGTTTGGTTCAGCTGCTTAACTGTGATATCAACATATTGTGAAAGCTTGAGGGCCTCAGTAGCCCAAGGCTTCAGGCGGTCACCAAGGGCCTTCTTCTTTTGCCGAAGTTCATTAATATCATCTTGGAGGGTCTGACTGGTGTGCAGCTGTGTCAAGCACTGAGTAGGAACTAAATTGGGCAAGGTGGCTTCCAACATCTCGAACTCGTCTTCTTTCTGCCGCAGGTCCTAGTTGATTCCACGTAGTATCGGGTCGCACTAGACCTTGGTCCATATCTGCATGAACATTTCTAATAATTTGGCACCCTACGCGATTTTCCCTGTAATGGCGTTTATAGCCACAGTGACTAGAGAAGTTTGCTGGGCCCGTATCTCCGGAGGTGTTTCAGGCTACAACTTAGCCTAGAGGTCGACAATCTGCTGCTCCATTCATGCCTTGACCATCTGGACTTCCTCTCGGGAGGCCTTTAGTGCTGCGACCAACCCTTCAACCTTCAACTGAGGGGTGGCTGTGGCCGGGATCTCTGCGGTAACATTTGCGCAAAGTTGGTGCATCATGTTTTCGAGCTCTGTGTGCTTCGCAGTGGCGAGGCACACTTCAACGTGCTTTGCATCAATTGTTTGTTCGGACACTCTGAGTTGTTGGTGCACTTGTTGGTCACGATGGTGAATCTTCTAAAATACAAAGGTGTGGAGACCTTGCAAGGCCTCATGAGGTAGCCTGGCTAAATCCAGATGGACTTCTATACTGGCCTAGACTTGGATTCCCAGGTCGGGTGGACTGATCACAAGGGCTGCGACAGGTATAGAGCAGAGGCGACTTTCATTTGTAACTAATGGTGCACTAATAGCAGCTAAGGGTGTGTGTACCTGAGTTACACTAGTCTACAATGTATCTATCTTCAACTATAGCACATGGAGCTTTGCCTGGATTGTGTCAATCGCAGCTTTTTGTTGCTCCTCTAAGGCTACCCACCTGTCCTCCGTGGCCAGAGTGACCGCATCAGCAATTTGTTCAAGGTCTCCATCAGTCAACGTGATTGTCTCATCTCGTTCCACCCGCTGAGAGCGCTACTTCTTCCAGGGCATTTTGACAGGCTCGCTTGTTCTCTTTGTGCCTCGAGGGGAGGCAGTCCTACCTCCAGTCCTTCTGTTCCCAGGTCTAGCTGCGAATTTACCTGAGTATCGACCTCGAAATCCTTCTCAAGGGTCTGCTTCTGCTGCACATCTTATTGTGAGACTGGACTCATATCTTGCTTGGTACTCCTGATCGTACCTCTGGTATCCTTGATGACGACAGGGGGGTGACTTTTGATGTGCTGGTTCCTTTGGCGCCCTTCGCGCCAATTCTGAATCCGATATTCCAATTAGGAGGCCAAAGCGCAATGGTGTTGTCAAATTCTTCATCCGCCACCATATAAGGGAGCGAAGTCCAGGCTTTATCCTTGTGTGCTCTGATCTAGACATTTTGCATAGTGATTTGAAATGCCGCAATGCCCTTATATCTGTCATACATGGCAGGGGATAGCCGTGGTTGGGAGTTAATGGTTGCGGCCAAGCTACTCTGAAAGAGGACCCAAAAAATTTGGTTGTCCTCAAGACGCTGCGGATCCTTAGAATCCCATAAGTGTGCATAGCGAGCCCCTTCGCACATGTCCGAGGTAAGCTCAGGGAGGACTGACTCCGCAGGGGCTTCCCAGGCAACCAACGCTATGAGGAATAGTAACCAGGAATAACAAAAGGCGCAGCCCTGCTCCTCGGACTCGTAGACATTAGTCAAAAAATCATCACACAAATACTGGGCCCAGTTAAAACATACCCCTTTCTCGCATTGGCTTGCTAACTGATTTATGTAGGTTGGGACAGAAGTGACCTGACATTTTGTCATCATTTTGCACGCTAGAAACATTGTGCCCAACTGCGTACCTTGGTCACTGATAGACTTGATTATAAAAGCCCGAGAATTTCGCTCCACATGGTAGGTCTTGCGTACATACTCAGCAATTTACGCCTCATACTTTTTACCCACGTGCTCTAGAGGGTTGGGGTCATGCATGGGAAGGCCGATAATTCTGTGAACTAGCGTAGCTTCAATGGGGGTCCTATCCTGGATCCACATGCAACCATCATGAATTAGGGCAAGCAATTGTCGGGCTAGCCGGTCCGTGACATTGTAGTGACCAAAATGTGGCATCCTTAGCAAGTTCAGGAGCCCAGACTCAGCCAATCCATGCACCCATCACTGAGGGACAATTTTGATCCCATCGTCTACCTGAATTGTGTTAAGGTATACTTCAGGTGCCATCTCAGGGAAGGCCTCCAAACTGGCCAAGTCGTGGTCATCGAATTTGATTTCATGAAGCTTCCCAACAGGTTCACCAATGATAGGGACCTCTCCCAGGGTCAGCAGCATCTGCAAATAAGTGATCAAGCCATCGAGGTTATTCGGTGTGCACATCCAGGTCCTATGCAGCTGAATGAAGGGAGCTAACCAGTTGATCAGGTCTGCAGGCTAAGCCTGCTCCTGAGCGGCACGCACTTGGGGTGTCACCTTTGGGGATTTTATGTTCCGCGGGGAAGTACGAGGCTTCCCCCCAACCCATTTTTCGGGTTTCGGGGGCTTCCTTGAGCTCTCTGCTTTTTCCTTTCCCTTCTTTGTGACTGGGGTGGAGAAAACTCCCTCAGCCTCAGACTCAATCTCCACCACTTCCTCAGTGCCTTGTTCTGTCGAGATTACTAGTTCTAATGGTTCAGCAGGATTCGTAGCCGTCATCCTGGCACGAAAGACAAACACAGGATTGCTACTGTCAGAGGGAGTAGGCTTCTCAGACATGAAAGAGATTCTATAGGCAGAGAAATTATTACAACACAAATTCATCCAGGACAAAGATGCCAAGTACGAGCTATTCAAATGATACGGAACCCTAGTCTGATCTAGCCCACCTATTTTATAGCTTTAGCGATCGCCCAACCGTAGGGTACATTTCACGTGCAACTTACCATCAAGTAAAGGGTAAAAAATCTCCAGAAATTTCCTTATTAAATGTCGGCCGCCCACCCCATCCAACGGTAATTTTTTCTTTTTACCTGATTTCACTGTTCCAACGGCTAGTTTTCGCACCCTGGGTGCGCTCAATGTACCCCTGCGCTCCCAGTGCACCGACTGCAGTCTGAGCCTATTCCTTCCACATGTAAGTCTACGTCACCATAGCCCAGCCTGCAAGATCTTTTGTGTCATTGCCTTGCCTGCGTAGTGACCTCCTTCTATGCCTTCATGAGCGCCTGCCAAGATAATGTGCCTTTCATGCCCCATAATGTTTCTGCACAGTACGTCATCAGTGCCTAGTTTATATAAATGACCTGCGATAATGGTAAAATATGCCACCCCAGGTAACCCTCTCCTTATTTTGTTGTACCGAATATTCTACCAGTGCCATGCCTGTAGTCAATAACTAAATGATATCAATGAAGTGCGCATCAACGATCTTAATGGCGAACAACTGCACATCAAGCAGTCCTTCTTCCAAGTTAGTGGGTTCCATGCCCGTCTCAATTTGGGACAAGTGATCCGGTGCAGCATTCAACTTCCCCAGCTTGATTATGATTTCAAAATCGTATTCCTGAAACATCAACAACCATCTGCAAATCCCCCCCCCCTCCCAACACAGGCTTATGCACCAGGCACTTTAAAGCCGAATGATCTGTAAACATCATAAAGTGTCCCCCTAATAGATAGTGCTGATACTTTTGTAGTGCATAGACCATGGCGAACCTTTCCCTCTCCGTGGTGGCATAATTGCGCTCCTCACTCGAGAGTTTCCGACTAGCGAATGCAATGGGGTGAACAATGTTTTCGACGCCAGGCTGCATAAGGACCTCTCCCCAAGCAATCCCTGAAGCATCAACATGAATGCGAAATACATTTTCCCAATCGGGAAAAATAAGATTAGGTGCAGATACCATCTTTGCCTTGAGTAGCTCAAAGTTCTTCTAGCACACGTCATCCCAAAATAATGGAACATCCTTCTTAAGTAGCTTTTCCAAAGGTGATGTGATCATTGTGTATCCCTGAATGAATCTCATGTATTAGCCCGTATGTCCAAGGATTGAACGTAGTTGCTTCTCAGATGTAGGCACTGCCAGATTGATGATAACAACCACTTTCGCAGGATCCACCATCGGACTTACCCAATCCGACTGCTCGACCGGCTCGATAATACCTACGGCAAGCCTTTTATCGATTTCTTGTGTAACCTTCTACTTATACTTGGGGTTCAGCCGATAATGCCGTTGTTTTACAGGGCGTGAATCTGGGTTTAGCGTGATGTGAATAACCCCTAGGTCTCCTGTGATCTCTTTGAGCTCTGAAAACTTGGTTAGGAATGAGTCCTGATATTCTGTGAGCAATTCAACAACTTTTCTTATAGTTTCATTATCCCAGTAGTCCCCAATTTTAGCCAGCTTAGGCTGCTCTGCCGTGCCAAGGTTGACTTCCCGTGGTTTCAAAGGCTTCATCACATCCACAGTCTGCAATGGAGGTCCCACAACTACGTGCTCTCCCTCTGATTCTAGGATAGCGATATTGCGCAGATCCTCATCGCACTCTTCCATAGTTATATTGTGACAATTGACGATATCTCGCATCTGCATTTCCCATGTGGGTATCTTAGAAGCTGTGTAGGGGCTAGATTCACCAAATACAAAGGTATCGATATACTACAAAGCTTCATCAAGCACCTCTGATCTTCCTGTTAACCCGAATGTCCCCAAGAATTCGTCCTTTAAGGCTTACCATTGGTGAGTTCATTGATGTAGCTCCGCATCTAGGTACCATGCAGTGGGAATTGGTCCCAAGGCATGAATAAACAAGTGATGTGCACGCGGATGCATTGGCCCACGGAATATATTGATGCGTACGTCGACCGAAGGCTCAAATTGTAGGACCATCATGTCCCGACATTCCTCCCATTTCTGGAACGCCTCCTTATGCGTGTCCCACCATCTTGCAGGCGTTGCGCGCAGAGCTAGTTTAAGGGCCCATAGCCTTCATTCCCTTGGAACCTCAACCTAAAATGTCCACAAAAATTCTCTTATACTACCGAAACCATCAAAGCGGGGTAGTTCTCTTACCTCAGAGGATATGCAACGAAAGTCCCTTGTGATTCGCAGGCAGCGTAGCGCAAAGACATCATGCAACTGATTTTGCCAATTTTCCATTTCCTCGTCGGAGTCGAAGAAGCATTCGCTATCTCTTTCCCAAGAAAGCACACCATCGGCTGTAGGATTGACCCAGTCTTCATCTCTCACAGTTAACTTATAGACGTGATCCACCTATTCTTCCTCATGCACTATTTCCATATACCTTTCTCCTTCTACGGGGTCTAGTGGTACAATCACCCATGTTCCTTCGCTTTCGAACACCATGCTTATTTGTTTTAAATTGATAATACCGCCCATATCGATGGCCCAGTCCAATCCTAGGAGCGCAGGATAGGGGTCCGCATCTTCTACAATCTGAATGACCTCAAAATCAGCCCGAACTTTGACCCCTGCGATGTCTATCACGATCTTTGATAATCTTCCTAAAGGTATGATCTTCTGCTGATTATCCATGCCCAACTGGATATTGGACCATTCTAACTAAGGTTCTCCCATTCGCTACTAGGTTTTCTTAGGTATTACATTCGCATCCAATCCCAGGTCCAGAATAACCTGATCCATCTCATAGTCACCAATATGTGCGGTTAACCGCATCTCCCTGCTAGTGTGTCTCTTATGCTTATATACTTTGTGCACATCCTTAAATTTCATAGCTAGGGTTTTATTTTCTGTGCAACTATATAACAAGGCTTAGAGGTTTTCTACGGCCCTTTGGTTGTGCAACATCTTCATACATGACTGCAGGAATGGTTTTACCTCATCGTCTGCTTTGGGGTTCGTAGGGGTGTGAGAACTAGGTGCCTCAGCCTGAGAAAAATATTCAAAAGCTGTGACAAAGGTTTCCTTTTCTTTATATAAATCCAAACCTTCTTGTTTAACAACCGCTTTATGGATGAGAGGTTCCGCCTCAGCCTTCTCTGTAGCTCCTCCGGTGGCCATGCCGCTGCGTGTTATAATATTAACACTTGGTCCTTCATTTCGAGGTTTTGCCTTGATCCTTTGTATATTCTGCGTAGGTTTCTGTTGCTTCTCCTGCATCTTGGCCATCAGAATCGGGCAATCTTCAATCGCATGATCCAACTGTCTACAATATATGTGGGATTGTCTCACAGGATTCATGCAGTCCCTTGCAAAGTGCCCTATTTCCCCACAGTTATGGAAAATCAGTTGTCCTCTCCCTCTACCCGCGCTTCAACCTCGGCCCCCTCCCCTGCCCCTAGTTGGGAGCCACCTATGCCCAAGGGGTATCTTGGCGAGGACAGATCCGATTGTACGCTATATAGATTTCCTCAATCTATCATTAGATCATACATCTGACAGTTCTATTCGTCATGGCCTACAGATCTACAGAACCTGCACCATTGTTTCTTGATCTCTGGGACATATGCGGCAAGGCGGGGGAAGTGATTGGTATCGTGCAACCCAGCAACGTGAAAATCATCGCATCACAACAAAGGTCTACTTCGCCCTGCAGCTTCCCTAGGTCGCAATGGACTGGGTCCCCCAGCCTGTATGTAGTCTACTAGTAGAGGATAGTTATCCTTGGTGTGTCCATTCACCCTGCTTCGTATGCACCTTCTTTCAGGGCTAGCCTCCGTTCCTCGCTCCTTTTGTAGATTTTGGATCTCCATATGCATTGCTTCTAGCTGGCCTTGTATTTTTTTCACTCCTAACTGGGTATCATCTCTTGGCACAACTTCTAGCTTCATCGCAATTTGCAAGCCCTTTTCATGGGATTCAATGGCTTGATGTCCCATTGGCACGCACAAGTGGGGCAAAAACATAGAAATGAACCACTCCGTGTGATGTCTGTCATCATACACAAATCCTCCTTCTTGAATTACCTTTTTTAACCATTGTTCAGCCTCCCATACAGACTCGATCGGGCCTTGCTTGAAATCCTTCAGATCGTTCACTATCTATGAGTAGGACTTGGGATTTTTGAACTTTTGTTTCAAAGAATTCTTAATTTCTTCGATGGTTGCATTTTCATGCTGGTTGATATACCCCATATACCAGTCCAAGGTCCTTCCTTCGAAGGCAAGGGATAGTTGCGCTCTTTTCACCGCATCACTAGCTACATTCTGCGCAGTCCATATCGATCCTACGACAAACCAGAACCAATCCATATATTCATCCCCTACGCCTTTGAAGGTGGGCAGCTTCATGTGCGAGGCCATATCATCTTCTAGTGGTGGATGCGGTGAGTTCTTACCCCTATGAGGGTTCAACTGTGGCGTAGACAAAGAATTCTACGTAGTAGGATTTCTTATTGGATTGTAGATAGATCGATCTCCTTCTTGATTATATTTTGTAATATTTAACACTGTGCGTTGTTCCCTCACTTTGATCGGAGCTCATTCACTCAGTGTGGCTGCACATAATGCTCTTTTCGCACAGTAATATCTTAGTCAGCAATGGTAAGGTTTTCAGAAACTTACCCCGGAGACCCGTGAAGAAACTTCGCTCTCCTTCAGAATAGGAGACGAATTGATTGATGGAAAACTTTTTCACAAACCCTCCTAGCACACTGTCCACCTAGTGATCTACTGTACGAGTGATGATGTTATCAGTATTTTCTAACTACTGGATCAACTCCAGAGTCCACTGCATGACTCGTTTGTCCTTCCAACACTTTTGGAAATCTACGAGCCTTGCAAGCCACTCCTGAAGCTCCATCGCAAATTTCACAAAGAATATTTCGTAGATCTCTGTAAAAATGTACTTATTCTTCCACTTTTTCGCTGTCAGCCTTGTGCTGCGATTCTCTTTTATCACAAATTCTTGAATTTGTCTTTCAAACCACTATTCAATTTCTTTCATCTCAAGTTTCCAATATTCTCTTGGAATTACCCGATCTCTCTCTCAAAATGTTGCTAGTCCTGGAAACGGAACCATTTGTTGGCTCGAGGGGTCCTGATCTAGGTTCGGAGGTTAAGGTTTACCAACAAACCCGTATACCATTGGCCCTTTCAGCAGTGACCTGGTTGCGGAGGCCAAAGTCTCACCCAAAGTAGTATGGGAGGGTGCTGGAACCAGGTTTCTGCACCTTGAGAGAGAGCAGGTAATTCAAGCAGAGCTATGTTCCCAGCTTATCAGTTTCATATTTAACAGATCTAGTTACGGACTGATATCGCAGGGCTCATACCTACCAATTACCTTAGCATCCACGTGTGTATTACCAATCTACCAGTATAGAAACTATAATCATAATGATCAGCGGGTCATATAGTCGTATAATAGGAACAAGGATACTCTTCGCAACTACAAAACAGATCTATTCGCACGTTCACTAATCAGTATAATCCACAGTTAACAAAGCCACTATCAGTCATAGATCTACTTAGCATTCTCGCATCAGAATTACCATAGGTGATATCATAAATGCATGAACAATACATCACAGTAAATAAAGACACATTTGCAGCAACAATGGATAACCAGCAGTAAGTGTAATAGATTCAACAGTTTTCCTCAACAGTAATACATAAATCAGATAACGCAGAGGTACTCTAACCAAATTCGCATATATTAGCCTTCAAAACCCAATACAATCCAACACAGCCTGTGCACACAGCTAGCAGGGTCCGCACAAAGCCAGTAGGGTCCGCACACAGTAGGACTGAGGATATCCATGCACACAGCTAGCAGGAGTCCTTACCCTAGCAACCCAAACAGATCTAACAATTCAAAACTATCATCAATCTCTTTTCTTCCTTAACTATGACTCAAAAAGGTTTATCTATTTATACCGATCTAACCTACACATCCAATGGTCCGCAAACCACGGTTTATGGACTCTTGGTCTAACCTTGACCCGTTACAATGCATTAGGGGATTTGACCCACCCCAAAACCCCTGCGTTAGACTAAATATTTCAAAAATATACAAAAATGGAGAAAATTCGCATCTTTAGGAGACCCTATTCCAACATCAAGCAACATGTGAGGTGGTCTGGATGAGAAAGGTACCTGTGGAATATTTTTTCATATGATGGATCCAAGTGTGATCTATTGTGATAATTAGAGTTGCATCAAGCTCTCCGAGAATCCTATATTTCACAACCGATCCAAGAATATAGATATTTGATATAACCATTTGTGGGACTGTGTGGAGAGGATAATTTTGCTACAATACATTCTGATAAAGGAATAAGATGCTGACATTTTGAAAAAGGCTTTGTCAAGAGGGAAGTTTTAGTTCCATAGGCACAGGATAGGGGTGGTTTATAATCCCTTTCTTTCTGAGAGGGAGTGTTGAAAAATGCAACATGAAATTCCCAATTTGATTTTTCCTTGGTCAAATTGAGAAAATTTGAATTTCCACATCAGCAGACAACTTGGATGTATTTAAATGAGGTGACATGGCTCTTGTCACTCAATTAGCTTACTAAATTCGATTTGAAGGAGTAAGAGTTCAGTTAGGCATGTTTGATTGCTAATTTGTAGCAATCAAGGTCAGTGATTTAAAGTTGTTTTTAGTTAGACTATTTCTAACTCTGCGAGGAACTAATGGAAGGTTAGTTGTGTAGTGACACAGTTGACTGATCAATCAACCAAAAATAGCTAGTGCATACATAGAATTTGAGTTCCCTAGTTGTGGTGGAGATTCCAAGGTAGTGTAACATCAGTTGTAGACTAGTATTGCATGCACATGTGTTGCATGCAGTCAGATGATCAGCCTTGGTAATTGTGTAATAATTTTGGAGGAATTTCCGAAACAATAGGTGTTGTGAATATAAATCCCCTCTGTGGACAAAGGCGATCTCTCTAGCCCTAGAGTGGGTCTAGCAAATTGAGATTAAGGAAAATTTTAAGAAACCCCCCAAATTTATATGTATAATAAATGGACGAATCCCCAATGTATATAGAAAAATGTATAGGCTATTTTTTCATTAATATAATATACATATATAATTTTTTGGCGAATCTTTGACTAAATTATAAAATTTTCTTAAATATTGGCGATTTTTTCACTAGGTTATAAAGTATTAAAAATTATTGATTAATCTTCTAAAAAATTAGAAAACATTGTAAAATATTAGTGATTCGTTAACAATGTATATAAACATATGTAATAATAAGAAAAATACTTTTTTAAAAACTATGATATACAATTTTCCATGTTTTGGAAAAGAAAAATCATGGGTAATGTTGCTCTAGGTTCTTGTTATACACCATTGAAAATATTTTTTCATGTTTTTATTATGTTTTACCACAAATTTCTTATCACATCCCAAGGGGAAATTAATTGGAAAGGCACCCCCAAAGGCATGTGATGTTGAACCAAATAAATTCTTTTGCTCAAACTTGGTCTTTACGCATCTAGATAACCCTGCCATATTCTATGTAATTCATATTCTATAGGCTTCACATGAAAATAAGGTCTATGAATAGCTATCAAAATCATGAATATTTACATAAAATTCTTTTGTTTTCTTATACATCACTTTTCTAAAAGGTAGATACTTCTCTAATTCCTCAAGTTCAAATAAACCAACAACTTTAAAATATTGTGTTTCATCATAATATGTAGGTTTTTCACCTACTTTTGGATCATAACTATTGTAGTCATTGTTGCAATTTATTCTATAGTTAACAACTCTAATAATGTTGATTTGGTAAAAAATTATTTGAAATCACACAAAATAAAAAATGAGAATGAATGGAAGATGAATATGCATTGAAACTTAATTTCCTACACGATGAAAAAAAAAGGGTAATAACACAAACTCATTAAAAATCTACAATGGGTGAGTTAAAAAATCTAACACAAATATAAAAAATAGTCTATGCATTTTCATTACTTGGAATAATATGTCACAAAACAATGATCATCAAGGGGCTTTTCATTTCAAGAATAGTAATACACTAAACAATCTATCGTTCTCAACTAATTACATGTGATTTTTTTTTGTATTGGTATCAAAGTATAATTTCATTAGATGAATGTCCTTCTCATTATAATATGACTTCTATGATGAACACATAGGATCCTAGTGCATAGAAAATTTTTTCTTCACTTAACTAAGTAGAGCTCATTTTCCTCTCTTAACAAACAATAAGTATTTTTAAAGAAAAATAAAATAAAATAGTAGATTCTAAAAGGTGAATATTCTTTTGTGACACCACAACGTGAGAGGAAATAAAAATAAAAATAAAATAAATCATATACTTCAATAATCAAATATATAAAGAAAATAATAATAATTATGGAAAACTTATTGAATGCCTAGATAATAAGTGAAGTCATATATTAATCCTAATACCATATCAGTCTCAAATGAACATGTCAAAAAAACAAACCAAATATATTTTTACTCGACAAAGGTCTTTAACTTTAACCAAAATCATTAAATCAATAAAATAAGATGAAACAAATCATGCCTTAACAAAAGGATTAATTAAACATCAAATAAAAACTATAAGAATTTAAGAGATCATAAATTTTAACCAAAATAAACCCAAAATTTTCAAACTTGGAAAAATGATCCAAATGCAAAAAACAAACAAACCATTAAGAGTGACCACGATATTAGAGCTACAAAAAAAAAACTCATCTAATTGAAATGAACCCATTCTTGCTTAGTAAAAGCCATGTTAAAGTACTTATTTATCCTTTAATACAAGGGCACTACCTATGTAAAAATATAGATCCTCACCTCATAAAATTATTGCTTCTTTTTCTATCACATACAAGAAAGGGATAAAGTAATAGTTAATTATCAAGACATCAATCTTTAAAAACATTGCAGCAAGGAAATATGGATTCAATGTTACAATAAAGAATAGAAAGTATAGAACATGTTATTACCTAAAATGCAATGTCAAATTGGCATATATTATTAGTAATGTTGTTGTGATAAATAATTTAGAACTTGCACCAAAAATAGAGGAACAACAAATTTAATCAAATAAAAGGAATCACCTCATTTGTTCTATTCCATTCAATTTTTCTTACACAACCTATGGAACATGTATACCAAAATAAGTGTTCTTTGGGACTTCATATATATTGGAATAGATAAAATATTGTGGTATATCGATTTTCCACTTCTCAATTTCGTCATCATTTGCTTCATTCTGAACAAAATCTTTTCCACATGAACTGTAATTTTGATCCTCCAAAATATCATGTTCCATATCAATTTTATTAGAGAAGTTTGTTGTATTGTCTTCGCCCCTTCTATCACAATATGATCGCCAAAGAGATAGTTCTCTTTCATATGGAAAAATATTAATGTCATACTTTGTTACATATAATTTTAGGCATATATCCATATGTTTATTAAGTTTGTTCCTCAAATTTGACTTCAAATATGATAGTGCACTAAACATCCTCTCATCCTTTACTGATCAAAAAATCATGGTTTGACACAAATATTATAATTTGAAATATTATGATATGTTTTCTTGTAAGTATTAGCTAGCATCTAAAATATTCCATAATCTTGTTATCGCACCATATTCTAGAGGATTCTCCAAAACATGAAATTGTTTCCACATTGTTTCAGCGAAGCGCGTGGCTTGTTGAAACAATTTTGATGAATCCAAAATACCTTGAGAAAAAAAATTAATAATTTAATATTTTAATCCATATTTTAATATTTGTTTGAAACATTTAATTAGTTTATAAATATTTGTCTTTGTTGGCTTCTTAATAATTTATGTCTCAAATTTCTCCTAAGGTATATTTTATTCTTTATATTATTTAAAGATGTTTTCCATTCCTTGGAACCCATTTTCTTATTTCATGGTTAACTCCTTTCTGTTACCTTTATATTTTCTTTTCATTACTAAACCCACCTCATGTTTTATTTCTTTTTTTTCCTTGATGATGGGTGGAGTGTCCACTCGAAACATTGGACATTTCAAATATTGACAGATAGTTTATTTCAAAAAAATCTCAACGATGGTTGAAAATGTTGATTATGAAGTATTCTATGATATAAAACCTTGTGAAAAGGATAAAGATGATAGGATTCTTGTCAAGAGGTTGATTAATGGATCATCTGAGTTCCCATGAGACATCAAATGATCTATTAACATCAAGAATGCTGAAGGAAACTATCCAAATATGAAAATTAATCATGCCAATATATATGACTTGTAATGATTGGAGTAAGAATTCCTTTATACATACTTTATATATTCATTTATTTGTTTATGATTGAATGCATGTATGATAATGATACCTAGGTTGGATATGATGAATGAAGAATCTTTTGGTATGAAAAGATTTTTATAATCCTTTTGATTCAACCATGAATTAGTATCTCATGATTGATTCACTTATAATGAGTGAATGGGTAACAAAATCATGTTATGAATTTGTATAACACATGATAGTGAATTCCAATAGAGCTAATGTGTGAGACCATATTGTTGATGGATATGGAAGGATATACTACTGCACAAATTTCCACTTGTATCCCTGCTTATATTTCCATTGTAGACTATAACCTTATGGAAAATAGTGAGGAGCACCTATAAAGGAGAGGATTCCTAAAGGTAATATATAGTAGAGAAAATAATTTCCTTGTAGTATGTTCGAGGTACATATGGGGGGTGACTAGATGATGTGTTGAGGTATTGGTTAGACCTTCCAATTGATGATGGTGGAATACATGATATAGAAATGTATGATTTTGAAATCAAGCGACAGGGATGGATTGAGTAGATGTGATCATGAGTATTCGCACATTGGTTTATTGGAATAAATATTTAGTTTCATCTTGTAATGGTAGGTATTCTAACTAACACATGTACATTGAAACATAGCTTCATTTAATTGAGTATGATTAAAAACTAAAAATGATTGAATTATTAGTTTGTTAATATTATTCTGAGAACACCTCATGGATGGTAGTAAATATTTAAAGAAAGGATTATAGGCATAGATAATCACTTTTTTTTGGTTGGTTAAAAAATTTTCGTTGTAGGTGGAATGGTCTCAAATATGAAAATGAGGGTAATTATGTAAGAAATATTAGGTACTAAACTAAGAGCCAAACATCATGAGAAGGAATCTCATACTTATGAGCTTTATGAATTAGACTTGGAATTTACAAGTTGTATATATATATATATATATATATATATATTTATATTGTAACTGTAAGTGTATGATACATGATAAATGATGGCTATTGAAGATGGAAAGCCTTGAAGGAAGGTCATTGTTATGACAAAGGAACCCTGTATTGTTATAACATCACACACACACACACACATACATATATAATTTCATATTTGATTAGAATATAGCAAAAAAAAAAAAAAAAGATTCTTATTACATTATTTCATATATAAATAGATTTATATTGATAATAATTTTTTTGGATTAACTATAAATATAAATATTATTAAATTGCACTTTTATTTTATTTTTTATAATTATAAATAAGTGGATATTGTGAATCTCACTCAACGTACTTATTAAATTATACTATCAAAATTACAATCAAATAATTTACTCTAATATCAATTTTAAAATGAAAAAACCTAATATCAATTTTAAAATAAGAAAAAAATGTTTTAAAACATTGCATGATTATACAAATTTCTAGATTTTTTTTATTTTTTTAAATACAATAATTATCAATTTTAAAATAAGGAAAAAAATGTTTTAAAACATTTCATTGGTTATACAAGTTACTAGAAGATTTTTTTTTTATTTAAAGGAAAGTACATTGATACACTATTTTCTTACCACATACCCTCATTAATTAAAAAATCTATCATGAGTCCAATTTCAGATTCTTAATGTTGCCCCAAAAAAATCATTTAAAATCATCCACTTCCCACTCATATAGCTATTGAAACTTCTTATATATATTGACTATATGATATAAGTCAATAGCAAGTTAATTTTGGTTGATTTGGGGTTTTTATTATCTTTCAGTAAGTAAATATAAATAAGTATGACACCTCGTTCCTTCCCTCCACCCATAGGTGTCAAATCTAGAAGTTCATCACAACAAAATTGGTTAGGCTTTCTTAATACTGGATCTCCACATATTAGAAGTTCAGAGTGAAGAAATGAAGCAAATGCTTTGCCTCGCTGGAGACCAACCCAAAAGCATAAGAAGATTCTAGAAGAATCCAAGCTACAAGCATAAGAAGCTTCAAGAAGAATCAAACCCAAAAGCATAAGAAGCTTCAGGAAGAATTATGCGCAAAATGCGTTTGTACTAACCCTACACCAGATGAGGTCATGGATATTGTGAGTTTACTCAAACCCTACAGAGATGTGGAAGAAAAGAGTGTTTTTTATTGATTTAAAAACACTCACTGCAATAAGAGACAAAAAGAACAAAAAATTTCCATGCAGATGTCTTTTCAATATGAGAAGGAAATCACAGAACTCTCTTTGGGGCCACCCTGCACCCCTTCAATCCCTGGTAAAATTTACATTGTTTGTTTATGTTTTTCAATAATTTTAACTATTTTCCTAACAAATTATTCTTTTGTGGGGTTGTTTGTGTTCAACCCCAACCTACAACATTACTTTTACTTGCAAGACTTCGATGAATATAGCTACATTTTTATCTCAAGTAAGTATATTATCGATTCTCAATTTCTGTGATTTGGATATTAACAGGGAAATATTTTGTTAAATGCATAAGAAAGCGATCCAAGTTGTTTTCAAAGGGATTTGAGCACAACCCATTTCAGGTTTCGAAATGTTCTCGAAATTTTGATGGATATGCACAAAGTTAAACAATTAACAATTAACTTTGTTCATATCTATAGGATTACCAGAATATTGAGAAAACTACAATTAAAATGAAAAACCAAGTCAAATAATTGGCTAGGCTAGTTCTTATTTATTAGATTTCCAACCTATTCAAGAAATGCAATGAGCCTTCAATGTTAAAAGTTAAATCAAATATTTTCTTGTTACATACTTTTCCTCTGCAGCTGTCAGATGTTACATTTACATCCAAATTCCTTCGCTTTTATTATTGATTTCAAACATATATGCACATGAATTTTCCCCATTCAGGAACCAATTTTCAAAATTTTCAAATACACTGTTCATATTCTAGTTTTCAAAGTTCTCGAATACGTTGTTCAAATTCTAATTTAAGTTACATTTTATTTAATGAGCAGGGACTAGCAATTTCAATAGAATATGAAAAGAGGGGAGAATTGCTCGAATTATTCCCTCCGCACCTAGATGGGAACCTAAGGCCACTAACGCTAAAAATAAAGGGAGGTGATGGATAAGTCACTCTTCGTAGTGTAGATATTCATATACAAGGAAGGTGGTGAAGACTCAAATAATTAAAGTTATCTCAATTTTGCCTTATTTAGTGAATCTTTAGTATGCAGCTATTCAGAGATTATGTATTATCATAGATATCTTGTGTAACTAGACAACTTCGTTTATGCCTACGTTTGATCCTACAGGGAAGTTTTATATGCAATCTTGAAACGTTTGTTGAGTAATTATTTTAAATTTAAGAATGTTTCCATATGAATGATAAGAATGTCGTTGGATTTGGAAGATTGTTTCTTAAAAATTCATGGTTGTTAATGTAATAACCTCTAAAATGATTAGTAACAGACTTTATGATGGTATTGGATGTTTTTCTTATTGGAAGGACAATGTGGCATTCCCTCCCATGTTGGTTATTAAATTATGTAGAAGTGGTGATAACCTCAAATAGGGTTAGTTTTTTGAAACTCAGTGTTCTTTTGTGATTGTATTATTATTATTTTTTATAAGATTAAGGTTATGTATTAAAAGTATTATATATTTTGGTTACAAATTTTAGTGGAATTGGTTAATATATTTTATTTTACTTTTGAAATTTTTTTAGATAACTTTATGTGTGGGATTGAGGTTATATTTTATTTGAATTAAAAGTAACCCGTGTGTTAATTTTGAACCCATAATTTTTTGTGTTTTTTTATTATTATTATTTATGATAAAATCACTTTTTAGTTTTTGAGTAATTTTTTTGGAATTGTAGAATCCAGCTTTTTATGTATTTAAAGGTACATTTCAAGAAATGAAAAATAGTTAGAATTTTATTTCATAATTTTCATAAAAAAAATAATATGTAGAATCATCATTTCCTTATTTTCTAAGGAAATGTTTTCATAATTTTCATAAAAAAAATAAAAGTATAAAATAATTAGAGATCATTTACTTACTTCTCAAGAAAATGTTTTCATACTTAATTAAACGAAAATGTTTTCATACTTAATTAAACGAAACTAAGAATAAAGTAAAAAAAAGTTAATAACACCACCTAGACATATTCCGAAATTGTGAAGGTTTAAAATCCGTGGCTTCGGGGGTTAAATTTGATGGGTCCTCCTACCCATAATATAACTTTTTTATGATGATCTCATTTTTAAACAACCCTTCATATCACTTTTAGCATTTCCTTTTACGAGTTTCATCTAAGTTAAATGTAAAAGAAGACACAATGTATACCTGCAAATATTGAAGCCAATGCAGTTAAACTTTGAAGAGATTAGGGTGAAAAACAACGTGCCATCGCTAAAAATAAATTTCCAAAGTTTCATTTTTTATTAGATTTTTTTTTTTTAGAAATATAACATTTTAGTTTAAATTTCAATAAGATTTTGCTAAAATGATGTTGAACTTGTTGATATTAGATATTGTCAATAAAGGTATTAAAATGAAAGTAAAGGTCACTTGAACTTACTGAACTTAAGATGAATCCTTTCCCAGAGAAGAGTCTAATACTCATGAGGCTCAGTTAAATTAGGAGTCTCATCTTGTAGAAATTCCATGGAGAAAGGAAAATATTCCATGAAATCGAACATTCTGAGCAAATTACAAGAATATTTTGTTAAAAAAATGTCTACCCTCGAGATATCAGAATTTTCCACACATTTTAGTGTTCGAAAAATAGTCCAAGTGATTTTTAATTTGAAGCATTGATATAGAAAAATACTAAATTATTCTCACTAATCTATAACTCACTTAGATAAAGAAAACAAATATTTATATAAATATCATCTTCAAATTCACATAATCCATAATGTCAATTTCCCTATTATCTTTAAATCTCTAGCTTAATGGGGAAATAAATTATTTACCCCTCCTAACAATATTTTAAAATAAAATGTATAACATAAAAAACATACCCATTTCTAAAGCCTCATCTAGGAATGTATAACATAAAAAAAAACCCACTTCTGAAGCATCATCTAGGCTTACAAAATGTGACTAGTGTAAATCCATTTTAACTTTGGATCCACCAAACCTCAAAAGGGTTCAAACTTTTTTTCACTCAGTGAAAATAGGTTTAAGTCACAAGCCATTTGATATCTCTCTCGGCTTAGTAGACTCCTAAGTTAAGATGGATCTAGGTTGGTTTAATTTTACCCTTTAAATATGATATGTTCCACATGAATACCATGGGTAAATACCATGGGTAAATACCATGGGTTCTCATACCATGTGTCAATACCATGGGTAAATACCATGAAATTATTTTTTATTTTAATGTTATTATTTTTATTATTTCTCTTAAGATGTAAACCTCTTTAGAGTGAAATGAGATTTGATATAGTATAGTTAAGATGTATATAAGTTGTTTTAATTCCCCCTCTCCCTTAAAATAAGGTGGGATAACCTCTAGACCTAATTTTTTTATAAAATAAATTTGGGGAGATTTGAAATATAAATTTACTTTTTTTTACCCTCACCCTTAAAATAAGGTGGGCTAACCTCTAGATGTAATTTTTTTATAAAATAAATTTGGGGCGATTTAAATAATGAAATAATATACTATGATACAAAAAACTGGCCCAATAAAAAATTAAAACCCTTTAATTTCGCTCATGGACAAAAATTCGCCCCTAAAATTTTGTATGATTGAGATACTTTCTAATGCAAATTTTTCTTAGCTAATATTCAAAATGCAACAAGAAAGGAGATAAAGGTACTTATTCCTGAGGCTATGTTTGAACTCGTTGATGGTGGCCTTGATCCATGGTCCCTTTAGGCTCTCTCCTTGCTACTGATGGCACACAAATACCTGAAAATGATCAAGAGGAAACAAAAAACGTAATCCAATCCATAATAATCATTAAAAATTAGCTATCTAACAGTACCAGAATATTTGCACAAATGATTAGATAAATATAGAAAGAAAACATCAGATGTCTTATTAATGAATATAAAAGAGAGAGCTTACAACCTAGTCCTTGATGTTGGAGGCCTCCCCTTGGTGAAAATCTGAGTCCTTCACCGAAGATCTAAATCATTCCTTCTCACGAACAACTTAGGAATTATCAAAGTGTAGGAATGTAAAGGGAACAAGAGTTTATACCAACCCAATAATGACCAACCAGTAGTGGAAGGATTGGGACCAATTTATAGGAAGGGAGAAGAGGTTGGGAGCCCATGAAAGGATGAGGAAGGTCCATTTTATAAGGGATAAAACCCCATAGATGAGATCAAACCTCTAAAATCAGAGAGCTTGACCCTATCACCATCGTTTAACAACCAACCCGTCACCCTGGAACTTCTAGAGGTCAAAGCTTCTCCTCCATTTGAGGAAACACTACCAAAAAGGGACCAGCTCGGTTTTCCAAG
Organism: Pinus albicaulis; assembly: GCA_034641835.2. NCBI lineage: Eukaryota > Viridiplantae > Streptophyta > Pinopsida > Pinales > Pinaceae > Pinus > Pinus albicaulis. The sequence continues at coordinate 579,622,853 of CM076578.1, read as the reverse complement.
AAATAAGGGCACTAACAGCCCTAAGAGAAAATTTTCAACCTACCATTAGCGTGGGCAGGAAACTAGAAAATGAGCTGAACCAAAAAACTAGGGTTTTGAGCAAGTTCCTTCAGTAATCTTCCAAGGAAGTTTTCTTTGAGTCTTCAGGGGATGTCTTTACATATTTTTCCATGGTGGAAAAATTGCACAGGGTCTATCATGGGGCACTTCAGGATCAGGGACAGGAAGTGAGCATGGTGAAAAATTATTGTGTAATAGATGCCCCCTAGAGCATGAAGGCAGAACAAGGAGTGATGGTTGAAATGCTTCATGAACCAAGGCAAAGAACTCAAATCACTACCAGGAAACCTGCCAAATCAAACATAATACAATATATGACATATATGGTATGAATATGCCTAAACACATAAATTTTCACTAGGCATCAAATAACAAATGAATCCACGGCATGGTCACAACCATTTTCCTAAAGAGATCATATAAATGGATTCGCGTCATGGATGCAGCCATCTATATAGATAGGATCATGTATACAATCATGAATGCTCAATAACTCCCCACAGCCCGGATCAGAATCAAATGTGATCTAGGGTCTTCACTGCGATATCAATCAACCCTTGAATATACAAATATAGCCATGTGAATATATGTGTTGACGTCTAACATGGTATAAACCACTTAATTACCAACTAATAATGAAAATCATTAACAGGCACAAGAGAAACCACCAATATTGACAATGGCCCTCAAGGTACAATAGTAGAATCTACAAGTGTGAATAAATGTGTTGAAGTCAAACACTTGCATAATCATTCGATCGAAGGCTAATGATTTGAACCTGTCGCCTTACATGAAGAACTTGTCATTGAGGCATGCAAGCTCTAAGGTACTAAAAAGAAGTTTCTAAACCATCTTCCCAGATAATGAGCTGAAGTCGACATGAAGCGATTTGTTGAAGGAGGGTCATAATGATTCCCAAATCATCGACAATAAAAAATAAATATCTCAAGATGATAGGAGTGATTCAGGCTTGTAACATAGGAGGTCAGATAAGCAAAGGATGTTTTACTATAACACAAAAATGAATTCTCTTGAACATATTGGCGACATGACTCGAGAGTGTGGAAGAATTTGACTCAAATGGGATCAGAGGTCATGATGAAAAAAATGGTGATCGAATAGGAGGCAAATGGATTTCCCAAACCCACAGAGGAAAAATGAATAATGAAGGATATCCCCATCCCGATATGAATTGTAGAGAAGTGTCATGTTCAAGAGCAACAAGCTACCCAAAATACACATAGGATGTTCACTTTCAAATTTCCCCTGTTATTTCTAACGAGTACCTCTTTAATTTTGATAGCCAGTGTGAAGAGGATAGCATATGCTAAGCATGTAAGTTCATTCTTCGAATGAATCCATCCTAGTAATTTTAATGAGCCCTAGGAAGGAGGAACTCGGTCTTGTCACGGTGACAAGTATTTCGTCATTTAATATTTAACGATTTCAATGAAAGGGTAACTTCGTAACTTTTCATGTTTAAGGAGTTTTAAAAGAAATAAAAAAGAAAAATCCATCATGTTCCTTTTCATAAATCGTTTCTCGAATACGAAAAGGTGGAAAACAATACCCGAGAGAACCGTTTGACCATGCTTGATCAAGGTATTCCTTTTTCGTAAATAGTGAATCCCAACCCGAAAAAGGGGTAAACGTATACTGAGACTACGCCAATTCATTTACTTTAACGAGTTCAAAATGACAAGTACTTGGCAATGTTTTCATTTTTCGAGAGTCAAAAAAGAGTTGAAAGTTGACTCTAGATGGGTTCCTTTTTTGTTTATTTTTACTGAGTCCAAAAAAAAGATAAAATAAAACTTGTTTGCATAAGAAATAATCACCAATGGTGTAAAGGTCCTGTTACTGCAAAAAAAATGACAAACATCATTGATATAGAGGAAAAATAATAAAATAGTGGCAAAAATATCTTCAAAAATCTATATAGAGGCAAAAAGTAAATTCATTTTCACCTTTCTATTTTGAGTAAATTGTAGAAGTGCATTTTACCCCTTTTTCTGACAGCATTTTTTAGCTGGTTGCGCTGTCAAATCATCATGGTTGAGGGCTATACATATGGAGACATTGACTTCAGGGGAGACCCAGATCTTCCCATTCTACTAGGCACACAGTGGACTGATGCAGGTAAAAATTGTTTTTAACATTTTTTTTTTACTTTTGATGTCATGTATTATGAGATCTAAACTTATGATGTTTTTACAGATGTGGGTCCTCAGAGACCACCATACATGTCACCAATCGCGAGGAGGGTAGCTATCCCATTGGATGACATTCCCTATGAGGAAGGATCAAACCCATTAGCCGAGATAGAGTGAAACTTGGTAGGCCTCACAAGAGGCATCCCAGAGTATGCTACATTTTATGATATTCCTCTTCGCTTTCAGAGGCATACAGTCGGGGTCCCAGGCAGACTGTGTCACTTACTCTGGCGAGTGATCCGAGCGGTCACCTATTATCATGAGCACCATGTGGGTGGATAAAAGCCCTCCGTTTACATTTTTGTACTGATGTAGGCTCAGAGAGCCATTTTTGTCACATAACACATATTTTTTGAGTTTTTTATGTAATACAAATAACAGAATCGATATATATATATATATATATATATATATATATATATATATATATATATATATATATATATATATATATATATATATATATATATATGCATGTTTCTAATACTACTTGTGTATTATAATGATGTATTGGTTTTTACATGTTGCGAAGATGTCTATCTAATACATGATTTTCTAATGTATTTGTTAATGTGTTTAAACATATTGGAATATTTTGATACGTAATAAATTCAAAAATCCTTTCCAATAATAGAACATGCAAATTCATACGCAAAAATTGAGTATTTCACACAGAATAATGGCCTTTTAACTATAACACAACGAGTTGTGAGTCTAATTTTACAACCAAATCTCTAATCCCAGGATCAATTGCTTCTGATAATAGCTTGATAACTGCACTATATTCGACAATATTGTTAGTTGTTCGACCAAAAAAAATACCTTGCAAATTAATCAACTCACCATCAGGGTCAAAGAGTTCCCATGCTGCAGAAGATAAGTTCTGTGTGCTACGGCAAGCACCATAAGCAAATTCGATGTAATGATTCGACGACATCTGCAAACCAAGTGGAACAAATGTGAGTAGAGGAAACATGTTTGCAAAGCAAACAATCACACCAAAAATCCAATCAAAGCACACTAGTTAATAAAACACTAATGTAAAAAGCATCACACTTATGATCAAGTGTAGTACTTCTTCAAGTAGAGTTAAAAAATAAAATCAGATGACTAATTTTTGTGATGTTTAATAGAAATAAGCCCACGATTCTATCGTTGATATTGCGTGTAGGGATTACCTTGGCCAATCTTGTGATAAAATTCACAGCAGCATTGAAGTTAGCATGCCCCTTGGCTGAGTAAGGGTTAGGAAGCATGGAAATAATGCACTCATGGGAAATTGACCATATGGTAAGTATAGGGTCAAAGGGAGTGGTTGGGTCATGATTTTTGAGGAAAATAGTGTAAAACTTTAGCTCATGGGGAGAACAAGAAACCCGAAAAGAAACATTATCGACAATCCCAGACGTGTCGATTAGAATGAGTGGAGAAATATTTCCCATGTTTCCTTCAGACAACACTTCACGAATCAAGATGGGATTCTGAAATGAGCCAGTCAGTACAGACGAAGCATGAGATTCCAGACAGGCTTAGATTTCACCTAGGTTCGATAGAAATGAGGAATGATGATGTCCATCGTCCCTTCGGGTTTCTTCCAGATAAATTACCTCCACGATACTTTCTTCGGTGGGGAAAGTCTCATTCAAAGGATCATTGGAGTCCCAAGAACCAGTTAGGGAGACTGTGCATAAGTGTCTAGAGAAGAAACCAATTGTTCTATGGTTTTGGATGCAACCTCAGAAACCATAAGAATACACTAATGCATTTGTTCAGCGGGGATCAAAGGCATAACATCACCAAATATTTCAAGCTGGTTGGGATTGGGAACAATCCATGGATGATCCAATTTTAGAATTATTAAAATTGTATGGAAATTACCCAAACGACCAAGATGGTTATTTGGAATTTGGTAATTATCGATTATGTAATAATTCAGGCATTGATCAAGATGGTCGTCAAATTTGTGAGTTCAAATTTTTGACATCGATCAACATCAACTTCAGTTTCGACACCAGCAAATATGTTTCAAAAGCACCAATCAAGACATCTTCAAGTTGACCTGCGACAAAAACAATAAGTTTTTCAAAATACTTATGTAATCACACTTGTCCTAAGTCTTAACTGTAAAGGTCAAAATTTCGGTAGTCCGCTTTGTAAACCTTATTGGATAAAAAAATCCTAAGGTAAAAAGGACTAATTTTAAGTCCTAAGTCCTAGATTTAAGTCCTAAAGACTAGCGCTAAGTGTCAAATGAAAACACATTTAATTTGTTTTAAAGGCCTAAATCTATTCCTAGGACTAAATGTCAATCAAAGTCCTAGCATAAAGTCTATGGTCTTAAATTCCTATTCCTAAGTTTCATAAACTTATGGACTTAAAATTCCTAGCGCAATTTTTAAACCATAAACCTTTTTTTTATTAAGGTTCGGATGATGGGTAGGAAACCCATGATATAAAGTCTTATTAAAAGGTTCGATGTAATGTTGTAAAACCTTTAGGCGCAAAGGGTTCAGACTATGTATAAAGTTCGGAAGTCGGGTTTAAACCTTTTCATAAACCTTAATGTAAGGTTTGAAAGAAGTTTTAAAACCTTTATTCAAAGGTTCGGTTAAACATTACCATAAATATTTGTAAAGAAGGTTCGGGTGGTATGGTAATAAAACCATAGTGCAATAGAGTTCGGGTTATAATTTTTATTGTAATAAAAATTTAATATAAACCCACAGTGTTAAACTCTAAACCGCGTCGGAGCTGTGAAGAAAATCCATGTGATAGGCTTGTAAACCATGGCTGCCAGGTGTAAACGGAGGATAATTGTAAACTGCAGAGACCGTGACATGTGACAAGTAATGCAGAACCACCAGTTGTTAAGCCGAACCACTGGAGTCAAGACCGCGGATAAAACCATAACTTCCGGAAAGGATCTTTGTTCACATGACGTGGGCTGTGACCGCCGGGCTCAAGACCCTAACCGCCGGGATCCGACCGCAACAGTAGCCAAAGAGAGTTGTTCACATGCGACAGCTATACAAGCGCGCCCGGTTAGTTAGCTAGCAAGGCTAAGACTTTATTATCAAGTCCAAATTTGGGTTTTTAATAATTATTTCAGCGCTATGGTAATGCAACTTATCCATAGGTTCATGAATGAATTTTGATTTGAAGACTTCATCACAAAATTATCTCCAAAAAATTGCTAATTACAGCAAACAGTGATTTGAAGCAGATTTTTAAAGCCATGAAATTATGAACTCCTAATATATAAAGGAAAGTATGTTTCTTTGTAAAGAAGTCACCTTGAGAGGAGAGACCTCATGAGGGGAGGTTGAGGAGAGCTTTCCCTACTTCAAGAATAAGTAGGCACTCTTAAGAAGGCAGAAGATGTAATTGGTGGAGAGTTTATTGTTGCAGATTTATTGAAGGAGAAAAGCCAATCCTACTTGCATAAAGTCAATATCGAAGTACATTGATGATTGACGAGATCAACTTCGAATTTCTAAAATTATTTCACCCACCATCCAGTCAAAGGTCTATAAAGCTTCAGTTCGTCAGTTTTGTTTATGTGCAAATCATCCATGTCTTTTCCTAATTGATGAAAGAAAAGAGTTTGTACCAGTTAGCCTATTCAAGGGATGGTCCATATCTGCAACATCAGTAGTGCAACTGATGATTCATTGTAGCATATTTCTCTTGGCTTGAAGAATACAACGGATGCACCTTTTTTAGGCAGACCCAGAGACGTAGTCCAGGAGGGACGAACGTCGTCGCAAACTTCTTTGTCTTATGGTATTTCTTATGTGATTGATGTGAAAGTGTTAAATCTAAACAAACATAGATTATTTCATGTATAAACAATTAATGCATATAATAACTGTTCAGTAATACTACCATTCATATTTTGTACAAGGACTAGGAAATATCTTAGTAAATTTCCACATTTTAAGAACTTGAGTGTTAATCTCTATGAAGTTCTATAGACAGAGTCTGTAGAGGGCCAGGTAGCCTCTGGATCTCATCCTTTCTTTAATTTTGACATATCGAGAAAATGCCCCTACATTCAATCTTTTAAATATAGCTAAGTAACTCCAGTAATTTTCAGATCAAGTGGTATCAAAGAAGCTAGTTCTTTGCAGGTACAAGATGGGAAAGAACACTCGCCAGCTGTCAAAGCTAAGGAAACTCGAAGAGTCAAAACTGCAAATTGTCAGGGCATGTCAAAGAAAATTGTCCAATGCTTCCAAAGGAAATAGTACCGACACCAGCAGCCCAGGAAGAATCCAAGTCACCTGCTGGAGAACAAACAAGTGTTGAATGGAATTAGGCAGACTTCATGCCTTATGCTTAAATGATTTTGTAATATCTAGATCTAGTAAAGTTGTAACTAGGTTCTAGAATTGAATTTGTTTTTCAAAAACATTGTAATAAAACTTTTGGAGAACCAAAAGTTATTTTAGTTGGGAGGTGTGATCCAATTTTAGAATTATTAAAATTGTATCAAAATTACCCAAACGACCAAGATGGTTATTTGGAATTTGGTAATTATCGATTATGTAATAATTCAAGTATTGATCAAGATGGTCATCAAATTTGTGAGTTCAAATGTTCGACATAGATCGACATCAACTTCAGTTTCAACACCAGCAAATATGTTTCAAAAGCGTGAATCAAGACATCTTCAAGTTGACCTGCGACAAAAAAAATAAGTTTGTCAAAAGACTTATGTAATCACACTTGTCCTAAGTCTTAACTGTAAAGGTAAAAATGTCGGTAGTCCGCTTTGTAAACCATATTGGATAAAAAAAAAACCTACGGTAAAAAGGACTAAGTTTAAGTCCTAAGTTCTAGATTTAAGTCCTAGAGACTAGCGCTAAGTGTCAAATGAAAACACATTTAATTTGTTGTAAAGGCCTAAATCTATTCCTAGGACTAAATTTCAATAAAATTCCTAGCATAAAGTCTATGGTCTTAAATTCCTATTCCTAAGTTCCATAAACTTATGGACTTAAAATTCCTAGCGCAATTTTTAAACCATAAACCTTTTTTTATTAAGGCTTAGATGATGGGTAGGAAACCCATGATATAAAGTCTTATTAAAAGGTTCGATGTAATGTTGTAAAACCTTTAGGTGCAAAGGGTTTCAGACTATGTATAAAGTTCGGAAGTCGGGTTTAAACCTTTTCATAAACCTTAATGTAAGGTTTGGAAGAAGTTGTAAAACCTTTATTCAAAGGTTTGGTTAAACATTACCATAAACCTTTGTAAACAAGGTTCTAGTGATATGGTAATAGAACCATAGTGCAATAGAGTTCGGGTTATAAGTTTTATTGTAATAAAACTTTAATATAAACCCACAGTGTTAAACTCTAAACCACGTCGAAGCTGTGAAGAAAATCCATGTGATAGGCTTGTAAACTGTAGCTGCCAGGTGTAATCGGCGGAGAATTGTAAACTGCAGAGACCGTGACATGTGACAAGCCATGCAGAACCGCCAGTTGTTAAGCCGAACCACCGGAGTCAAGACCGCGGATAAAACTATAACTGCCGGAAAGGATCTTTGTTCACATGACGTGGGCTGTGACCGCCGGGCTCAAGATCCTAATTTTCGGGATCCGACCGCAACAGTAGCCAAAGAGAGTTGTTCACATGCAGCGGCTATACAAGCGCGCCCGGTTAGTTAGCCAGCAGGGCTAAGACTTTATTATAAAGTCCAAATTTGGGTTTTTAACAATTATTTTAGCGCTATGGTAATGCAACTTATACATAGGTTCATGAATGAAGTTTGATTCGAAGACTTCATCACTAAATTATCTCCAACAAATTGCTAATTACAGTAAACAGTGATTTGTCAAGGAATATTTTTAAAGCCATGAAATTATGAACTCCTAATATATAAAGGAAAGTATGTTTCTTTGTAAAGAAGTCACCTTGAGAGGAGATACATCAGAAGGAGGAGAGACCTCATGAGAGGAGATTGAGGAGAGTTTTCCCTACTTCAAGAAGAAGTGGGCACTCTTAAGAAGGCAGAAGATATAATTGGTGGATAGTTTCTTATTGCAGATTTATTGAAGGAGAAAAGGCCATCCTACTTGCATAAATTCAATATCAAAGTACGTTGATGATTGACAAGATCAACTTTGAATTTCTAAAAATATTTCAGCCACCATCCAGTCAAAGGTCTATAAAGCTTCAGTTCCTCAGTTTTGTTTATGTGCAAATCATCCATGTCTTTTCCTAATTGATGAAAGAAAAGAGTTTGTATCAGTTAGCCTATTCAAGGGATGGTCCATATCTACAACATCAGTAGTGCAACTGATGATTCACTGTATCATATTTCTCTTGGCTTGAAGAATACAACAGACGCACATTTTTGAGGCGGACCCGGAGACGTAGTCCAGGAGGGACGAACTCCATCACAAACTTCTTTGTCTTATGGTATTGCTTATGTGATTGATGTGAAAGTGATAAATCTAAACATACATAGATTATTTCATGTCTAAACAATTAATGCATATAATAACTGTTCAATAATACTGCCATTCACATTTTGTACAAGGACTAGGAAAGATCTAGGTAAATTTATGCATGTTAAGAACTTGAGTGTTAATCTCTATGAAGTTCTATAAACGGAGTCTGTAGAGGGCCAGGTAGCCTCTGGATCTGATCCTTTTTTTAATGGTGACATATCTAGTAAATTCCCCTACATTCAATCTCTAAAATAGAGCTAAGTAACTCAGGTCATTTTCAGATCAATGGATCGTGACGAGATGATATCATATTGATACTGGCGACATTTGGAGGTGGGAGTGGAAAAATTCCCATAAGAGACGAGTATTTGAATAGACCTGGCCCAATTTTCTCATAGGGGGTAGTGGTATTCCCAACATATGGAATGTTTTTAGGTTAATAATCAGAGGAAAATAAATCTAACTAATCGACAGTCACAATTTTTCCTTGATGAGGAAAGCGGAGGACACCAAAAAGGGTGGAGACCATTCAAACCATGGCATGAGTCCAAATATGTCCAAGAAGGAGGTTATAATTCAAGTTGGATTATATCATCAAAACTTCTAAATTCATTGTATTTCCCTCCAATAGGATGGGAAAATATTTGAGAAAACCATACGACCGAGAACCTCTATTGTTGAAAGCTTCCAAAGTGTTCTGGGACTGACTCAATGGAGGAGAGTCGACGACTTTCCAACAAGTAATAGACATGATGTAGGTCGAAGTTCCTTCATCAAAAATAGTCCTATGAATGGTTTTCCCCATCACAATAACTTGAATCAGAAAATATACCTGAGATGGGAGGCGAGGAATGGATTTCTTAAGATCGAAAATAATGAGATTGGAATCTACCAGATCAATCCATCCAATAGAGACAGTAGTGTATTTCGTTGTGATGGACACAACTGAAGGACTTCCAGAGCCGAAATCACTGAAGGCACTTGCGCTAGATCCTCTACAATATTGTAGTGTTGTGCAACTCTTGCATTTGGATTGATAAGACGATTTTCGAAGTACACCTTTATGGGGTGGTCAGGTGATGGACTCACTACTAGGTCTCTCGATATGGAGAGAACCAAAACTAGGAGGTGCAGAAGAGGAAGGGTGATCTATGACTTCTGATTCCATATGAGCATTGAATGGATTGGTGTAGTATTTCAATATCATGGTAATAGAGATAGGTTCCATGCTAGCCATGAAAAATTGGGAGTTTCTAGACAATTGGGGTTGATCTACCATTGGCATCTGCTGAGAAGGGAAAGGCTCTTTTAAGGGAGTCAGATTCCTAGGTGTGCCCTTCAGAAGATGGGCAACTTCGGCATGTCGAGGACAATACTTGGTGTAATGATCATCATCACATATTAGACAAGGATATTTGGGCTTGCGTGTTGAAGAATTGTCAGCAGATGACATTTTCGAATCTTGTTTAGGGTTATTGTATTAGGATTTTCCTTTACCCTTTATCTTACCTTTCAAGGATTTTTCTGCTACGGTAGATTGGAAAACATTTAAATCAGATATTTTGCTAGGATTCTTCTGGTTATTGGAAGGAGTGGAGGGTGCAGCGGTAGTAGTGGACTTAGACTTCAAGGAATATTTGTGTGCACTACTATCAGCATGGGCCACTACACCAATGACGCCATCAACCGGAGGCGTAGTAGGAGACTGAGATAATGTCGGATTTGTTGAAGGCCGCTGTGCATCAGGCAGGAGCTCATATATGGTATTGAGCTCTGGAAATGAATTCCTATTCCATGAAACATCCACCCATGGAAATATATTTAGTAATCTTTGGAACGGATGATTTTGTAAACTCTTCAGTCAACAACTGATCGGGGATCTTGAATTTTATGAGCTGATGTTCACATAACCATTTGTGAATGTGATCCAAAATGTGAGTAGCATTTAATTGATGCAATTAGGCGAGAAGGTGTGTGTCGGTTTCATACCAGATAGGTAATTGGAAGTGAGTAAGGAAAACCATATCCAAGGAGTTAAAATCAAAGAAAATACCTCGAGGGAGTTCAATATACCATTTGCTAACAATACCAGTCAAAGTGCACTAGAAAAGATGAAGACGAATTGAATCGTCGACCCAAGAGTTAGAAGAGCACCATAAGTGGTATGTCATGACATGGGTTTGGGGGTCTTCTCCAGACTTACCTTCAAATTTAGGACAATATCCCGGGATTTTGGCCGAAATTGGTAGCCAATGCAACTAATGTTGGATGGGGTCATTTGTAAGCTTTGTCACATCTGATAGTTCCAACGTAGCAAAAAATGACAAGGGAGGATGATGAAGAGAAAATGTTCGGGGGTTCCAACCTAGTTAATATGGATTCTTCTCCCAATAGGGAATATTTTACTTGGATACGTATACTGCTGCCATTAATGGTAAGGACCTTTTTGCAGGTGATGGTGAACGTAGGGACCTTGTTGGGGCTGTTGATAAGGCCCCTGCTAGATTTGGAATTGTGGACCTTACTGGATATAGGGTCGAGTGTGAGTTCCTTACTAAACATGAAGTCCAGTCTATGGTCCCTCTTGAACATGGGGTCCAGCCTGTGGTCCTTGTTGAACATAGGGTCTAGCTTGAGGTCCTGATTGGTCCTACTGGTACTGAATGATCTGTTGATATTGACCACTAGGCTGAGGCCCAGGTTGGAGTTGCTGGTACTGAACTTGAGGAAGTGGTTGGTACTGAGTACTAGATTTATTGGGGTGAGGACCAGATTGACCAAGAGGGAGATTCAAACTAGTTTTCGTTTGAAGACCAAATTGAGGGTTAGTCGCAACAACACTTGTGGGAAGCTGGGGATGTTGGAAATACTGTTGATAGAAGTTTGGTCGAGGAAAATACTGATACTGTATATTCGATTGTTGAACATATTGATGAGGGATTTTAGGTTGTTGAACATACAAATATTTTATGTTCGGTTGTTGGAGAGGCTGCTAAACCTGAAAATACGGAATGTAAGGTTAATGATAGAAAAATGCAGCTGAAGTAGATTGACCACTCGAAGGATCAGTTCCTACGACAATGTTTGTCGGTTGTGAAAGAAATGTTCCATTTAGACCATCATTAAGTTGTCCCGCCCCCAAAACGGGTCCAGATTTTATTGGCCCCCCACCCAAGAGGGGAGGTACATAAAGAGGATTAGACTGCCCCCAGGCACAGACGAAACCATATGTTTTCCACTCAATGGTGGAACCGCAGTAATTGTATATGATGAGAGGGGGGTAGAGGATCATATAGAAACAATCATCTAACCAATAGTGATTTTAGGTCAAACAATGGGTTGAGATGTGGTAGCCACATTCAAGATGATTGGGCTGGAATATGGGGGGATTCTCGTTGACCAAACGGGATCCAAAAATAGAGGTGGCTTCGGAAGCTCCTGAAATGAGGCTTCCCAAAGAGGTATACCCATGTGGAAGTGAAGATGCAACTTGACTAAAGGGTTTTTCAGTTCCACTTCCCGAATCTTGAGGTGTGGGGCCAAAAATATTGACTTCAGGAGGAAACACATATGAAGTGACTTCCAGAATGTAGGTTCCAGTGGTTTCCTGTAGAGTACTATGAGGAGCACTCACAAATGGGACATCATCAGCATTGGATGCCATTTCGCCAGGAAATAACTAACAGACAGTAGAGCAAGATGCTACTAGAGAATAATAAAGGGAATGTTGGGTTGATCAAAAGGACTATAAGCCTGTTGAGGCAAGAGCACAACCATATCGAACAAAAAATTCTCAGGAAAGGCCATAAACTATGCAGATGGTTTAGGTATTTCTAGCTTAGAATCTTAAGATGTTGTCCAAGGAGAATCTTTAGGCAGTGGTTGAGATGAAATGGGTTGTACACTTATGACAATATCGAGTTCAACACCTTTAGCTTTAAGGGGTCCAACTGGAAACTGGGGGACCTCAAGAGGAGGGATGAGGTGAATCCAACCGACTCAGTCGTGATGACCTTTCAAGACAAGATCAAGGAAGGAAGAGGTGAAGTTATTAAAATTCACAATTTACCAAGTGATGACGAGGTTGGAGAACTACACGGAGAGGATGTTTTTGTGGGAAGTTATTTTTAGAATTAAAAAATAAATAAATAAAAAAGGGGTGTACAAGGTGTTAGCCACCAATAAAACTTGTCATATCAAATGGTGGCTAAAACAATTTTGGAGCCTTCAAGGAACAAGTTTTATTGCTAAAAAATGTTATCTCCTGAAGACTCTTGAAGACATCATGCCCTTGTTTCAATCTTCATTGCTGTTTCCTTTCCAAACATAGAAATTCTGCTGATTTCATGAGAAAGAACTGTTGCAAAAGCCATTTTTCCCTTCCCTCCACTTCAAAACTAACCTCCATTTTTACCCCTTTTATTCCCATAAACTTCCTCTATTTTTTCCTTTGTTTTATTTTCCCCTTCATAAAATCCACCTTACAGAGTTTAAAACCCACTTTTTAACTCTATCGAAGCCCCCAAATCCATTCAAAAGACTTGGAAAATTTCATAAAAGATACGTTTTTTACCACAGGCTTAAGCCCCCTTGGGCTAAGTCTTAACCACTTCCCCTCCATACGCCTTGGTGCTGGAACCAAGCGCTAAGCCATTTGAGCACCTATCGCATCGGAAAAATCCAAGCGCACAAGTCATTTTCTTATATGGAAGCCTCTGATGCGATTAAGCCCTTTATACATAACACCCGATCCTATCACTGCTTCATAAACCCTTGTGCCCACATCCGATGCTAAAAAATTGTGAATAAACCCTTCCGATTGAAATTTTCCTTTGAAAAATAAAAAAACCCTTTTATCCTAAGTGTTGGTCTAACGTGCCCATACAATGTTTTTAAAAAAAATGATAAATGGGTAGATTGAAAGACCACATCAAAAGTTTCGATGCGATTAAATCCCTATAGTTTAAACCCCACCCCCTTCACTTTTCATTCCATATAGCCTGCACTCGGGACTAAGAGTTTAAGTCCCAAGGCGATAATCGCATCGCAAAAGTCCAATGGGTAGATTGAAAGACCGAGCCCAACCTCCGATCAGCGGTCCCCGATCCATCCTCCCCTGTCGATCTGATCTGCAGATCGACGGCCCCAAAATCATCGCATCAGAGTTTTTCTATTGGCTCGTTTTAAAAGTTTTATTCAAAACCGCCGATTGTGATCTCCCGATGCATCTCCCACTGTTGATCTGATCTGCAGATCGATGATCTACATTTGATCGCATCGGATCTTTTCATCGGGTGCATTTTTAACATTTGTTTTTCCCCCGTCGATTGCGATCCTCCGATTGGACGGTCCACGTGTCTAGATCGGACGGTCCCAGATCTGCAGATCGACGATCTACATTTGATCGCATTGGATCTTTTCATCGGGTGCATTTTTAACATTTGTTTTACCCCCGTCGATTGCGATCCTCCGATTGGACGGTCCACGTGTCTAGATCGGACGGTCCCAGATCTTTCCCTCATGGTTTCGTTGCCCTCCACCTTCCACCAAGAGGATTTTAACGCGTAATCCCCACCGTTGATCTTTGCACGATCAACGGTTCTAACTTATTTCTCCCTCTACCCTTCTTTTAACCTCCGCGAACAGATCTACACAATTAGATAATGCCATCCAACGACCACGCTCCTCACCGCAGCCTTCTAAGCAATTTTACCCAATAATCGCAGGATTTCTTAAATAGTTTATGTTTTGCAGGTGATTAATGGTTTTCCATTATATTGAAGAAAAGCCGAAGGCTAGGAATGACTATTATCACACCTTCGATTCATTAAAGGGAGGCCATCCATGGGTTCAATTTCCACGTCACGTCAATGCTTCATGGGCATTGATGCCTCACGAGCCCAGTGCGGCCCTGCACATCAAAAAGACACAAAGTTAAAATGAATCAAAAGAGTATCAGCATCAAATATTAAAACACGGCAAGATAGAAGATTGAAGACATATCTGTGAGGATTACGGCTAAGATTGATTATCAAAATCCTAATCCTCCAAATTAAAACACAGTTAAAGAAAATCATGAGTGTTTTATCAGACAGAAAGGCCTCCACCGCAACACCTGAGGCCAATTGAATACTCTCAGCTACCTCAAAGCCACCTGTGCCTCAAAGCATTCAAACAGAGGCCGAAGTTATTGATCAAATCAGATATTTTCCTCAACGCAGCCAAACAATCAATTCTGCCAAAATAATTTAATGCTAAAATCTCTGCAGAGTTACTATAACATAACACAGAGCCTCAAAAGTCAACAAAAGCTCCCACCGAGCTTAATCTTAAATGTAAAACAATTAATACATAAAGAACATCTGTATACTTCTCCATTAAGCCCCTCAAAGGCCGAGAAGCCATTAATACTGTATTAATTATCTTGGGAGATCTTTTATCAGGTCTCACCTCCTCATTCTTCTATAAATACTTCTATAGAAGATGAGAAATTGTTGGTTGCTAAACTTTGAAATATACTTGAGCTTTGATACTTATACTTGTAAATAGTGTTCACTAGCTCTTGAAGCTCTGCTTGTGATAGATAAGTTAGTTTGGGAAGTGTAGATGATTGATAAACTAAAGCATTGGACTTAAAGCTGTAACTGGTTTGAAGCATCAGTACAACCTGATTTATGGGATCCTGGTCTATGTCAACGGTGATGTTATTTATTATTGTAAATTGTTATTTCATTTCTGTTTCCATTTTGTTCATTTTCTCTTATAAAGAACAACAAACATAGAGTTAGGAATTACTGTATATCAATACCCTTCTCTGACTGATAAGCTTTATCTTAATGTTTTCTTCCAATTTGTGTTATTTGGGAATGATTTAATTTAGTTCAAGCAGTTAGGAATGTTGGCGTTCCCTCGTCCTACTGTCTTAGCTAATTGTTATTCTGAAATTTTGTTTTCAGTATATGTTAAGTAGAGATGAACTAAGGAAGATATGGTGTGCCCTGGTCCTAGTTTTATCCCCAAAAACTATCTGAAAGTTTCCCTTGGAATGTGTTAAAAGCTAGCTAGTTTCAAAGTACTTATCAGATCTTAGACCATTCTTTGTTATATTTGTGTTTGTCTTGAAAGTTACCAAGTAAAGCAGAGCTAGGAGAGGATTTGTGGTGAGCCCGGCCAGCTAGTTTCTTCTCCAACAAATGCCTTCAAGTTTCCCTTTGTTTTAAAATGTTTTCTATATCAAGTATATCAAAGGCTGGCTAGTTTCGAAGTACTTACCAGATCCTAGTTTAATTTCATGTCTTTCTTAAGTGTATGTCAAAAGCTGGCTAGTTTCAAAGTACTTACCAAATCTTTGGCTGCTCTTTGTTCTTCATTTGTTTAAATTCCCCTTCTTGTTGTATCACTTCATTCCATAAATCAAACTTTAAAGATATCCTTAGACATAGATGACTTGTCCCATGGACCGCTCTTTCCCCTTGTTGTTTCAATTAGACCCTATTATGACTCCATAGCCCAATGGACTAAAACCTGCAATTATCTATCTTTTTGGCCAAAGCTTGTTCTGATTGCTTGCAACTTCTCACCTTTGAAACTCTTTCCATTTAGGACTTTCCCTCAGACAATAATCATGCTCAACCATCCAAAAACAAAACAAACCCTCGGCCTTCATAACTATCCTAATATCATTACCTGAACTTCAAAGACAAATCCATCTTTGCACTTTATTGGAGAGATCCCTCTCCGGATTCAGGGGGGCTAGATCCTAGAATCCCAAAGCGGTTGGAATAGTGTTCTCCCTGCAGTCGGAATTTTTCCAATCTTGCTGATTACAGGGTGCTAACATTTCTGGCGACTCCACTAGGGAAAATTTTTGAGTTCATAGTTACTTGGCCAACTTTTATAGACTCTTTAGTTTTCCATACAACCATAGAAACTAAGAAAAAAACCAAAAAATATTTCAGATTGGTATTCAATAAACATGGTGGTGGACCATTAAACCTTTTACCTCCTTAGGAGTTGAAAATATTCCACCTGGCGACTCCACACTCTAAGACTCCCAAAAGACCAAATGACTCCACTGGTAGAAGACCTTGAACTGATTGAACAGACACAGTGACCTCTTTTTCTGATTTACAAACATGGATTTAGATATATACCAAGATGAAAAACATATGATCATGATGGAAAAGATGATGCACATGCTTGGAAAGAGAATGGATAGGTTGATGGCTAATTTAAACGCTGGAAATCCAGAGCAACATATACCTTTCCCTAGTCAAACTCAAACTCTACCCCGACAAGACATGTACGATCAACAAGATTATAAAGAATATAAACAAGAAATCATGATGGAAAAGATGATGTACATGCTTGGAAAGAGAATGGATAGGTTGATGGCTAATATGAATACTGAGGATCTGGAGTGAGCTATGCTTTCTCCTGATCAAACACAAGCCGAATCACCTCAAGATAAAGACTATGACCAAGATATGAATTATGATCAACACCTTATAGAAAATGATGAGCAAACTTATAAAGAAATAAATAAAGAAGGTTGTCAAGAAAGTTTAAATTGCCTTCCTATGTCTTGTACAATGATGATAAGAGATCTTCATGACCGAAACACAAATAATAATAGTGAGCATTGCTTCGAGGAAAAAAGTAGCCATTTGGAAAACACAGAATCTGAAATCAAGGAAACACCAACACATATAGAAAACTTTCCTTTGTGTTTTAACTCAGTTCAGATTATGCAACAAGAATGGCATCTTGATAACAAAGAGAAAATAACTCATGAACCAGATAAACAAACTCAGTATCATACTAATCATGAGGAATTTTTTGAAACGCAAGAAGATCAGGAAACAACAGAAAATCCTCAAAGTTTCCCTGCAAGCACGAATCAAGATCCCTTAGAAGAGGCTCAAGAGAACATCTAGCCTCAAAATCAGCCTTTACAAGAGACAGAGAACCGTTGTACTTCTGTTCAAAGGGACATAGAAATATTGTCCTCGTTGACAGAAGAAGAGATAGATCGGACCATTAATAAACAGTCGGTCTTTGAAATTTATTGCAAAACAAATACTCTTGCTCATTCACAAAGAGAACTCTATTGTAAAGATGCAGAGAGTTCTTTTGTTGGTCATAAAATACAGGGCAACTCTTCTTCTATTTATACTCAAAGAAAAATCTCTCCTTTAACAGAAGAACAAATTGATGAAATACTAAGCAAACAGCTAGCCTCCAAACCATCATCTAAACTAGACATTCATGAACATGGTGCCTATTCCACAGAACAATCCAATGGCACTCGAGACAAAGAGGATAGTAAAGAAATCAATGATAATAATGAAACTAGTCCTCTTTGGAATATGAATTTCGATGGGTTATGTACTAAAACTAATGTAGGTGCAGGAATATGGCTTTACAATACAAGAAACAATTATTCTAAAGCTTATTCATACAAACTGAATTTTCAATGCACAACTGACATAGTAGAGTATGAGGCACTTCTCTTAGGGCTACACTTATTGAAAAATCTAGGAGCCCAAAAGATAACAGTTCACGGAAATGCAGAATTGGCAATTAGGTAAGTGAAAGAAGAATGCATGGTTTAACATCCCAGACTTAAAGCCTACAAGGATGATACCATAGATTTATTAAAATCTTTTAAATATTTCCAACTTATCCTTGTTCCTAAATACCAAAACAGTTTTGCTAATGGATTAGCCCTTGTGGTTAGTACATGTCTAAGACCTTGGGAGAGCAAACAATATACAATTCAAGAAAAATTCAAACCAGCTATCCCAAACAATTAAATATACTGGCAAAACTTTGAAGGAGAAAAACAAATAGCAGACCATCCTACTGAGGATATACTTTCTTTTCAAGAAGAGACTTCTCCATTCAATAATGTCAATCTGCCATTCGAAGAACCTGAATTTATATCAGAAGTAAGCATAGATTTAGAGAAAGAAGATATTTCACTGCTTGCTATTTTGCAAGTTAAGGATGATGATACTTCCAAGCCGCATACTGACAACGCAATCCTCAAATCTGAAGACTTGGAAACACACAATCTACCAGACATGGAGAGCTGAAAAGAAGATAACCTTCATCTTTTCTTTGTTGATCCTTTGGAAAAGTGTGTGGAAGTCCCAACCGGCTCAAATTATCAAGAGTGGATCCTTTGCAAGAGCTAGAGACATGAAAAGTTGTCACCTCCTGTGATAGTCTTGATTTTGAAGATTAATCTTCAAAATGTACTATGGATACCTCTAACAAGCAGCCAGGATTTCTTCTTCTCTATGACATTACTCAACTGGCTACATTGGCACTTTTGTATCATATGAAGATTTAAATACTCCATGTTAGAATAGGTTAGATAGGAATGTCAATATAGCTCAGTTTTAAGAATTTAGATAGTTGTTGATTTTTTTTTGGTCTCCGAAGAAAAATCAAAAATACAAAAATACAAGAACAATAGAAGAAAGAAAAGAGGGTAGTTTGTAAAACAATAAAGGTACAGCCCCATACCAAAAAAGAGAAACAAATCTGAAAGTGTGCAAGCTTAAATGCCACTTCTGAAAACACACTTCTAATTAGTCATACAACCTAATCATGACTAGTTAGTTTTAAATTTACTGCTGATAGGATAGTGAATTCGATTTGCCAAATAGCTTAATCTTGGCTTATCAGTAGGTAGATTAGGCTAGAAATTAAAGGTTAAAACAACTCAAAATCTGAACCAGAGAATAAGGAAAAAACAGCTCAAATAGAAATAAATACAGAGCTGAAAAAGGATGAAGGAAGTTCTTTGAACTTTCAGATCTTATGCCTTCCATTTTTATTTAATTTTCCGCAAAATAATATCTATGTGCAGCTTGTTTTTTCATGCCATAGATCAGCTACAAGTTAGACTGTTCAAACCTAACTTGTATGCTTTTAAATTTTTGTTTTAGGAATTTAGAGAATAATAAACTGTTAGACTGTTTAATCCCAACGGATTAGTAGACTAGATAGAGAAACATAGATTAGTAGATTAGATAGAGAAACATATGGGCTCAACTGTTTAATCTGAGTTCATGGAGAAATAAGGAGTATAATTAGATTAGTTTTATGCTTTCAAAAGAATAAAATGTTATAAAAGAGTTTGCCAATCCAAGTACACTCTGATGAAGAAAAAATGTTAGATCGGCAGGATTGGGTAGGTAGAAATCTTAGGTTGATGAAATATCCATTGTTTTTCATGGCTGCTAATATGTTTCAAAGCAAAGAAGATCATTCAATCAAATAAAGGCAGCCCAATGGATGAGGCACTGATCAGCCTCCCAGAGAATGCAGGTTTGAAGTTCTTGATGCCTTCAAGAAGTCACCATCCCCAAGTGGAGCCACTGTTAGCCACCAATAAAAAATTTCATATCAAATGGTGGCTAAACAATTTTTGGAGCCTTCAAGGAACAAGTTTTATTGCTAAAAAATGTTATCTCTTGAAGACTCTTGAAGACATCATGCCCTTGTTTCAATCTTCATTGTTGTTTCCTTTCCAAACTCAGAAATTATGTTGATTTCATGAGAAAGAACTGTTGTAAAATCCATTTTTCCCTTCCCTCCACTTCAAAACTAACCTCCATTTTTACCCCTTTTATTCCCATAAAATTCCTCTATTTTTTCCTTTGTTTTATTTTCCCCTTCATAAAATCCACCTTACAGAGTTTAAAACCCACTTTTTAACTCTGCCAAAACCCCCAAATCCATTGAAAAGACTTGGAAAATTTCATAAAAGATACGTTTTTTAACACAAGCTTAAGCCCCCTTGGGCTAAGTCTTAACCACTTCCCCTCCATACGCCTTGGTGCTAGAACCAAGCACTAATCCATTTGAGCGCTTATTGCATCGGAAAAATCCGAGCGCACAAGTCATTTTCTTATATGGAAGCCTCCGATGTGATTAAGTTTATACATAACACCCGATCCTATCACTGTTTCATAAACCCTTGTGCCCGCATCCGGCGCTAAAACATTGTGAATAAACCCTTCCAATTGACATTTTCCTTTGAAAAATCAAAAAACCCTTTTATCCTAAGTGCTGGTCTAACGTGCCCATACAATGTTTGTTAAAAAAATGATAAATGGGTAGATTGAAAGACCGCATCAAAAGTTTCGATGCAATTAAATCCCTATTGTTTAAACCCCGCCCCCTCTGCTTTTCATTCCATATAGCCTGCACTCGGGACCAAGAGTTTAAGTCCCAAGGTGTTAATCGCATCGCAAAAGTCCAATAGGTAGATTGAAAGACAGAGCCCAACCTCCGATCAGCGGTCCCCAATCCATCCTCCACCGTCAATCTGATCTGCAGATCGACGGCCCCAAAATCATCGCATCGGAGTTTTTCTGTTGGCTTGTTTTAAAATTTTTATTCAAAATCGCCGATTGCGATCTCCCGATGCATCTCCCACCATTGATCTAATCTACAGATCGACGGTCTACATTTGATCGCATCAGATCTTTTCATTGAGTGCGTTTTTAACATTTGTTTTTCCCCAATCGATTGCGATCCTCCGATTGGATCTGGACCATCCACGTGTCCAGATCGGACGGTCCCAGATCTTTCCCTCATGGTTTCATCGCCCTCCGCCTTCCACCAAGAGGATTTTAACGCATAATCCCCACCGTTCATCCTTGCACGATCAACGGTTCTGACTTATTTCTCCCTCTACCCTTCTTTTAACCTCCGCGAACAGATCTATATCGTTAGATAATGCCATCCAACGGCCACGCTCCTCCCCATAGCCTTCTAAGCAGTTTTACCCAATAATCACAGGATTTCTTAAATAGTTTATGTTTTGCAAGTGATTAATGGTTTTCCATTATATTGAAGAAAATCCGAAGGCTGGGAATTATGATTCTCACACCTTCGATTCATTAAAGGGAAGCCATCCATGGGTTCAATTTCCACGTCTCGTCAATGCTGGGCATTGATGCCTCACGAGCCCAGTGCGGCCCTGCACATCAACAAGACAAAGAGTTAAAATGAATCAAAAGAGTATCAGTGTCAAAGATTAAAACACGGCAAGACAGAAGATTGAAGACAGATCTGTGAGGATTACGGCTAAGATTGATTATCAAAAGCCTAATCCTCCAAATTAAAACACAGTTAAATAAAATCATGAGTGTTTTATCAGACAGAAAGGCCTCCACCGCCACACCTGAGGCCAATTGAATCCTCTTAGCTACCCCAAAGCCACCTGTGCCTCAAAGCATTCAAACAAAGGCCGAAGTTATTGATCAAATCAAATATTTGCCTCAATGCAGCCGAACAATCAATTCTGCCAAAAGAATTTAATGCTAAAATATCCACAGAGTTACTATAACATAACACAGAGCCTCAAAAGTCAACAAAAGCTCCCACCGAGCTTAATCTTAAATGTAAAACAATTAATACAGACAGAACATATATATACTTCTCCATTAAGCCCCTCAAAGGCCGAGAAGCCATTAAGACTGTATTAATTATCTTGGGAGATCTTTTATCAGATCTCACCTCCTCATTCTTCTATAAATACTTCTATAGAAGATGAGAAATTGTTGGTTGCTGAACTTTGAAATATACTTGAGCTTTGAGACTTCTACTTGTAAATAGTGTTCACTAGCTCTTGAAGCTCTGCTTGTGATAGATAAGTTAGTCTAGGAAGTGTAGATGATTGCTAAACTAAAGCATTGGACTTAAAGCTGTAATTGGTTTGAAACATCAATACAACCTGATTTATGGGATCCTGGTCTATGTCAACGGTGATGTTATTTCTTATTGTAAATTGTTATTTCATTTCTGTTTCTATTTTTTTCATTTTCTCTTATAAAGAACAACAAACATAGAGTTAGGAATTACTGTATATCAGTACCCTTCTCTGACTGATAAGATTTATCTTAATGTTTTCTTCCAATTTGTGTTATTTGGGAATGATTTAATTCAGTTCAAGCAGTTAGGAATGCTGGCGTTCCCTCGTCCTACTGTCTTAGCTAATTGTTATTCTGAAATGTTATTTTCAGTATATGTTAAGTAGAGATGAAATAAGGAAGATATGGTGTGCCCTGGTCCTAGTTTTATCCCCAAAAATTGTCTGAAAGTTTCCCTTGGAATGTGTTAAAAGCTGGCTAGTTTCAAATTACTTACCAGATATTAGACCATTCTTTGTTATCTTTGTGTTTGTCTTGAAAGTTACCAAGTAAAGCAGAGCTAGGAGAGGATTTGTGGTGAGCCCGGCCCGCTAGTTTCTCTCCAACAAATGCCTTCAATTTTCCCTTTGTTTTAAAATGTTTTCTATATCAAGTATATCAAAGACTGGCTAGTTTCAAAGTACTTACCAAATCCTAGTTTAATTTCATGTCTTTCTTAAGTGTATGTCAAAAGCTGGCTAGTTTCAAAGTACTTACCAGATCTTGGGCTGCTCTTTGTTCTTCATTTGTTTAAATTCCCCTTCTTGTTGTATCACTTCATTCCATAAATAAAACTTTAAAGAGATCCTTAGACATAGATGACTTTCCCCATGGACCAATCTTGCCCCTTGTTGTTTCAATTAAACCCTATTATGACTCCATAGCCCAATGGACTAAAACCTGCAATTATCTATCTTTTTGGCCAAAGCTTGTTCTGATTGCTTGCAACTTCTCACCTTTGAAACTCTTTCCATTTAGGACTTTCCCTCAAACAATAATCATGCTCAACCATCCAAAAACAAAACAAACCCTCGGCCTTCATAACTAGCCTAATATCATTACCCGAACTTCAAAAACAAATCCATGTTTGCACTTTATTGGAGAGATCCCTCTTCGGATTCAAGAGGGATAGATCCTAGAATCCCATAGTGGTTGAAATAGTGTTCTCCCTGTAGTCGGAATTTTGCCAATCTTGCTGATTACAGGGTGCTAACACAAGGAATAAAGGTTTACCAAGTATCCATGAACTGCAGAATGCCTCCTTGTGAACCAAGAAGTACGAGAAGGCGATCTCCCCGAATGATGTGTTTGGTGTATCACGTTTACAAGACGGCTAACTCAGTTACCTATGGTAGGGTTGAAACCTAATGGTGTCTCCCAAAATATACATGACTGTATGTGGGAGTCTAGTCCATAGTAGTGTTGTCTAATGCGTAACCATTCGATAAGAGCAACCCGAATATAATTATCATATATCAATATACTTCCATACATGGGATAGGATATCACCCCCGGATTATAACACAGACTGTTAGTGACAAATCCTACGTTTAACTACGTCATAACACGTCTCTAGCCTAGACCTTTAAATTTTATCGTTAGTTCCAAATGCTCCTTAAGGTAAATTGGGTAAATTTTAAAGTTGATCTTGAGTTAAGTTTCAGTTTTTGGCTCAAAATCAATGTCACTTGAATCCTACAATGCAGGCTAAATGAAAAAAGAAAATATTTCTATTTCAATGAACTCTAAACTATTTAGTGAAGAGACGCAAACAAAAGTGCATTTATTAGAAAACAACGATGCCTCCCAAACAATTTTTTTTCAAATCAAATTCACTCTCCCCAAAGTGAACCTTATTGAAAAAAATGAAAACATTTCTCTTTTCACTAAGATGCAAAGAATGAATATATATATATATATATATATATATATATATATATATATATATATATATATATATATATATATATATTGTTTAATTTTTACTTTGAAATGCAACCCAAATTAAAATGAACGAAACAAATGAAGAAATGCGAAAAAATGCTTCTCACTTTTCTTTCAATTGAATGGAAATCAAAATCGCTTCAAAAACACATGAATGAAATACTTTCACTCTTTTTCAAAACGATAAAGACAAGCCAAATCAAAGAACTAAAATGAAAATCACTTTCAATTTTATTTTGAATTATGGAAAAAGACGCACTCTTCTAAACTCGTAAATCAAACAAATTGTAATCTTATGTTTGATGTTAAATTGAAGGTGAGATCATAATGCAGTGATGACTAGTGCACGTAAAAAACAAATTCAAACCAATTCAGAAGCAATGTGATAAAAGGTGTTTGAAATGGTTGAAAAAGGATTCTAAATCAGAGACTATCAATTCTTTGACAGAAAGCGCATGTGACTAATGGAAGATAATTGACCTAGATAACCTATAAAATAATCCAATTCCACAAGTCAAAGAAGCGAATACAATCGTTCAAACAAGATAAAAAAACCAAACACAAAGGAGGGAGGTCATTGAGACTCGACAAACATTCTTTAGGGGCCAGGACACACTAGAAAAACAAAGGGAAATCCCAACTTTTCCTAGGTCTGAGATCGACACCTTTGTGATGAGAAGAAGGGTGTTGAATGATGAATCAACATGGATATGTTATATAGAACAATGCTGATAGCGCTATTGTGAAAAAAGAATAGGCATTGGGCACTAAAAACAAGGAAAAACAAAAACGAGTTTCACCCAAAACCAGACCTAACACAATGAAATGACTATCAAACCCTATGCAAACTAACAGAGACCTAAGCAAACTTATATTTTAGTGATCAATCAAACTGATCAAAGATCAGTCTGAGAAAGGAAGGCTAAGAGGATAAATATCCCCAGCAGAGTCACCAATTATGTTGTGAAGATAAATCCCCTCTGCGGATAGAGGCAATCTCTCTAGCCTTAGAGTGGGGCTAACAACTTGAGATACTTTCTAATGCAAATATTTCTTAGCTAATATTCAAAATGTGACAAGAAAGGAGATAGAGGTACCTTTTCCTAATGCTATGCTAAAAATCATTGATGGTGGCCTTGATCCACGATTCCTTTAGGCTCACTCCTTGCTACTGGTGCCACACGAATACCTGCAGATTATCAAGAGGCAAAAACAAATGTAATCCAATACATAATAATCATTAAACATTAGCTATCTAGCAGATTAAGGAGCACAAAAATATTTTCACAGATTATTAGAAAAATATAGAAAGAAAACATCAGATGTTTTATTAATGAATATAAAAGAGAGATATTACAACCCAGGCCTTGATGTTGGAGGCCTCCCTTTGTTGAAAATTTGAGTCCTTCACAAAATCTCTAAAACATTCCTTCTCCCGAACAACTTAGGCATTATCACAGTGCAGGAATGTAAAGGGAACGAGAGTTTAGACCAGCCCAACAATGACCAACCAATAGTGGAAGGATGGGGACCAATTTATAGGAAGGGAGAAGAGGTTGGGAGCCCATGAAAGGAGGATAAAGGTCCACTTTCTAAGGGATTTACCCCCATGGATGAGATCAAACCTCTAAAATCAAAGAGCTCGACCCTATCACCACCGTTT
Organism: Pinus albicaulis; assembly: GCA_034641835.2. Lineage (NCBI taxonomy): Eukaryota > Viridiplantae > Streptophyta > Pinopsida > Pinales > Pinaceae > Pinus > Pinus albicaulis. Next base: position 579,596,800 of record CM076578.1, on the reverse strand, counting down.
AACAACCAACTCGTTGTTGTGGAACTTGTAGAGGTCAAAGCTTCTCCTCCATTTGAGGAAACACTGCTAGAAAGGAATCATCGCGGTTTTCCAAGAAATAAGCATGTTGACAACGCTAAGCTAGAACTGTCAACCTTCCATTAGCGCGGGCAGGAAACTAGAAAATGCGTTGACCCAGAAAACTAGGGTTTTGACCAAGTTCCTTTAGTAATCTTCCAAGACAGTTTCCTTTGAGTATTTAGGGGATGTATTTACATATTTTTCCATGGTGGAAACATTTCACAAGGTCTATCACGAGGGACTTCAGGATTAGGGACGGGAAGCGAGCATGGTGACAAATTACTCTGTAACAATAGGGGCCTAATTTATCAGGAATTGCGTAAGGAAATAGGGTATCAAGTAGAGGTAGAAATTTACTATGTCTGGGTTAGAGCTTCTCGGTGAGCAGAGAGATAGGTTATTCACTTGTAGGTTGAGCTCAGATTGAGCTAGCAATTGTAAGCAGGAAAAGAGGTTTTAGTAGATTTCTTTCCCCTGGAGAAATATCATATGCATATGTGTCATTTCTCATTGCATGTTTGTGATTGATGTTCTAAATTGTGAATTGAATTCCGTAGAGCGTTAGAGTAGCATTGTGTCTTGTGATTTATATTAAAATTTCATGAGAAGTTACAATTATACATCATAATTTATACAATTCCCTCAAGATAAGATTCTTGAGCTCTTTGTTGTTTGGCACATAGATCATGTCTCTAAATATGACCAAACCCTATGCCGTGAGATGATAGTCCATATCCCGTTCACTTGTACCCTGATGGTGAAACCTGTGCTTAAGTTGTTGGTATATGTCATCCTGTTGTCCTGCCTATAAAATATGATCCCATGAATCTATCCCATATGAACTAATCACTTCAATTTGATTTACCTGTATTATTCTACTAAGATAATTCGTAACCATGTTCTATTTACCCTTAATGTACCTGATCTCGAAGTCAAACTCACTGAGCGTAGCCAACCACCTAACTTTCCTAGCATTTAGATTAGGTTGATAAAATGAGTACCTCAACCCATTGTGATCACTAATGAGAATGAATCTCCTGCCAAGAAGATAGTGTCTCCACATCTTCAATGCATGAATGATCGTTGTGAATTCAAGATCACGCGTCACATAATTCTGCTAGTGATCAATAAGTTTCCTTGACTCATAGAATACTAATTGTCCTTCCTACATCAGAACCCCACCAATTCCTCTCTTGCAAGGATCTATACATACTAAAACTCTTTATATGGATCAGCAATCTTAAAAATTAGAGAACTTGTAAGCAACTGCTTCAACTACTCAATACTTGTTGCACATTCTTCTATCCATTCAAATTTATTTCCTTTTCGCTGCAAGTATGTAATAGGATAGGAAATATGTGAGAATATCCTAATGAACCACTTGTATTAACCTCCTAATTCCATGAATGGTTTGGCCCCATTCAAATTCCTAGGAGTTTCCCACTCCATGATAACTCCGATATTTTTCGGGTCCATTGCTATACCTTCCTTAGAAACCACATGCCCCAAGTAATGAACCTTTGTCTAAAACAAACTTCATTTACTAAGTTTGGCATAAACCTGATTCTCTCTCAACAGTCTTAGCACTGCGGCTAGATGTTCTGCATACTCAACTGATTCTCTCTCAACAGTCTTAGCACCACTGCTAGATGTTGTGCATGCTCTTCATCATTCTTATAATATATCAATATGTCATTGATGAATACAATCAAAAACATTTCTAGATAAGGATGCAACACACTATTCATCAAACACATGAAATTAGATAGAGCATTAGTTAAACCAAAAGGAACCACAACAAACTCATAATGCCCATGCCTGGTTCATAAATCAGTCTTGTTAATGTCATCTACTTTGATGTGTATATGATGATATCGTGATCTAAAATCAATCTTTGAGAACATAGTTGTTCCCTTCAACTAAGCAAACCATTCATCAATTTGCGACAAAGGGTATGTGTTCTTAATCGTCACATTGTTCAACTTCCTGTAATCAATTCACAACATGAGAGTACCATCCTTATTCTTCATAATAAATATTGGTGTACCCCAAGGTGACACACTTAGCCTAATGTATCCATTTTCAAGAATTTCCTTCAACTGAGACTTCAATTCCATTAAATTTGGAATTCTCATCCTGTACGGTTCCTTCAATGGTGGTGTTGCTCCCAGAATCAACTCAATAGAAAAGTCCACATCCATGTGAGGTGGTAACTATGAGATCTATACTGGAAATACATCATGAAATTGTTGCAAAACCGGGTACCTATTCAAGACCTCAACACCCTCAACACCCTTACCTTTATGAATAGAAATATGAACTACAAAAAACAAACATCCTTTCCCGCTATTTTGTTTTTCCTGCATATCTATGACTATTCAAACTGATGTAGGATTCTTCTTACCTGACAATATTCTCTTCTCTCCATCATCATCCAAGCACTCAATAGGCTTATCATAGAAATATACCTTATTCTTGTGAATGTACAACCAATCCATACCCAATAGCATAATATATGATCCCAATAGAATCACATTTAGATGCGTCGATGTAGACATCCCATTCAAACAAAATGCACAATATATTGCCCAATGATGAAATGTTTTCTTAGTACTTGTATCTAACTGCACTAAATAAGACTCTACATGGACTTATTTATTCAAACCACGCTTATCCACCAGGCCAAGACTAATATAACTATAGTTATATCTAGGGTCAATCAAAATAGAAACAATTTCATCACAAATCTTACCTTCCATCTCAATAAATAGATGTTTGATGATCAACCTACCTATTATCCAATGCTACATAAATACAAGGAATACTCTGGCTAACATCCCCAACTGTCTTCACCTCCTGAGCACTGTAAATTTGCAGTCTTCCACCTTGATGTTGTGGACAATCTCTCCCGCGATTATCCTTGCCACAAGTCCAACACTGTAAAGGCTTCTTACCATAAACCTTGTTCTACTCCTCAGACTAAAAACCCTGTCCATTGTTAGCTACATTGAAATTCTTGTGAGGTGTTTCATTCTCCTTGTTATCTGTATCATGTGATTTTACTCTCTTCTTAACCCACTTTCCTTTATTCTTCTCATTACCTTTCCAATCTTGCTTATACTTAGTCTTCACTTTGATTTCCCATAACATTGCTTCAAATTAATGATGGATTTCTCTAATGATATAGGTTCATCAAACTCAATCCTGTCTTTGAATGATACCAACAACCCACGGACGAATCTCTAAAATTTTTCTTTCTCCTCCTTAACATAAGACACATATATCAAAAAATCCAAGAATCTGTTAGTATACTCCTCAGTGGTTATAGATGACATCTTCAACTCATAAAACTCCTTTTCCATATCATCATAGTATCTTTTAGATATATACTTCTTCCTGAAAATTCTCTCAAACACTCCAAGTAAACTACTCTTCTTGAATGCCTCTGACATTCTACACATTTTCCCACCAAATGTATGATTCTCCTTTGAGATTGAAAGCAGCTATCATGAATTTCATGTTCTTTGAGTAATCATGCAATCTAAAGAAATTATTCATCCTAAGAAATCAAGCTTCTAGATCTTTTGACTTCTTCATTTATCCATTAAATGTAGGAGGATTTGCTTTCTTGAATTCCTCTAGCAAGTACTGCTTCTCACTCCTCCTATATGGATTGTGACGGTGATGATGATGTTGTCTCTCTGAAATTGAACTAGAATAGAACACATGGTCATTACCCCTCTTGTCAAGTGTATCAAAGAACCTATCATCCTTGACTGTGTCATCCCTGTTAAACTTGTATCTGTAGGTTTTAACCCTGAACATAAATTATCTACACACGAATCTTATAACAGAAAATAAACAATAGCGAGAGCATAAAACATAAAACAAATAAACACAGAGATTTTCCCCTAGATCCCAAATCGGGACGACCAGCTTGATTTTTCATTATTTTCCTTTTAGTGTTATAACACGTATATATACATGCCGAAGCATACATAAACCCCAATCCATTAACCCTGGATTAGAACATAACCGTAGTTCCCTTGACCGGATCTGCAAAAAAATACCAGGGGCCGAAAACCATCGTACCCCAAAACCATGTGCAAAACCATGCACAAAACAATGGACGTGAACTACCCACCGGAAATTAAGGACCAAAAATTTTCACCGAGGCGTCTCCCCGACTCTCGACAAGTGGGGGCTACAACCCCCTTTTCTATCGCTCCTCCGTTGGGTGCTTAGTCGTGGGAAAGAATATAACACATACCCAACATTCTCCCACTTGTTGTTTTCTTTCCGCAGGGGGCCACAGGAGAGCTTAGTCATTGGCCCAATTCTTCAACACTCATTGTTTCTCTACACCAAGAGAAATTTTGAGTGCTCACAGACTTCGTCAATGCATCTGAAACATTCTTCAAAGTGTCCACCTTTACCAGCAACACCCTTTTAGCCTCAACCATATCTCTAAAAAAATGATATTGAACATCAATGTGCTTTGTCTTTGAATGATAAGCAGGTTTCTTAGCCAAGAAAATTTCACTTTGGCTATCACATTCTATCCTTATAGCTTGTTGTACCAACCCCATACTTGAACACAATCTCTGCAACCAAACTACCTCCTTTCTTGCATGAGTGGCTGTCATGTATTCTGCCTCTGTAGTTGAAAGAGCCACTAGATACTGTCTTTTACTCACCCAACTGGCTACGCCTCCAAATAGGCTAAACACATACCCACTTGTAGATCTTCTTTGGTCGAGATCTCTAGCCCAGTCTACATCAACAAAACCACGAATGTCCAACATTCTTTCCAATCCTAGTCTTCCCTGGTAGCACAAGCCATAATCACTAGTGCCACGTAAATATCTAAAAACCCACTTCACTGTTGTCCAATGCTCCTTCCCCGGGTTTGACATAAACCTGCTCAATACTCCCATTGCATGTGCAATGTCTGTTCTAGTAAAAACCATTGCATACATCAGACTACCCACTGCACTTGCATATGGAACACGGGACATATCCTCCTCTTCTTCTTGTTTCTTGGGACACTATTCAGCAAATAGATTTACACCTACAAGAATAGGAACATTCACCATTTTACTATCCTGCATATTGAACCTCTATAATATAGTCTCGACACACTTCCTCTGGTTTAACCAGAGCTTCCTCTTTGCCCGATCTCTCTTAATTTCCATGCCCAAAATATAGTTTGCAGCGCCAAGATCCTTCATGTCGAATTTCGAGAACAACTAGGTCTTCAAATCTTGGATAATTTATTTGTCATTTCCAATCAACAACATATCATCCACATACAAGACCAAAGAAATAACATGGTCACCAATTAATTTAAAATAAACAAAGTGATCCTCCTTGCTTCTGGTGAAGTCAAGTCCCCGTATATAGGTATCAAATTTCTGATACCACATCCTTGGTGACTGTTTTAAACCATACAGAGACTTCTTCAACCTGCATACCAGTTCTTTCTTACCCTTCACCATAAAGCCTTCAGGTTGCTTCATGTAGATCTCCTCTTCTAGATCCCCCTGAAGAAATGATATCTTCACATCCATCTATTCTACATCAAAATTAAATGCAACAACAATATATAAAAGTAATCTAATAGAAGTAACCTTGGCAATAGGAGAAAAATATCACCAAAATCAATTCTTAGCACTTGGGAATAAACTTTTGCTACCAACCGAGCTTTGTGTTTCTCCACCTTGCCTTCTACATTCATCTTCTTCTTAAACACCCATTTTTTCCCGATGGGCTTCCTTCCAGCCGACAACTCCACCAAATCCCATTCCTCATTTTTGTGCAAGGATGCCATTTCATCAACCATGGCCTCCTTCCATATTTTTCCATCCTCTGGATCTACTACCTCCCTAACAGTTCTGGTATCATCATCAGTTATAGTTAAGGCAAAACCTGAACATAAAGTAAATGGACTATACCTTTCTGGTTACCTTCTTTCCCGAACTGATCTTCTCAAAGATGGAGTTTGTGGCTCTTCCTCTTCTGAATCTTCTTCTGTTGTAGAGTATGATTCATATTCCTTTAGCTCAAACTCTATCTTCTTAGGTTCCTTTGGTATGAATTCATGTTTAACAACATATTTCACCTCTCTAAACACCACATCTCAGCTGTACACAACCTTCCTTATTTCCACGTTCCAAAGCTTGTAACCCATTAAACCAACCTTATACCCATTAAAGATGCACCTTTCAGATTTATTATCCAACTTGATCCTTTTCTCCCTTGGAACATGTACATATGCATCACATCCAAATACCATTAGATGTGAAAGAGATGGTTTCTTACCAGTCCATACCTCATGTGGAGTCTTATCCTCCAATGTTGATGAAGGTGATCTGTTAACTAAGTAACATGCAGTCTCCACTGCCTCTGCCCAGAATTCTTGTCCTAACCCGGTACCACTGAGCATGCTTCTTGCCTTTTCCATCAGTGTTCTGTTCATTATTTCTGCAACTCCATTTTTCTGAGGTGTGTATGGAGTATTCTTCTGCCGTGCTATACCACACTTCTTACAGAACTCTTCAAATTCCTTCTTGCAAAAATCCCCACAATTATCTATCCTCGGCGCCTTTATCTTCTTCTCTATCTGGTTTTCCACCAGAGCCTTAAATTCTTTAAATTTGTCAAATACTTCAGATTTATTCCTCAGGAAATATATCCATGTATTCCTTGAGAAGTCATCTATGAATGAAACATAGTACACAGACTTTCCCAGTGAAGGAACTGACACAGGTCCAAACACATCACTATGCACAAGTTCTAATATCTTGTTCGCCCTCTTAGCACCAGAAGGAAAACTCACCCTCTCCGTCTCACATACACAATGTTCACAGAAATCGAAATCCAGAGAGCAATTAGACATACCTTCTACCATACCATTTCTATGCAGTATCCGAAGGCCCTTCTCTCCAATATGTCTAAGCCTTTGATGCCATAGCATGGTCTTTTCTCAAGAGACAGCTAGGCTTTTCGCTCCACTTTCAGAAACCACAGAACTGTTACACCCATCAATAACAGTGCTACCTTGTAGCTTGTATAGAGTTCCCGTCTGAACTCCCCGCATTAATACCAGTGCTCCCCGAACCATATTGTATGCATCTTTCTCAAACACTGTTTTTACACCTGCATCATCCATCTTGCTTACAGAAATCAGATTTCTGGCCTATGCGGGAATATGCAGAACACCAGGAAGTGTTCTAATCCTTCCACCTTGCAGTTTCAGCTTGACCTTTCCACGTCCGAAGATTCTGGTTTTCCTATCATCCCCTAGGAATACATCACCACCATCATATTTCTCATACTCGTAGAACCACTTCCTATGGGGAGTGAAGTGAAAGGATGCACCCGAGTCAATTAACCATGACTCATGATCTACATGTGTACTTGAAGAAGAAGCCAAATACACATCCCCACCTTCATCTGAGGTGGTTTTTTCCTCTACAGAAGGAGAATCATCAGATCCCTTTCCTTTCTCAGGAGCTTTAGATTTGTAGTCCTTTTTGTAGTGCCCTTCCTTTCCGCATTTCCAGCACACCTTTACAAACTTTCCAGGAGATTTAGATCTCCCTCTAGATTTAGATCTCCCACTTGAAACCTTATCCTTGTTTCTGTTTTGGGACCTTCCTCGTACAGATAAGGCATCTCCATTCTGACCCTCCATATTTCTCTGTCTCATTTCATCCGACAACAAGGCTGAGACAATGTCATCAAAATTAAGGTAGTTGTATTACTACCTATTGCAATAACCAGACTGTCCCACGAGTCTGGTAGAGAACACAAAAAATTGATGCACCTATCTTCATCTGAGATTTTAATATCAACAGATGACAGCTGACTTACCATAGTATTGAAGGCGTTCAGATGCTCTGTCACCGAGTCTCCATCCTTCATCCTCGGGTTATACAGCTTTTTCCTCAGGAACAATTTATTCGCTAGAGACTTAGATTGGTACAAATTCCCTAGCTTTTCCCACAAGGTCTTCACCATAGCTTCCCCAGATATATTCAACAATACTGAATCTGAGACACACAATCATATTGTGCTCTTTGCCTTCCGATCCAGCTTCTTCCAGTCTTCATCTGACATTGTTGTTGGTTTAGTACCTAAATCTACCGCGATCCACTGATCTTTATCCACCAACAGATCCTCCATCTTGAGCTTCCACAACTCAAAACTCTGACCATTAAATTTCTTGATCTCTATCTTTCCGTCGCTCGCCATCTTCTCTCACCGCAAGAATCGATCTCGCAGATCTCCCACTGAACAGGGTCTACCTCAGGCCCAAGCAAAAAACCCCCAGCAGCAAAGGTGTCCCCTTGAAGCCGAAACAGATCTGATACCAAATGTAGGTTTTAACCCTGAACAGAAATTATCTACACACGAATCTTATAATAGAAAATAAACAATAGCGAGAGAATAAAACATAAAACAGATAAACACAGAGATTTTCCCCTAGATCCCAAATCGGGACGACCAACTTGATTTTTCATTATTTTCCTTTTAGTGTTACAACACGTATATATACATGCCGAAGCATACATAAACCCCAATCCATTAACCCTGGATTAGAACATAACCATATTTCCCTTGACCGGATCTACAAAAAAATACCAGGGGCTGAAAACCATCGTCCCCCAAAACCATGTGCAAAACCATGCACAAAACCATGGACGCGGAATACCCACTAGAAATTAAGGACCAAAAAATTTCGCCGAGGTGTCGCCGACTCCTAACATGGGGCTATCGCTCTCTTACCCTCTTCATGCATGCTTATTCATGGAAAGAATATAACACATACCCAACAGTATCCTGATCGAGACTTGTTTCCATCTGCTCCATTGGTCCTTTCCTCCTATCCATGATTGGTCCCAGGTGGTCCTTGTCTTTGCAAATTTGAAAGTATCTGAAGAATCATTGCATTAACCTCTACTTTATTTTCCTATTCTCTGCTTTAAAACTCCTCAATGTGTCTACTATGTCAGCGGAATACTCATAACCATGATTCTTATCTGATTTGTAAAGGAGAATCACGTGAACTGTAATCTGCCATTTTACTTGTTGTATTTATCCTCTATTTTCTACAAATGTATCATGTTAGATAGATCAAACATAAACATAATCAACATAACTCAGTGAATTTCATGGGTGGATTTCTCATCAGCATAGTCAATACGAATTAGAACAATATATATATATATATATATATATATATATATATATATATATATATATATATATATATATATATCATCAACCTCTACATGATGACACTGTTGCAACAATGACTATCACAATTCATGCATAACGAACACATAGACATCTGACATTCATGCGTGGAAAACACATTCCGCCCATCTAATCCAAGTGTTTGAACATACAATGACTATCACAATGCATGCAAAACGAACACATAGACATCTGACATGCATGCATGAAAAATAAATTCTGCCCATCCATTCCAAGTGTTTGAACATGAGAGCTCTCATACCAATTTGTAACCACCCATCCAACATTTACCCAGTTTCACTGACCTGTCAGGGTAAACATGAGAGGAAGAGCTACTATGAAATGACCCAAACTCCTATATCCATTTAAGGAAGTGGGGTCGAATACTGACGACATGCTGACAACTCACAAATCAATAATGGTTGATAGACAAATTATGGTATAGTAGTAACTAATAAATTTCTATTTGAAGTGAATAAGTAAATTGCTTGCCCAAGCAAAATAACTTGCATAAATTTTGGTGGGTAGTAACCACTAGTAATTCTACACATTTACAATTTTACACCTACATAAGTGTTGAAAGGAAAAAAAAATGGTGAGAATTAACTCTCATTAGTATTTTTTTACATCTTATTCCTATCCATTTTTTATGCAAAGACTTGCTTAAATTATGGTGGGAGGTAATTGATGGTAGATAAGTTATTTACTTGAGTATAAGTTATTTTCAAGTACTTTATTTTTGGACGGGTTTCTTGCAAATCTTAGGAATAAAAAATCACTACACAAACATCTAAAAATCGTGCATGAATATTGCAACCATATCCATTAATTATGGCATAAAATATGTAAGGCAATTATACACATGGCATTATATTTTGCAAAGGATGCAATAAAACCTTCAATTTATGGTCTAATCAATTGTTTGTTTAATTTTTTTAATTATGTTAAAAAATAAATATTTATTTTTCAAAGTTTAAAATTATAATTTGCATTGGTCAATGCTAAACTAATAGTGATCAATAGACAAATAAATTATTAGATTCTTTCCTTGGCAGAGACCAATAATGATTCGATAACCATATTTAAATTTAGTTAATAAGCGGATTAAAACTTAATAATTATAATAAACTTACAATATAATAACCATGGATATTATTAACTTGTAAATAGGTTTTGCTACAATACCATGGGCCAATAACATGGATTATCAATACCACTTTCCCAAAACATAACTCATTTCACAATAAAAATATTAAATGTGAAATTTTTTAGACATTACATAGAGCATTGATTGCATAGAGTAAAATTCTCCATCATATGGATGGAGGGGGGCGGGGGGGGGGAGAGCAGGGAGTGAGGGGGGAGAGAGAAGAATAGATGGAAGGAGATGGAGTTGGAGGGGGAGAGAGGGAGCGATAAGGTAGAGATGGAGAGAGAGGGAGAGAGGATAGGAGGGAAGACAAAGAGGAGAGGAGGGAGAGGGAGACATAGAGATAGAGGGGGGAGAGAGGGGGGGAGATAGTGATAGAGTTGGATGGTAAAGAGAGAGAGATATGATGGGAAAGATAGAGAGAGGTGGGGAGAAAGAGAGAGAGAGTAAGGAAGAGAGAGATGACTTAAGAGAGAGAAGGAGAGAGGGAGGGAGAGAGACATGGAGTTGGAGGGGGAGAGAGAGGGAAGAACAAAAACATAGAAAGATACACATGAAGAGGGAGAGGGAGTGAAAAGGGAGAGATAGAGAGTGATTGGGTGAGTGAGGAGAGGATGGAAGAGAGAGAGAAGGATAATAGAGATAAAGGGAGATAAGGGGAGGAGAGAAATGGAGACACAGAGATAGAGGGGGGAGAGAAGGGGAGAGAGAGAAGGAGATAGGGAGGGAGATAGTGATAGAGTTGGAGGGAAAAGAGAGAGAGAGATTAATGGTGATCCAGGTGGATATTGATGGCCACCCACTTATCCCATTTGGACCCCCACCATCATTTCTTTCAGTTTGTCAGTTTTAGCACAATTTAATATTTTTAGAAGTTTTTCGAGTCGTGAACTTCCAAAGTCATTTTTAGGCCCTAAACAACATTTTTTGGGAAAATGGGAGAAATGTGAAGCTATCTTTAATGTTACTCAATCAAAAGTTGTTTTCCTCATATAGATATTTCTAACGAGGTATTGAGCGCATCAAACAGAGATCATATGCCAAAGTTACGTCCCTGGGAAGTTGATGTACCAATTTACCCAAACGGAGCCCATAATTTTGGCGCTTCATCTCCTAGGGTTAGGTTTTTGGATGTTTAGGGTTTTCCATTGTTTCTAAACAATAAATAGGCCTTCGAGCCTCATTGTAACATAGTTCATATGCTTGTAGCCACCACATATCTTTTCAAAGATAAGTTACCAACGCCCTAACTAGTTTATTTCCATTATGTCTGTAAGCATATTTATGTTATTTGATATTAATGAAATGAAGTATTATTTCTATTGCCTCTCTGGGTTTATTTTTATTTTTGTATTTTATTTCATTCCTACATAAATATGGATCAGTGGTATCAGAGGGGTCTTCTCTTTCTCTAGTATACAGAGTTAGGGCTTGATCTGGTTGAACCCTTGCAAGATCAACCTAGCAAACCCCAACGACCTCCCATGGCGAAAGAAAAGAAAGACGAGGGAGAAGGAGATACTGTCAAAATATTAATAAAGGAGGCCCTCTAGAAATAGAGGAACGTGATTATGGATAAATTTTCCCAGATCCTTCAATGACTACCCATCGGTGATGCATCTACATCCCGCAACCACTCTGGAGGTGCCACTCCTTTCAAGGTACAAGTTAAATTTGACATTCCTGTATTTTAAGGCCAAATATATGCGGAGGACATAGACAGATGGTTGAATTTGTTGAAAGGGTATTTCTCGGTCCAATATTTCTCTGACCAAGAAAATATTACTTTTGCACTCCTCAAAGCTGTCCCCAATGTCAAATAATGGTGGGAAACCTGTTATTAGAAAAAGGATGAGAGGGAGCCCTCTCTGTTATTGGCCGCACCCACTTGGAATTCATTTTGAGACAGCATGAAGGAAAAATATTACCCAATGGGGAGCTATGAGGAAAAGTACATCCAATGGACCATGCTGTGACAACAAAGGGATCAAGATGTGCACGAACTAATGAATTTGTTCCATACACTACGACAAAATTTGGGTATTGAATATTTAGAGAGACATTTGGTCCTCAAGTACCACAGTTTTTTTCACTGATAAATTCAGGAGGTAATGGAATTCCTCGAAATTACCTCTCTTGGCACGAAATGTCACTATGTCGCCGAGATTGAGCAGAAATTTAAGGAAAAGAAGCGAGACTTTGGATCCGCGAATCTGAAGCCAGGAAAATGTGCCCCCGAACTGCAGACCAAGGGGCAACGCCAAAGTGGGGTGACTCAGAACACCACAAATCCAAAGGACACGGGGAAGTGATGTGAATTTCATAACAGCCCTACTCACAGTGAAAACAAGTGTTGGGCCAAATAGTCGCTGGTGGCCGAACTGAAGGCACCCGAATGAGATGCATGTTCTGATCCTGAGTCAAAACCAGACAAGGGTGATGAAAAAGGGCAGAAGATCATTGATGCAGATCCCAATGCCATTGTTTCCACCATCAAGCTACAGAGGAAGGATCCCGAGGATCTAGAGGAGGGGGGGTGCCTCTTCCATTCATAGATGTGGGTGAAGGGTTCTCCACTAAAATTCCTTGTCTATAGCAGAAGCCAAAAGAACCTCATTTCAGCAGAGGTCATGAAGCGGCTTGGCCTACCAACCATTACACACACACAAACATATACCAGTGGTTGGCTTCACCAAGGAAGAGATTTATACATCCGCCAATAGTGTTGTCTTCCGTACAACATCAAGCCATTCACGAATGAGGTATTGTGTGATGTTGATCCTCTTGATGTGTCTGATGTATTATTGGGCCAACCATAGTTGTGGAAGTGACATGATGTGTATGAGTCTAGGCCTCGTTCTATTGTTATTAATTTGGGAAATAAATTGTACAAGATACCGAAGGTAGTACTGCCTCCTATTATTTCTTTGACTACTACAAAACAATGCAGTGAGATTGTTTCCCAAACCAAGAAAATTATTTTCATTACAATTTTCCCATAGGAAAAGAATAACATTGTGGCCACATCCTCGAAACAGGGCTCCCTTCCACAACAGAAACAGATGGAAAAAGTCATGGAGGAATATGAAGACATTTTCTCCTCACCCACAGAGGTTCCTCTACACTATCAGGTCAAGCACTCCATTGATCTAACCCCAGCCGCGCCACCACCTGATGTTGCCATACCTCATGCGACTACACAGATAGAATCCATACATGTCATGTCTGAGGCTGATAAAGCAACCAAATTTATTGAACGAATCCAATACGTCCGCTAGAAGGTCCATGACATCTTCGAAAAATCCAATACCAAGTACAAGCAACGCCATGATCAACATTGGGTGCCACAAAACTTCCAAGTGGGTGAAAAATTGGGGCTACATTTGTAGAAGGGGCACCTTGCTAGACCCCACCACAAGCTTCGCTCGCTCTGAAATGGGTGATACACCATCACCAAGGCAAGTGGCTCACCAGGGACCAAGTTCAGCAGAATTTTCCTCATCTCATGGAGGAACTCAATGCAATGGGAACCATTGCTTCCTAAGGGGGGAGGAATGATCCAGGTGTGTATTGGTGGTCACCCACCTATCCCATTTGGACCCCCACCATCTTTTCTTTCAGTTTTTCAGTTTCAACACAACTTACTATTTTTAGTAGTTTTTCGGGTCCTGAACTTCAGGAACCGCTTTGAGGCCCTAAACGAAGATTTTTGGGAAAACCAGGAGCAACATGGAAGTTCCTTTGATCTTTCTCATGCAAAATTTGTAGTCCTCGGATAGAACTTTCTAACGAGGTATTGAGCGCGTTAAACAAAGATCATATGCCAAAGTTACGTCCTTGAGAAGTTGATATACCAATTTACCCAAACGGGGGTCATAGTTTTGGTGCTTCATCTCCTAGAGTTAGGTTTTTGGATGTTTAGAGAACAATGTAAACTTTGAAATGGGAACGGAAATGAGTACTCGCTTTTTTTAGGTAGCAAAAAATTGTCTGGTTTTGAAAAGTGTCGATTCAGAATACTCTTAATTTTTTTTTTAGCATTTTGTTTACACATTAAATTTTTTTATGTACCAAGTATTGACATTATTTTTAAAATGTTAGTGTTTTTATGTTGATTTTGAAAAGTGATGATTCCAGCATCATCCCCTTTTTTTAGAAGACTTATTTTTTACTTAAATTTTTCTAATCTATTAAATGCTAATAATTATTTTCACTTGCATGTTTTGTTTAAGTGTTTTTCAGGTATTTGTTTTCATGTTTTTATTTTAATTTTTTTTTTGTAGTGAGATATTTGATATTTTGCATTGTCAAAAAAACAAAAAAAGGTAAAAATTTTAAAGTGTCAATCTTCTATCTAATTATATATTGTTAAATAATATTTCATTGCACATGAAATAATTTCCACTAAAAAAGCAAGATTTTTTAACAATTTACATAAAAAAACACATTTTGAATATAGAAATAACTAAAAATATACACATTTTACGTCTTTTTTGCTAAAACTGACATGTCAAATAAACCATTTCTATAGGAAAAAAGTAACAAAAAAAGGTATAAAAATTAGCAAATTTTGTTAATTTTATGTGAAAAGTTAATAATAATTACAGTTTTTTTCAAAACTTAAATGATTCAAATAAAAATGAAGTGAAAATAGCATTATACAAATATTAAACATATAATAACCACAATTAAATATTTATTTCTTCTCATAAAATGTCAGAGTCAAAAAATTACAAGTATAACTTGTGAATAGTTACAAAAAATGAGCTTCATTTGGAAAAGACACTGGAGAATGTTCATCCTGATGAGGTTGGAAAAGAAGGAACAAGAAGTTCCACTAAACAAAACGAAGGTGACCTAGATAATCCTGATTCTCCTGTTGATATGGATATTGCTTATAACTATGAATTGAGTTTGTCTACAGATCATGAACCAACTTCCTTCAAAGAAGCCGCTTCTCATGATGAATGGAAATAAGCGATGCAAAAGGAGTATGATGCCTTGATAAAGAATGGCACTTGGAAGCTGGTTGATCCGCCTTTGGGAACAAAACCAATTGGTTGTAAGTGGGTCTACAAGAACAAGTATAAAGCAGATGGCTCACTTGACAAGCACAAGGCCAGGCTTGTGGCAAAAGGTTTTGCACAAAAAGAAGGAATCGATTATGAAGAAAATTTTGCTCCCATAGCAAAATGGACCACCATCCGGACTCTCTTTGCCCTAGCAGCTCAGAATGGATGGAAAGTCCATCAGATGGATGTAAAAACCGCCTTTTTGAATGGAGATCTAAAGGAGAAAGTTTTTATGTCCCAGCCAGAAGGATTTGTTGTAAAGGGCCAAGAACACAAAGTTTGCAAGCTTATAAAATCCTTGTATGGCCTCAAGAAAGCACCACGAGCCTGGTATGAGAAATTAACCGAGCATCTTCTGAAACTTGACTTCAAACATTTTGATCTTGATGATGCAACTTTGTTTGTTAAGAAAGTTGGAAAAACAGTTGTATATCTTGTGGTGTATGTAGATGATCTTTTGATAACAGGGAACAATGAGAGCTATATTGTATCCATGAAGAAAGAATTGAAGAAAGGTTTTGAAATGACTGATTTGGGTCATGTTCATTACTATCTGGGTATTGAAGTAATTCAACATCCTAAATATATATTTCTTTCTCAAAATAAGTACATTAGAGATCTTTTGAACAAGTTTGGCATGGATGAATGAAATCCCTTAACCACTCCAATGGAACAAAACTTGAAGCTCACATCTATTGAAGGGAAGGAATTCGAGGATGCAACTAAGTATAGACAGCTTATAGGAAGTCTTATCTACCTAACCACCACCAGACCTGATATTTCATTTGCTGTTGGAATCCTCTCAAGGTTTATGCAAAAACCTTGTGAAGGACATTGGTCTGCTGCAAAAAGAGTGTTAAGGTACTTGAAGGGGACTCAAGACTTTGGACTCAAATATACACAGGTACGACTTCAGCTTGATCGGATACTCTGATTCAGACTTTGATGGCGACAAAGAAATAGGGGTGTCTACTACAAGTTACACCATGAGTCTTGGATCAGGAGCTGTCTCATGGAGATCACGCAAACAGTCAGTTCCAGCAGATTCCACGACCGAGGCAGAATATGTGGCAGCAACTGAAGCAACAAAGGAAATTGTGTGGCTCCGGAAAATCCTGGAAGATTTGTAGATGAAACAAATGTATTCCACACCACTCATGATTGACAACACTTCTGCAATAAATTTGGCCAAGAACCCAAAGTTCCATGATCGAACAAAGCACATCAATACAAAATACCATCTAATTCGACATCATGTTCAGGCCAAAACCATCCATCTACATCATTGTTCCACAAATGAGAAAACTGCTGATATCTTCACTAAAGCACTTGGAAGAGAAAATTTTGAAAAGTTCAGATCGATGCTTGGGCTCACCAACATCCCTTCGGATTAAGGGGGGGAATTTTGACACCTAATCCTAAGGGTTGGATGAGGATATTTAATATTGTATATTAAATAATATTAGGAAATAAGGAAGGCCAAGAGTCATTGGGAGATGAATCCCAATAGCCTCACCTCCATGTATAAATACATGCACATTCTTCATCTAATACACATTCTGATTTGCGGAGTTACCTCCTGGTTTGACAATCTTTAATCAATAATATCACGTAACCCATACTCTTCATCTTCAAGAGTATCATTATTGTCCTCTTCCACAATATTTTCATCATTGGCTTCAATTTCATCATTTTCCTCTCCTGATGGACCTTTGATGTCTGTGAACGTCCCAAAGTATGCATTTCCAATCATTCCATCTAATGGTGGTTGAGGTTCTTTTTCTTTTTTTGCCACACGAGATTCATTAAAATCCCCTTTTCTCAAACCAACTTCTTGCATTTCATCTGGAAGAAATTGAAGAGCATTGATTCTTTGTTGAATAAATTTGCATTGTACTAGGTCTTTTCAATGGAAATGCAATTTCTTCCTTTTTGTAAGCAACATGCTGGTGTTGTACCTAATCATCAAGTACAAAAGAAAAATTTTAGTAATTTATTATAAACACAAAAAAATTAAAAAATATAACAGTGAAATTCATTCTTATATAATAAAACTTACCTGAGCCTGAAAATAAATCCAAAAACCAATCTCCTTCATTTGAACATAAATCTGAAAGATAGTTAATCAATGGCTATGGTTTTTGATATATGTTAACTATCTCTCCTTTTGCATCTTTATCTTCATATGTCAGTTTTCTTACAACAGCATCATGGACCAGTACTTGGCTATAATTCTTTCCATCTACTTGATTGAAAATAATAGTCTTGTAGCTATCATCCTTTGTCCAACTTTCAACATGAATGAACTCACAATCACTTATAATTGGTTGATTTTCGCCACAAATAAGATTTGGCTTTTTCTTGTAACATGAAATAGTAAAAGTTCAATTAAATTGTACATAAATGATTTTTTTAACATTAATCAAATATACAATTTCAACGTCTTACCATGTAAGTTGCATCCTTGACTTTTCTTTTCCCTTGAAGCTTGATAATAACAACCCCAATTGTGTGTCTAAATGAAATGTCACAAATCTCCAAAGTGGTGATGTTGTGACTTCTAGAAATTCCACAAC
Source organism: Pinus albicaulis (assembly GCA_034641835.2). NCBI lineage: Eukaryota > Viridiplantae > Streptophyta > Pinopsida > Pinales > Pinaceae > Pinus > Pinus albicaulis. The sequence goes on along the minus strand of CM076578.1, from coordinate 579,578,681 downwards.
CACTTTACTAAATGCTTGATAAGTATAAGGGTCACTATCATATTCAATGTTTGGGATATTGAAACCATGAGGAATATCTACAATAACTAGGGAATAATCCCTTTTAGGTATGAGTTTTGCAATGTCTTCACAATCACCTGATATTATTTTATATTGGATAGTGTGGAGCCCATTCCAAATGAAATGATTAAGACCGAGATCAAGTTCAACATCACTAATATGTTGTTTTATTATCTTTTCCATTTTTATTTTTTCAATAAAGCTTCTGAAACTATCTAGTGCTCCATTTGCATCCTTCTTCATCTTTAAGAAAATAAACAAAAGAAATGTATAAGTTATAAATTAAAAATATTATACATATTTATAGAAATGAATGTATGAATGAACATATATTTTTAAATGCAAGATAATAAAAAATTAGCACTGATGTAGAACTTGAATCTGGGTAGTTACATAGAACATCATCCCATCTATCTTCATTCAACAATTTAACCATTTGTTCTTTTATTCTCATATAAACCTTGTGACTAAATAAATGAAGTAAACAATTTTAATATAGTGTTATGTATAACAAATAATACCAACAACAATATATTATATTTAACAAAAAGTTATAATAAAAAAGTAAAAATAACAAACTTACTTTAGAAATTCCTTAGACATTTCATCCATTGATAATTCTCCTGACTTTACACAAGATAATATTGTTTTGAAAAGATTTTTATCCTTCACTCCTTGCATTTATCTCCAAGGTGTGATAGTCATATCTTCTAGAAGGAGCTTCATTTTAGGACCTAATTTATTGTTAGTACATATCAATGGTTTAGACCTTTTGACCTTCTGACTTCTGATGCCAACGTTCTCCCACAACTCAAAAATCTGATCAATCAATTCCCATATCTCTCCAGTTCTAAATGCCAATTGGAAAATGTTATCCATATCTCTGAATATTTCATAATTTACTCTTCCACCTTTTGAACTTATTTTATCTTCGATTTGATAACCGATTTTCATACAACATTCCTTTCGTAATTCATGATACCACCACATTTTTCTTCAAATTCACTATGAATAAATCTGACCCTTTGGATTAAATTCATAGACATCCTATACTCATTGTATGAATTATGATCCCATGCCAATAACTTTTCTTGTGTATCTGTTAAACCAACATAAATGATACATTTCATTATTTCAAAACGCAGGTTATTGGGATATTCCTCCATTAATTGCCTTTGATTTATACATAATAGTTTCCCCCAAGTATATAATATTTGTATTCAAAAAATTTTGACTTGTCAAATGATTCTTTGTTAGGAACCCGACTTGGATCAACAAGAAGAACATAATCAAACACATTTGCAAAAGGGTTATACCTCATCAATGTTTTCAAATTTTGAACATGAAAGTGGTGTGTCTTTCTAATTTGATATTTGAGTTGTCCTTCATATGGCTTGTATACTTGAATAACATTAAGTTGGAATGACTGACCACCTTCAATTAAATTTGTCTTCGCCAATTGATGTCGAATGGAATTTTTTTTTTTCATAACGTCATCCTCTAACTTAGCTCCTGGCGTAATGATTTCCCTGCTTGCTTTGGATTTTTCACTAGGCCCTTCACTGATGTCCATGAATTTTTGATAATGAACAATTTTTTGTTTCTTCCTCCTATTTCTTATGATATTTTCTTTAACCGAAACAATCTCCTCATCATCAACTGTAAGGGAGACATTCTTGGGCATTCTCGTTTTTGGTTTTTTATGGCTCTTCTCCTTTCTAACATCAGTTATGATCTGATCCTCACATATGGAAACACATTCTTCATATTCATATTCACCTTCAGCTTCAACTTCAACTTCCTCATTTTGAAAAGTAGCATGTCTACCTTTACTAGATTGATCCCTTTGATACAATCTTGTAGCATCACGAAGTTTTTTTTTTGCTTCTTTCCCATATCTTTTGCTTCATGTTCATGGAAAATGGAGACTAAATTCATAATATCTCACTCTATATAATAGATCCCCCCCAACATAATTGAAATTCCCTCATCAAAATCTTGTAAAACAAAATATAATATGTTAATATTAACAAATTTATTAAAAATACAATTATACAATTTGGATAACACAAAACACATAAGTGTAAATAAAAATACTTACAATCTTCTGTGCAATATTTTGTACGATTTGTTTGCATATCTTTGAAGAATCTTCCCTCATGTTATGCATCGACAATGTAAAATGATATCTATGTTTATCATGTGACTTGGGGCGGATTTGATAGTATATAAACACTTTCAGTATTTGGAAGAATATATAGGTCTAATAATTTTCCCACCATATCATAACTTTTAGCATCAAAATTCTTACTGGAATATAGATATAATTGCATAGATTCGCCTTCTACATCTTTCAGAAACCATGCATATTTGTAACGATTCACTTCTGTTGATTTCTTCCAGTATGAAACCAATTTCTTTTCTTTTGTGGATGCATCTCCCACATTTTTAGTAATTAACTGAGATTTTGTTCGTCCAAAAATGTTTTTGAAGGCCCATCAATAGCTTTAGATGATGCAAATGTTGACTTGGGTCCAAAAATATTGATATAAACCTTCCTTGATGCCATTTTCCTGCAAACATATATATATACACATAACTTAAAAATCACAAAAACAAATATCTTATGTAAAAAAAATAAAAAACTTATTTTAAAAAAATTTGATATTTTTATACATTTTTTCCCTCACAGAAACTCTAAAACAATTATTTTTTTAATTTCATCTACCCAACCCCCCTAAAAAAAAATTATAATTTAAAATAAGTTGTTTTTAAAAAAAATGTTATTCTTTTTAATATTATCTCCCCAACCCCACTATTTTCTTTTTTAATTTTTTTATATCCTCAAAGGGCCAATTCTGAGAATTGGTCCCTTGGGCATATAAAAAAAATATTAAAATTTTCTTATATGCCCAAGGGACCAATTTTGAGAATCAATCCATTGGCCATATATAATTTATTTATTTATTTATTTATTTATTTATTTTTAATGTGCAAGGGATGATTCTAAGAATCAGTGTCGAGTCTCAGAATCAGCCTCCCTGCATTGGGCACCCTCGAGCTCGGGTGGACACCATCCCATGGGCGCGGTCGCCCGCAACACTGTGTCGTGGGTGTTGTGTTGCAGGTGGACGCACCCATAGAGCGGCGTCCACCCATATCACATCGCTGATGATGACGTGGGCCGCCGTGCTATAGGCAGACGCGCCCACAGGTCGGCATACTCCCAATCCTGAGGACGCCCAAGGGAGATGACCCCTTGCCTGGGATCAACCCACAGCACAATGCCCTGGGCGTCGTGCAGGGTTTGATTCTGGGAATCAGCTGCCATGCCTAGTAGGGGCCGATTCATTCCCAGAATTGGTCCCCTGCTCGGGCTCAGGCAGACGCCGCCTCGTGGGCGCGTCCGCCTGTAGCACAGCGCCATGGGGAGGCCCTTGGGCTCGGGCAGACGTTGCCCCGTGGGTGCATCCGCTCACAACATGACGGCCTAGCCCAAGTGGGCGTGCCCACTGCCCCCCTGGGCTCACCTACTTGGGCCATATCATCCATGTGTTGCCCCGGGCGGGCCCACTGATAATTGACATATTAATTTTTAATTCTATTTTTAGATACAAAAAAAAATATTTGTTTTCTACCTAAGAATTAATGAAAATAAATAACTTGACTTTAATTAATTTTAACAACTTACTAATTTCAAAATAATAGAGACAAAACTAACCTTTCAAAAGCGATAATCTCCTGTTGACAATGTTGCTTCGCTATAAAATCGTTCCAAGATTTTAAACAAACATCGAGAAATCTTGACGTCACGTGTGGAATAGTGAAATTGAATTTTTTTTTTTTGGTAAGTTGGGTTATTCTATTAATTCAAATAAATAAAGTTACATATGCTACAGGTTGGGTAGGAAAGTTGTGCTTAGCCTATCCCAACCTTTGTCACATGGTTTCTGGGTTGCCTCGGGAGAGGAAACCAGCCTAGAAAAAACTTATAAAAAAAAATCATTATGCCCAGAAGCGCTGACATATCTAAGTAACATAAAGTAAATGGTGGCAGAAAGGCACTGATGGCGATCATGACAAAAAACATAGTAGAACTGTACGGTTGCGCAGACTTCACTTTCCATCTTCATCATCAATATAAGGGTCCTCCTCCATAATGGGGAAAGAAGGAGCCTTCACAGCAGCTGCCTCTGCATCAGCCACTGTCTGTCGGGGAGTGCAAACTGGTGTGCAGAGGATGAGGGAGTCTAGATCAACACCGTCGGGGACCCATGTCCAAATGCCATCGGAGTCCATCACCCAGATGTCTGTTTCCTCATCATCCTTCTCCGGAACCAGCGTCGAGTCAATTTTGCTGTGATGGGGGTGCGTCTATGGAGGAGTGGTGGACTTCCTCGGACCATGTCTTCCTCTTTGCGCAGAGTGCCCAGAGGCTTCTGCATGTTGCTAAGGTTCGGGACATTGACGCATAAAGGTGTTAGAATAGGAGCCATCTATCGACTCGAGACGGTTATCTTCGCCACGGTGATAATGGCTAGGGAGAGACCCTCACTGTCCTCCTCAAATAGTTCGTTGGCGAAGTCTGGGTGCCATAGCGCACCGAGGCAGGGGGGAGAAATTCAGAAAAAAAGGAGGCACGAAAGGGTGACCCGCGTAGGGGCTCAAGGGAAAGGAGTGGTTGGGGGGCGAATGCGCAGGAAGGGGTGTGGCAGCCCAGAGGAGACTGTGCAGAGCTATGCTGAGAGTAGAGCTTCATAACCTATGGAGGTCAGGGAGAAGCCAGAGCAGAGTAAGGGAGGAAAAAGACCAAGATAACAGACAGAGTATGGAAAGGGGCTAAGAGCTCACCTCTTTGAAGGGGCGGGGATGAGTGCAATGAGGATAGCAATGATTAGGTTTCACATGCATCTGCATGCGATGATTGAGAACCTGAGTAGGCTCGAGGGAAGGGGGATGGCTGCAATGCAAGTTAATCATAGTGGTCATTAATGGTGGTGGATGCGAGGTGATGCTCAGGACAATATGACGCTTTTCTTAATGGAGATCTAGAAGAATAAGTATACATGGAAAAACCAGAAGGCTTCTCATTGACAGACAAAGAAGACTATGTATGCAGACTGAAGAAGGCCCTATATGGACTGAAACAGGCTCCTCGTGCTTGGTACTCAAGACTGGATAAATATTTGCAAAAACAGGGTTTTAAGAGAGGTGGAGTAGACAGCAATCTATACATAAAAGCCCATGAAAATGAACTCCTGATTGTTGTAGTGTATGTTGATGACATTATGTTTGGAAGCAAAAAAGATGAACTAGCAAAAGGGTTTGCTGATGAGATGAAAACAGAGTTTGAAATGTCTATGATTGGAGAGCTCAGTTTCTACTTGGGACTACAAATTCAACAAAAGAACACAGGCACCTTCATCTCTCAAGAAAAATACCTAAAAGAAATGCTGAAAAAGTTCAAAATGGAGGAATGCAAACCTGTGTCAACTCCCATGACCATAGGCTGCAAGCTATGCGCTGAGAATGGGTCTGCTGATATAGATCAAAAACTCTACAGATCCATGATTGGAAGTCTATTGTATCTTACTGCATCAAGACCAGACATCATGCTAGCAGTAGGACTAGTGGCAAGATATCAAGCAGCACCTAAACAAAACCATCTTTTGGTAGTAAAAATAATACTCAGATATCTACAAGGAACAGCACAATACAGACTTTGGTATCCTAAAACCAAAAAATTCACTTTATCAGCATACACAGATGCAGATTGGGCCAGTTGTGTTGATGACAGGAAAAGTACGAGTGGAGGTGCTTTCTATCTAGGAGAAAGCCTGGTGGCATGGTTAAGAAAAAAACAAACATCCATCTCTCTGTCTACAGCTGAAGTGGAATATATAGCAGCAGCAGCATGTTGTACACAAGTCATGTGGATGAAGCAAACTCTTCAAGACATGAAGGTAAGCATTGATGAACCTATTTCAATCAAATGTGATAATACAAGTGCTATAAGTATATCTAAAAATCATGTACTTCACTCAAAAACTAAACATATTCCAATCAAGTATCATTTCCTCCGAGAAGAAGTGGCTCAGAAGATAGTAAAGCTGGAATATGTACCAACGAAAGAACAGACAGCTGATATATTTACCAAACCTCTTGCTAGAGAACCATTTCAATACTTGAGAGATAAACTAGGGGTAGTATCTGCAGATGCTACTCTCTAATATAAAGAGGAAGCATAATTTTAGGGGGAGAACAAAAACAAAAATACCATTCCAGGGGGAGAACAGCCAGCAAGGAAAGCATGAATCAGATCCTCAAGATCAAAGGATTAAGGCAAAAGAACACCAAGTTATTATCCTAAAATTATCTGCATTATTCAAGCATCAAAAGGTCAATTACAGAGCAAAAGGATCAGTAGTGAATTTGAAACATTATATTAAGAATCTGAAACATAAAAGACAAGTAGTGAATTATCATTTGAAGCCTCTCAACATTTTAATTGCTAAATTCAATCATACATCTCAAAGTGTTCTCACAACAAGTCTTATACATCACTATGAAGCAGCATGGTACAAAGTCAGCAGAAGAGGGCCTAAACATAACTCAGAGAGAGGAGGAAGAGCAAGCAATAGGAGAAAGCTACAGGCAAATGGAGAAAAATTGATGTCAAAGGGAAAAAAGCAACCCTTTGCCATTGATGTCAAAGGGGGAGGAAGAGCAAGCAACAGGAGAAAGAGCAGGCAAACAGAGAAAATGTATTGCTACAGAGAAAATATATTGCCATCAATGCCAAAGGGGGAGACTGTTGGAAATGTTGTCATTGATGGAAAAGGAGGCAGCAGATGCAGAGACAGGAATAGTTGCAAGGAGACAAAGACAAATAATGGAAGCAAAGAAGCAAATGAATGAAGCAAAGGAGACAAGAAGAGGAAGCAAATACGGAGACACAGCCGTTTTCATAGCAGTAGAGGCAGAGGCAGAGTGACAGAAGTGGCAGAGGCAGAGCCACAGATGTTATTCCAAGAATATGTACATATGTATATAAATTCAGAGAATCTTTTATACAGTCGGGCATTACACATAACATTCCGGGCGTTTGAATCAGTTAGCATTCACTGTTTGAATTATGTTTGAAATTATCGCCATTTTTTAACAAAGCACTTGTATTCGATTGGCATGGAGATTGTATATATGGTAGGTGTGTTATATATATATGGTTTATATATATGCATACACCAAAGAACCAGCGTGAATAGGAGCAAAACCATAGTCAGAGGCGGAACCATAATAGTAACAAAAATATATATAATTGAAATCTTTGGAGAATGGAAACCGGAGTAAAAGGACGAAGACGGAACCTAGTGGAATACGGAACAATGGTTTAGAGTGAACAGTAAAGGCCGTAAGCATAATTATTCACACCGCATATCGACCATAAGTGGTATAGCCCAGAGGAGCAGCGATTCCATTCAGAGTTTAACACGTGGCGAAGTGGACCCGTCCAAAACCGTCGTTTAACGTGCGCCATCGCGCATTAACTATCGTACTAGGACACGGAGCGAAATGGACAGGAGCCGACGATCTGGTGGGCCGACATCTAACGGTGATCGCTTGTTGAACCCGCACGAAGGTTAACACAGGAGTCTGGAGGTTAGTGAAGGTATGATACACGCGTTTGATTGGTCTTTGACTATATTGTGGGCCCGGGGTAGAGTCATATATTATGAATTGGTTTATTAATGTTTTCAACGGAGTATATTATAAGGTTCGACGGAGTATATTAAAAGAATTTTATCATGGTTCACAAGTTCATAAGGGTATGCGATGTACTGTGGGATTTCGTTAATAATTGAAGAACGTCGCAACAGGTATATGGATATATTGTGTGGGTTAATATATGTACGTGCTGAGGGTCAATTTGCATGGTTATAATAGTTGTATATGGTTAAGTGGCGCGTTGGTGGTGCACGTGGGCGGAGCCACCACTACCTGGTGGTTACGGGGGCTGCCATTTGCCCATACGCATCAATTGGGGTGAGGCCCCATAGTTCATCATAGTCGTTGATCGGCGGTCAACCCCCGATTGGCCAGTCAACTACGGGGGGTGCCTTCCCATTAACCGTCAAACGGTTCAACCTCCCGTACTCCGTTGATCTGTTCAAACCTGCCGCCGCGATAACCCTCTGCGCCTGCTAAACCAGTCGTCGTGCTGCCGCCTGTAACTGATCCGGCAGATGAAATTACATTCCAACACAATAGTCAATTATTATGTTGCGTATGAGGGTTACAATGCGAAGTTAGCGCATATGTACATATAAGAGATTGTCGGGTTATAATTATATAGGAGTATGGAATTACTATCTAAATCCTTTGAATTTAGATAAACCAGACTTGTTTATTTAATTAAATTTGCCAGCGTGGAATTAACGAGAAGTGGGAGATTGCCCGGATTGGGAAAATTATTGGGCAATGAAAGTTTGGGATACATTTACACACAGTTAATGAAAAATGAAAAAGAGAATAAGGTTGGAAGAACTGAAAATGTAATGTGAGTTTCAAACCATTATATTTAACTCATATATGAACAGAAAATGTAGACAGGCAGCCCGAGAACAGAAAACTGGGAATATGCAGATGAAAGTGAACAAAGAGCATGCAGAACAGGTTCTTAACAGCAGCAGGAAAAGACAAATCCAGAAAATGAGCTGAGTGATATTGAAATATGTAATTAAGAATGTGAATGTAAATGATGTAATTATTTTATTGTTTGTGATGCAAAGGCAAGTATCCTGAGGAAAAGACAAAATCCCACTGTAGCATGAAATTGTGTACATATTATTATGATTTTTAAATTGAGTTGGATAAAGAAATGAGGAGGCAGAAGACCAAGGGGTATGACCATTCATTTCGAATTCCTAGAAGAAAACAAACAGTCATAAAAAATTCTATAAGTAATATCATTTTGAAATGCCAAAGTGACAGTGAGAAGGGAGAGAAAGAGTGAGTAAAAATAATGCAGAAATAAAGCAGTGAAGCAGAGAAGAAAGAGGAGCTGAGAAGAGAAGAAGGAGAAGCTAATAGAGAATCTGAGAAGATGCAGAGATGATACAAGGCAGATATGAGAATAGATGAATAACAGAGCAATTGGAACAAGACAGAGTTGATATCCAAGGTAAATCAGCAATTGTTTATCTTTTGAAAGAGTGAGGAAGTTGGAGCTTCCCTATCAAGTTGTAGCTTGATAGATGTCAGTTGTAACTGACTAAGGTTGAAGCCTCCTGTAGGTTGGTGCCTGCAGAAAATTGATGGGAGTTGGAGCTTCCTTGCAAGTTGTAGCTTGCAGAATTGAGGTAGGAGCCTCCTGTAGGTTGGTGCCTACAGAAAATAAATGGTGAGAGGGAGTTGGAGCTTGCCTTTGCATCACAACAATAATAAGATGTGGTTTTCTCCCTTTATGGGTTTCCACTTATATATGGTGTCTCTGTGCATGATGTCTATGTGTTGATGTGGTTTATCTAATCTGCTTAATACTTGTTGCTCACATATTAAGACTGCTGTGACATTAGCAAATATGTTTGATACTTGTTGCTCACTAATAAAGATTGTTCACATATTAAGTTGATCATGAAGTGAAGGTGTAAATAAGTTTTAAGAGAAAGTTTTAAAAGTCCATGTATGTATTAAACTGATTCACCCCCCCCCCCTCTCAGTTTAATTAAGGGTTCAACAAATCCATATTTTTATTTGAAGTTTTATAAAATGTTTCGTATTTTTTTTCACCTATATTTTTATACATCTTAAAATCAGTTGACAGGTAAATCAACTAAAATATGTCACCCGATATGGCTGTGTGAGTTCATTGATTGTCCAGGTTCAGGAACGTGCAAAAGTTAGGCGACGTGAAGGGATGGACACACCATATATCCTGAGTGGGGATGTGAGTGGAGTTAGATAAGAGGTCGTAGGATTCTTTTGTGTTGAAGTGGCCAGCCGCATTAGAGCCCCATCTTATCCTGCCCGGCTGATCGTCCCTTTGAATCTTCCTTTTCCTTAGCTCATCAGCTAGGTTAGTCCAATCTTGAGAGTGATTTTTTTGGACCCATTCCGGGGCCTCGAGTCATTCCCTCCATTCAGTGTTTTCTTTGTTTCTCCAGGAAAGGGCTTCTTTGACCGAGGAGAGCCCATAAAAAGAGTGTCATCCACATATTTTTGGTGGGTTGAAGGGGGATTAGAGGGGTAGAGGTTAAGGGGGTTAAGGGTTAGGTGTTTAGAGGTTTAGGGGGTTAGGGGATTTAACAGTTAAGGATTTTAGGGGTTAGGGTTTTGGGGGTTAAGTGGGTTAGGGTTTTACGAGTTTAGGGGGTTAAATGGGTTAGGGGTCAGGAATTAGGGTAATTGTGAGGGAATGATAACTAAGGAGTGTTGGTACATGCCAAGGATTGAAAAGGCATGCTAACACATGCTAGAAAGTGTTGGGCACAACATTTGGGTTGGGCACAACATTGATTTTCCAATGACTTGGTTGGTTTCCCAAGTCGCAAAAAAAGTAAGGCTATCTATGACGGCATGAAAGCTAAGGAATACCAAGGTGTGGCAGGGAATGACTAGGTACTAACACATGCTAGGCAGTTCCAAGGCATGATAGGCATTCCAAGATGTGCCAGGTGCCAGGGTGTGGCATGAACACATCCTAGGGAGTGTGAGGGCCAAGTGTCAGGGAAACACAAGGGAGCACTAGTTTCAAATGCATGGAAATGAAGTATCAGCCAGTTCCAGGTGTGCTAAGAAGGGAGTGACATGGTATTCTAGGAAGTTCCGAGGCATGTTAGAGTGTTAGGGAAGCATACAAAGATGTTCCAAGTGCCAAGGTGTGTCAATGTGTGCTAAGGAGTGTTAGGGAGAGCTAGGAAAACATAACAGAGCACTAGGTCAAAATGCATAAATGAATGAATAAGAGTGTGTGACAGGGAGTGTTAGCGAGTTTTAGGTATCTCGAGGAGGGAGTAATACGGTATGATAGGGACCTCGATAATTTTTTTCCATGGAGAATTATTTACGTTGTATCCATTGCATTAAAGCAAGAGGTCTGTCAATGCTTTTTTGTATGTGTTTATAAATTGGAAGAGACCTTAAAATCTACCTCACCAATCTGACCACAATTGATGAGTGCAAGCATTTGCAAAATGGCATCATGAGTGGAGCCTTTTCCAAAAGAGATTATTCATTTACATTACAATATATACAACATGTAGTTAGCGTTCCATCCATGTTAGCGCACACACCTAATGGTATAAGTCCTTAAACTGGTACAAAAAAAATGATTTTATATATTCACATACGGGACAGTCACAAGATGTAAACAAAATCACATACTTATTGAAACCCTCAACCAGGAATATGCTAAATTGCTTCAAAATGTGCTTGCAACTAGGTAGGAATCAAAGACAATCATTGCAATGGGTTAAGGGGATCTAAGAGAGAATTATGTAAGGAGCTTCTTCTAGGTAAAGGACATCAGTATTACTATTGTTAAAGGGGGTGGTCTACAAGGATACAGTGGTAGCTATTGATGCAAGAGCATAATTTCAACAATTTATTTCAAAATTTGTATTTGTCCTCCAGAAGGTCTTAGAGATTTATAGGAGGAAGTTGGTTTCCTTGTTGCCCTATAATTTTGTAGAATTTCTAATTTCATATTTGGGATAGGAAATTTTAGTAATTTTAGGCATAAGTTAAGATTTTGTTTGATTTTTAAGGCCTCCTAGTCATTAGGAACGTTGAGTCTTATGATTAGGATTACTTGTGGCATCCTATGTATTTTTCAAACTCCAATACACCAAGGAAAATATGTGGAGGACATTTGGGGGAAGTGTGATTTTCCATAAAATGTAGATCGGATTTGGGGAACTTGTAGCTCTTTTCCTTGGACCCTACTAGTTCTTAGAGGTTGTATTTGGAGCGGTTAGTAGGAAAAAGCATAATATTCCCAAGAATATTAGTGTTGGAGCACCTGTGGTTTGGGAGAAAGGATAAGGGGTTCTAGGAGTTAAGGGGTTTAAGGGTTTAGGAGCAAGGGGTTAAGGGTAAAGGGTATAGGGTTAGGGCTTATGGGATTTAGAGGTTAGGGGGTTTAAGGGTTAGAGGTTAATGACTTAGTGGTTAAGGGATTCATGGGTTAAATATTAACCATCAAGGGCTTACATGTCAGGGGATTTAGGGGTTAAGTGCCTAAGGGTTATGGTATTTAGGTGTCAGCGAGTTAAGGGGTTAGGGGTTAATGAGTTTAGGGGTTAGGGGTTATGGGTTAAGGGTCAAGGTTTAAGAAGATATGGGATTATGGTTTATGGGGTTCAAGGATTCTAAGTTAGGGGTTAGGGGTTAAGGGGTTAGTTGCTTTGGGTTTAAGGGATCAAGGGGCTAATTTGTTATGAGTTATGGGTGTAGGGGTTAAGGGATTGTGGCTTTGGGGTTAAAGGGATATGTATTTTAATCGTTATGGGATAAGTGTGTATGGGTTGTGATAATGTGGCCCCTAACCCCCTTGTCAAAACTATGGGGGTTTCCCCTATAAATTTCTCTCATTGCCTTACCTATAGGTCCCCTACCCCCTATGTCATAAGGCCCTAAGGCTCCTTCTCATTCTCTAATGTTAGGATTATAGATCTCAGTAAACCATGCTCGAACCTCTCACTTCTACCAATCCATGCTATCCTTATGTCCCCTTGCCCCGTTCAATACACCAAAAGATCCCCCTCCCCAAAAATTCATGATAATTGAACATTTGGAGGTGATAATTTAACAACAGCTTCACAACTAGTCCATTTATAATGGTGTCTTGGAGCTATTATATGTCATTTCATTGGGCTACAGTGATAGGTGAGAGCTATGCATAGCTCACTAAAGGTGTATCAAGAGGCTATTAGTCTATTGGCTATAGAATTTGACTCTTTTTATTTGTAACTTAGCGAAATGGAAAAGACGTGGAGACAATCTCCATTATTCTTCTTTCACTGGGCCATGTAAAATAAATGAAGCAAATAGTCTCAACCCCTTGGAGAAGGAAAGTTGAGAGAAATAATTAGCATGAACAAACAAAGAATCCAATGAGTTAAGTTTAGAGGCGTCTCCCTTTGTAAACAAGTATCCATAAGCTTGTTAGTGTTAGTATGAATTTTTACTAGAGGTTGAGTAGTCTTCACATCACCAACCACATCCAATTGAAAGGTACCAACCCCTACTATAAAAATGATGTCTCCAAATAAGGTGTAGTTAATGCCAATAATATCACCTTATGAATCTATTACAATATGATTTGGAAAGTACGTTTCCATACATGTGTGAAAGAAACAATCCATTTGGTTAGCAAAAGGAAGCTTTTTTTAAGACCTCCAGAAACCCCCTTGAAGGAGACAAGAAGGGTTTGAAACCATATAACACAAGTCGATCTATGAACCCTATTTCTGATGTGTTCTATGCATGTGTTTTTTCACTCGGTTTGACATGTGATAGACAATATATGAAGCCTTTTTTTCCATGTATCATCTTCATTAGATATCATGTTGCTAAGAATGAAGTGTCTGGATTAGAGTTAAAGTTCCTATTTTAGTTTGTTGTCTTTTTTTGTCTTTTAGAGTACAAATATTTTTGGTATACTGTGCTAAGGTAGTTTGGCTTTCAAATATTCAAGGAATATGTGAGCTAATATAAGACCATATTGTAATATTTGAAATAACATGATGAGCTATTTAGCACAATTTATGGTGTTGGATTGATTGAGATGTTTATTTTTGGATGGATGGATGTACATCTCTTTAGCCAATAGACAAAACTCATTAAGCATTGTTGCAAGTATGCTATTGACATGTTGAAGTGCCATTGAGACTTAGAAGTAGAAGATTTAGACTTGTATGTTTTCACCTATCTGGGTGTGATGATACCTTGTGGAGGTAAGCAAAATTTCCATTTTTTTAACTCTTGGATATATTCTATATGCTTTTGAGAGAATTCCAACCTTCTAAATAAAATTACAAAAAAATGTACATTCATGCAATAATTACTAATTGATTTGGGGGTGACTCAACAAATTGTAGTATGTTGGCTTGTTGAATTTGTTAGTAAGTTAATTAGGGCTTGATAAATTTGTAAGCTTCAGTGGGATTTATTGCAGTTGTATGTGTTTTAGAGAAGTGAGTTTGGAGTGGTGGTTGTGCTTCCTTTATTGAATTTGATTTCTTTGGTTCTTCTTCTTGTGCATGCCCACTGTGGTATCTTCTTGTGCATTCCCATTGTGGTATATCCTCGTTAGTGGTTAAGGGGTTAGGGATTGGGGGCTTAAGGGTTAGGGGCATAATGAATTAGTATTTAAGGGATTAGGGATTGGGGTTAGGGGAATAATGCGTTAGTGGATAAGGGGTTATGGATTGGGGGGTCAGGGGTTAGGGGATTTAGGCGCATTTAGGGGTTAGAGGAATAATGAGTTAGTGGTTAAGGGATTAGGGATTGGGAGCTTAGGGGTTAGGGGATTTAGGCACAGTTAGGGGTTAGGTGAATAATGAGCTAGTGGTTAAGGGATTAGGGGCTTAGGGCTTAGTGGATTTAGCAGTTAAGGATTTTAGGGGTTAGGGGTGAGGGATTAATGGGTTAATGGTTAAGCGTTAACGGTTTAGGGGTTTAGGGGTTAAGGGGTTAGGGTTTAGGTGTTAGTGGTTTAGGGGTTTAAGGGTTTAGAGGTTTATGGTTTAGGGGTTAAATGGGTTAGGGTTTTAGGGGTTTAGGGGGTTAAATGGGTTAGGGGTTGGGAATTAGGGGTTAAGGGGTTAAACGTTTAGGGTTTACGAGGTTAAATAGGTTTAGGGGGTTAGGGGATTTAGCAGTTAAGGATTTTAGGGGTTAGGGGTTAAGGGGATAAGAGGTTAGAGGTTAGGGGGTTATATGTTTAGGGGGCTAAATGGGTTAGGGGTTTAGAGGTTTAGGGGGTTATGGGATTTAGAAGTTAAGTATTTTAGGGGTTAGGGGTTAGGGTTTGGGGGTTAAATGGGTTAGGGTTTTATGGGTTTAGGGGGTTAAATGGGTTAGGGGTCAGGAATTAGGGTTTAAGGGGTTAGGGGTTAAGGGTTTAGGGGGTTAAATGGGTTAGTGGTCTAGGGTTTATGGGGTTAAATGGGTGAGTGGTTATAGTCATTTCTTAGGTGAAAAAGGCACAATCTAGTTGTAGTAACCGTAACTTGGTCAAGTTGTTATAGTCAAGGCAAGACTTGGTTGGGTTCCCAAGTTCCAAAAAAGTAAGGGTAATTGTGAGGGCATGATAACTAAGGAGTGTCAATGCGTGCCAAGTAATGAAAAGGCATGCTAACACATGCTAGAAAGTGTCAATGGATGTTGAGGAGTGTTAGGGAGTGCCAAGACATTGCAAGGGAGAACTAGGTCAAAATGCATGGAAATGAACAAATAAGAGTGTGTGCCAAGAAGTGTCAACGAATTCCAAGTGTCTCAAGGATAAAGTGTGTTAGGGGAAGGTCAGAATAAGACTTGTAGGAGGTAAGCCTATGGTTACATAAAGGGTTGGACAAAGTAGTTTCAGACAAAGGGAAACTTTGGGCTGGGCACACCATCGATTTTCCAATGACTTGGTTGGGTTCCCAAGTCACAATAAAAGCAAGGTTATCTATGACGACATGAAAGCTAAGGAATATCAAGGTGTGTTAGGGAATTCCTAGAATTACTAAGACATGTTAGGCAGTTCCGAGGCATGATAGGCATGCCAAGATGTGTCAGGTGCCAAGGTGTGGCATGAACACATGCTAGGGAGTGTGAGGGCCAAGTGTTAGGGAAACACAAGGGGGCACTAGTTTCAAATGCATGGAAATGAAGTATAAGCCAGTTCCAGGTGTACTAAGAAGGGAGTGACACGATATTCTAAGAAGTGTCAAGGCATGTTAAAGTGCTAGGGAAGCATGCAAAGTTGTTCCAAGTGCCAGGGTGTGCCAATGTGTGCTAAGGAGTGTTAGGGAGTGCCAGGAAAACATAACAGAGATGCACTAGGTCAAAATTCATAAATGAATGAATAACAATGTGTGACATGGAGTGTTAGCGAGTTATAGGTGTCTCGAGGAGGGAGTAACATGGTATGATAGGCAATACTAAGTCATGTTATAGTGTCAGGGCGACATGCATCCAAGATTTTATATATTCACATACGGGACAGTCACAAGATGTCAACAAAATCACATACTTATCGAAATCCTCAACCAGCAATATGCTACATTTCTTCTTAATGTGCTTGCAACTAGGTAGGCATCAAAGACAATCATTGCAATGGGTTAAGGGGATCTAAGAGAGAACTGTGTAAGGAGTTCCTTCTAGCTGGTAAAGGACATTGGTATTACTATTGTTAAAGGGGGTGGCCTACAAGGATACATTGGTAGCTATTGATGCAAGAGCATAATTTCAAAATTTTATTTCAAAATTTGTATTTGTCCTCCATAAGGTCCTAGAGATTTTTAGAAGAGGAAGTTGGTTTCCTTGTTGCCCTATAATTTTGTAGAATTTCTAATTTCATATTTGGGATAGGAAATTTTAGCAATTTTAGGCATAAGTTAAGATGTTTTTATTTTTATTTTTAAGGCCTCCTAGTCATTAGGAAAGTTGAGTCTTATGATTAGGATTACTTGTGGCATCCTATGTATTTTTCAAACTCCAATACACCAAGGCAAATATGTACTGGATGAAAATTGGGGGAAATGTGATTGTCCATGAAACATAGATCGGATTTGGGGAACTTGTAGCTCTTTTCCTTGGACCTACTAGTTCTTAGAGGTTGTATTTGGAGCGGTTAGTAGGAAAAAACATAATATGCCCAAGAATATTAGTGTTGGAGCACCTATGGTTAAAACACGAGATTCAAAGTTCAAATCCCCTTGAGTTGCCAACCAAAAAATAATATTTTTTTATGTATTTATTTATTAAATTTTTAGAATGTGGTTTAATGAAAAAAGAAAAATATAATATAAAAGAAATAAATATGACATGATTAAATTTCATGTGGTTTGAATATCTATTTTAAAAAATAAAAAATATAATTTTATCCATTATCCACTCATGAATATTTCAATGAAAACTTTCGAATGCTAATGATTTTGTCTTAATTGCTATCTATCTTAAATGGGTTTCATCTTAATTGTCATTGTCTTAAGTCGCCATTGTCTTAAATATAAAGTTGTGTCTTAAATATTTTTGTCTCAAAGTGCTTTTGTCTTAAATCTAAAATTTTGTCTTAAAATATTTTTGTCTCAAATTGCTTTTGTCTTAAAATATATTTGTCTCAAACTTCTTTTGTCTTAAATATAAAGTTCTGTCTTAAAATATTTTTGTCTCAATTTCGTTTTGTCTTAAATATAAAATTTTGTCTTAAAATACTTTTGTCTTAAATTTTTTTGTCTCAAATTGTTTTTGTCGTAAATATTTTTGTCTCAAATTATTTTTGTCTTAAATATAAAGTTTTGTCTCAAATTATTATTGTCTCACACTATTTTTGTGTTAAATTTTATATTTAAGACAATTCAATTGATATTAAATTTTAATATAAAATAACTAAAATAAAAAGTGACTTTTTAAGACAAAAAAATTCTTTTGTCTTAAAAAAATGTCTTAAAAACCCCTTAGTGTAGTAGTGATTGCTTAGACTCAATCAGAGTACAACAAAAACCCAAATATTAACAAAATATTCATATTTCTTTTAAAATTAACACGAGATTACACAACTTTCCATCCATTATTAAACCCATAAAAACCGAATGTCCATTGCTTAGACTCAATCAGAACAGAACAGAAACCCAAATATTAACAGAATATTCATATTTCTTTTAAAATTAACACGAGATTACACAACTTTCCATCCATTATTAAACCCATAAAACCCAAGTTAAATGGGTATGAGAGATATGTTAAGAATAGAACCGGAGGAGCCAATATCCAGTTTCCTCGGAGCCAATCTTGAGCTAGTTGTAAGTCTAAATGGGAATATCCCTTGAGACTGCAATTGTTCGGAAAGTAGAGCAGCGTATGGTATCCCTAACTGAATGTTGAGAATAATGGAGTCAACTGAATGTGGAGTGGAAACTTAAGAAAACATGGAAAAAAAAATTGTATTAGATACAAAGGGTTAATTTTAACAATGGTTACATATATAGTATATAAATCATTGACTTTCACAAATCTAGACCCTAAGAAAGTGGATCTATGACTTGGACATGATACAACTACAACACATAAACGTAGGAAATAATAATTTCTACATTAATACCTCGGGACGCACAATGACAACTTATGATAAACATGGAAGTATTACTTCCAAGTCCCTCCCTTAATGCTTACATGTCAACTCACAAATTACAACACAAATCTTTTGTCTCGCTGGTCCCATCAACACTTACACCTACTTTAGAAACTCGTAAACACCGCTCTTTCTTCACCCTGACAACTTCGAGCTACCATTTACCTCTAATTAAAATATAACTACCTCTGACCATCATTCTCATACTTGGAGGATTGTAAACATTGATATACTCAGTTTGTCAGGGCTTGCACAAGAAAAGTTGTCAAGTAATTGAATCATTCTATGGATATAACTCCCTATGTTGGATACTTAGGTTTCAAGTATCCATCAGATTCTAGGAAGACAAATGAACTAACGTTCATGAAAACGAGTCTTTCAACTTATATCAAGAACCATCAACTCTTTTTCATAAGACACTCAAAAAAATAACCTGTAACCGTGGCTTTCGGCTTATAACAGACTGTAGTCATAATTAAATCAACATTTTGTTCATGGGGCTTCTAGAATTGCTGACTTAATTATGTTACTCTTTTCATTGAACGATTCTTCATCATTTGTAAAATCTCACAAACACAACAACCATAACACCTAATGATCCAATGTCTTTCTTCCATGCGCACTTTGAAGGAGTATCACTATTAGTACCATTACAACACAATAAAAAAGGCTACAGAAACAAATTCACACTTTAAATTAGAAAACCACTATTGAAATCGGAGGGATTGTGACTAATGAAAAACAAGATCTTAGTAGAGGCATATAAGATTTCCAAATGTACCACCCATGAAGAGCAATCAAAAGCCAATGATTGGAATGTTTTTTCTACTGCAACCAACAACAAATTTGATGCCAACTTGGTCCCTCGTAGTTAAAAGAACCTCCATTCCATCATACACAGATTGCAACAAATCTCGGCATTGAAATTCTAGATCCGAGATTTGTGTAACCATAAGTTTTAGCATAAACTGTAGATGACCCATCGACACACTCTAGGATATCCCAATGCCAGATCATATAATATTCAAACAACTAGTGCAGTAGGTCATGCTTGGTGTGGAATTCATATCAAGAACATGTCTCACTTGCAATGTCTCTCTCCAGAGCTTTCTTCTCCAAGAGGATTAGATCTGGGCAAGTTGACTTGGATCAAGGTTCTCCGTTGAAATCTTTGCACAACAATGATCTCTCCTTCACGTTGTAGCCTTATGACCACACAAAGATAAGCATGGGTTGTCTTCCCTTCATGTAGACAACAACAGGTCCTCTCTATTCAATGACTTTTTACGTACCAAAACCAAAGCCATGAGTTCTAATCACACACGCTCCAACACACAAAAAATATTTTGCACTCTCCTAGGTTAACCTATGTATATAGGAGTATCATGGCTAAAACTGCATGATCTCAGTGGATCTCAGCCCCTCCCATGAGAGAGTCAAGACTAAACCCACTTTGATACCAACTTTAAAAAATGAAATAGAGACCATTTTGTTACACAAAATCACTTAATTTCTTTATTGATCACAATGGTTACATATATAGTATATAGATCACTGCCTTCATTGAATCTAGATCCTAAGAAAGTAGATTTACGGTTAAGGCATGACACAACTACAACTCATACACATAAGAAATAAAAACTTCTAGATTAACACACCGAGACTCACAATATCAACCTGTAATACACATAAACACATTACTTCCAAATAAAATTGATCTCACATCATTGTGCAACCACATCTCCTTTTCCAATAAATTACCATCCTCCATCACAAAAGTTATCATATTTTATCCTATCACACCAACAAACAAAATAGTGAAGATAACTCCCTCAAACCAAACCCAACCCAACCATAATCATTGTTGCACACCTCAACCATCATTCCTTTCCTGAATTCCATATTTACAGTGTCAAAATTTGGGTTGGAAACTTAAAAAAAAACAAAAAAAACTTTCAAATCGATAGATTCGTTTTCTGGACATCAATTCGCCTCAACTCAAAGGGTTTCAGAATACAAACACCAACAGCACGTTTTATACACCTTTCCAATTGACTTTGTTGGCCCCACATATAATTTGAGAGTTCTAATCAAAGAAAACACACAGAAAAGCACAGTCGGCTTTAAATATCCATTTTCTCTCATAATTAGAGGCCCAAAAATATCTTGCCAATTATAATTGAGAGTTCTAATTGCAGAAAAGCAGAAAAGCTCCTTACATAAAAGATAGCCACGTGGTCAAAAAATCAGAGACCAAACTAAAGGGGAAATTTTTGCATCAATGCTTTATTTGAGTGGGTTGGAATCACTTTTGGAATTAAAATAATAATAATAATAATATCTCATATATTTAAATAATTTTTTTTATTTTTTTTTTAAACATAATTTTAATAACCTAGTTAATTAATTATAAATATCTTCCTATATTCATCACACCGTGACTGCTCGCAACTATACAGTTAAATTGGTCTGTTTCTAAATATATCGTGTTATTTTGTAATTACAATTTTAAAATAGTAATTCTCAGAAAAGTTTTGCCGACCGTAATATTCGCCCACGTATTTTCTCATATTTTCTGCATTCCGTTAACTCCGTACAAATGTGCCGTGAAGTCGGTTGAAGGTTCCTTAAGGCATTATAAATTTTTATTAAATAAAAATTTCCTTTATATTAATTAAGTTTTCTCCGGTTGACTCCGTGCCGTGAAGTCGGTTCCTTAAGGCGTTATAATTTTTTATTAAAATAAATATTAAATCAATATTTCTTTTATATTAATCAAGTTTTCTCCGTTCCGTTGACTCCATGCCCTGAAAACGCTTCATTTAGAGCTTATCTTTATTTTCGCAAAAATATCTTTCCATAAATTTTGAATTTAAAATTTAATAAAAACTAGCAATTGCACCATATGTTGCAAAGGAAACGCTGATATCTTTCCATAAATTTTGAATTTAAAATTTAATAAAAACTAGCAATTGCACCATATGTTGCAAAGGAAACGCTGTAAAGCATTAACATAGGAAAAAGTAGTATATAGGAAAAATATTTGATATGTTATGAGATTGAATTGAATATTTAAGTTATAAATATGAATTATGTTGTAGTTAACCACAAAAATATAATTTATAATTTGAAAATGATCTTTTGAATAATAATGATGAAATGGAACTTTTACAATTCATAATTTAAAAGTTTGAACATTATCTTTTCAGGGTGGAGTTGAAAATTGAAATTTTCAAACATTTTTCCCCAAATTTATAAAAAATTTCAATATAGATTAATAATTTAAAATAACTTTAAAACCATCTTCACTATTAATTTAAAGTAACTTTAAAAACAGATTTCAAAGAAGCACAAAACTTGTATATATATATATATTAAAATTGTTTTGTCTTAGTTAAGAACTTCTTCTTTCTTTCTTCTTCTTCTTTTTTTTTCAGATATAAAAAATTGTGCTAAAAGTTCAAGGTTTGAAGGGATGAAAGTCTTGCTCTCATCATCCACTACCAACTAATAACAACTAATAATTTCAAGTGGCTTGATTTTTTTAACGAATTTGAATGGTGATGAATCAATCTTTATTTATAGACAATAACCAATTATAACTATCTTATCAATAATTTAACAACTAAATTATCATAAATTTTCCCACTATTTATAGATATATCCATTTTAATTAAAACATCAAATATATAAATATTAATAAATATTAACAATGTTCTCAAATTGTTTGTTATGACATTGTCATAATACTTTACTTCAGACCATATAACCTCAACCTACAATTCCTTTCATAGTTTTTGGTCCTCATCTGTAGTATTGTAGGCTTTCCAGTGAGTTTAGCCCGAGGTCGGCACTAGAATGTACAGTTTGGCGGCATGTGAATCAACAGTTGATGTGAGCTTGCATTGTAAATTTGATGTAAGGTAGGAATGCTGCAATGTTAAAACTGAAAAAGTGTCATAATCACTCCATATTTTTTTAATGTGAAATTAATAAAATAATACTTCCTAATACCCAAAAACAAAAAAAATCTCAGTTAATGATGGTAACGATTTTGATGATAATGATTTTTTCTCATGTAATGGAAAATATAATACAGAGGAGAAAAACAGCCATACATCCCACAAATCTTTAGCTTGAACAATAGCATCAGAGGCAAGGCCAATGTCTCCCCAATTGGCAGTTATTGCAACTTTTGAACCGCTTCTATTCCACAAGATTACAAAAATTTTGTCAGTTAATTATGGTAACTATTTTGATGATAGTGATTTTTGCTAATGTAATGGAAAATATAATACAAAGGAGAAAAACAACCTTACATCCCACAAATCTCTAGCTTGAACAATAACATCAGAGGCAAGGCCAATGTCAGTTATTGCAGCTTTTGAACCGCTTCTATTCCACAAGATTACAACAACCCTGTTATTGGACATTGGCCCAGCCTAGACCTGCAGTCATTTATATGTTCAAAAAGATTACAACAACCCTGTTATTGGACATTGGCCCAGACCAGACCTGTAGTCATTTATATGTTCAAAAATATTCAACATATAAGATTCAAAGGACAGTTTCAGATCTACGTTTATTACAGCAGGTAATTTTCATAGTTGTAATTTCTAATTTTTATATGCAAATAAAATTTCAGAATCCTCATTTTGGAAATATTATTCTTCTTGTATATCTATTTATATTTTTCGTCTTGAAAATATTATTCTTCTAGTATATATATTTAGGGACATTAGCGTATCAAACTTGGTCTTATTTTCTTGAAAACACTATTAAATTTCCTTTCTATGTAAACCACACATTTTACAATAGGAGACTTTTGCCCTCTACGGTCAAAGGTGAGAGGAGACTCCACTAGAATTGCATATCATTTAGTTCCATTAGATGATTACCGTTTCTTAAGTTTTTAATTATTAGTTGCCAAATATATTAACATACTAAACAAAGTTAAAGTTGAAGTATGCATTCATATTATTGGCTACCTAAGGTTTTCTAAAGATGCGAATGCTCCATAAACATTACACAAGTCCAATATCTATGAAAAAGCGAAGCCCAATTTGAAAAATACAATAATGAAAATGGGAATATAAGAGCATACCTCAAATGTCGTTCCTTGGCGAGACTAAGAAACCATTCTGTGAAATATTTACAATCAGCAATACCATCTCCACAGTTCTGTTTTTTTGAGCAAGCATGGAACTAATACTGCATATCGTCATGTGCAGAAAATGCTACAACTACAGTGAGTCCAGCAGAATACTAACAAAACTCGTGACTAGACATATCACAACATTTTACAGTCACAGGGGCAACCAAATACATAATACTGAGCAAAGACTAATTATATTCATAAACAATATCATAATTCTTTTGAAATTGGAATAAATCCAAACATATTTTTTCCTGTCTAAACCATCTGAAAATCCAAAATATATTTCACTCTGAATTTCAAATTATTGAACATCAGCACAATCACAGACTCATCTATACACTTAACTAGCCAAATTATTGAACATTAGCACATTCACAGACTCATCTATACACTTAACTAGAATGAGGTGATCATATTCTAATTAGTACCCACAGCACAAGAATCCCCAATGTCTCACCAATTCGCAATTATAGCAGCTTCTGAACCGCTTCTATTCCACAAGATTACAACAACCCTGTTATTGGACATCAGCCTAACAACAAAGAATATACAACTAAATCTGTACAATGAATATAGCATTGGAGTATGCTTACTATGCAACTTTTTGTTCAGAATCACTTTTTTATATCAAAAAGAGGAGGAAAAATACCATAATTACCTTAATGGCTCTTCAGAATTCCATTTTTTTGTGTTTTGATAAAAAATGCAGGCACTACAGTGAAGTATGACAAGAAGTTCCGGCCTATAGATCAAGCAATGCAATGAATCAATAATTTCCCAACAAGCAGCACTTTGCATTTTATTCCTGATGTTAGGTAAAATATAATTTACTTGATCGTCCTATCTCTCTCATCCCTGACGAGCCTTGTAAAGATTATTTAGTTGTTCCATAATAAGTCGGAAATCAAAAGCAAGAGGCAAAACAGAATCAATGGGCATGTGCTGTGCATTGCCACTTAACTTTACGCAATACTGTACGAAACATTTGTGTTTCCAAAATTTTTGAAGCAGTTTCCACAGCAAAAGGGTTTATAGATGCAAAGTCTAACCACTCATCTGCAGAACAGCGTCACGGCATTGAATCCCTTCCACCTGCGGAGTGCTGACCCTTAGAAGCTCCCCGCTCACACTTGCCCTGTCCTCGCCCTTACCCAGGTCACGACATCGAATTGATTCCAGTGCTGCTCCCTCCGCCTCGTCGTCCCTCCTTCGAAACCGGGATTTTCCACTCTGCAGCCGCAACAAAGAGGCCGGGGATTTTCCACTCTGCAGCCACAACGAATAGGCAAAAATCGCAAATCCTAGGAGCAGTACTAAGAATCTCTCAGAAATCTCGGCGAGGATGTAATGGTCTTCCACTCACAACTAAAAATCCAACGAATTCTGTAACTTAATAATAACTGTATTTAATCGAAAGGTTAAAATTCTTTTAATCGTCTAACATGAAAATCAATGATGTATAATGAGTACAAGTGGCATTTAGGAAAGTTGTTTTCAAATAAA